>SJYQ01000333.1:0-136477 GCA_006410935.1 Redunca redunca | reverse complement strand
CCCTGGGATTTCTTTGGAAGGAATGATGCTAAAGCTGAAACTCCAGTACTTTGGCCACCTCATGTGAAGAGTTGATTCAGTGGAAAAGACTCTGATGCTGGGAGGGATTGGGGGCAGGAGGAGAAGGGGACGACCCAGGATGAGATGGCTGGATGGCATCATGGACACGATGGACGTGAGTCTGAGTGAACTCCAGGAGATGGTGACGGACAGGGAGGCCTGGCGTGCTGCGATTCATGGGGTCGCAAAGAGTCAGACACGACTGAGCGACTGAACTGAACTGAACTGAACCCTCTTCAAATGTAATTTAACCATTTCTCATTCAAAACTAAGTGAAGATAACCTCTTTTTTTAGAATTGCCATGACTTGTTTCCTGAAGAAAAGAAAACAAATAAGATGCATCTGCATAAAAGCTATAAATTGTGCCCAGCAGCTTTTCTCTGTTCAGAAATATTGCACGTGCCCATTCCTTCACACCACCTCCCTGAGAAGGACAGAACTGAATCCATGCATATTCCAAATGACAGTGCTGAATCTAATCATGAGGAAACATCCAATAAATTTAAACTGAACATTCTGTTTTCTAAAGTACCATATTCTTTAAAAGTATCAGCATAGGATAGACAACAGATAGCTATACAAATGGCCCACATTAAAGAAAACTGTCAAATCAGTCAATCCTAAAGGAAATCAACCCTGAATATTCATTGGAAGGACGGATGCTGAAGCTGAAGCTTCAATATTTTGGCCACCTGATGCGAAGAACTGACTTGTTACAAAAGATCCTGATGCTGGGAAAGATTGAAGGCAGAAGAAGGTGACAAGAGAGGATGAGATGGTAGGACGGCATCACCGACTCGATGGACATGAGTTTGAGCAAGCTCCGGGAGTTGGTGATGGACAGGGAAGCCTGTCCACAGGGTTGCAAAGAGTTGGATACGACTGAGCGACTGAACTAAACTGAAGCATCCTGACAACTAAATGTGTTATATGACCTAGACAAGATCCTGTACTCGAGGAGAAGAATGATTTTATGAAGGCCATTTTGGGTCTGTTAACTAAGACTGAAGTCCAGATGCCAGAACAGATAAAAAGTATGATATCAATGTTAAATGTACTCAAGTTGATAACTATACTATGGTTTGCTAATAGGATAGTCTTAATCATAGGAAATACGCCCTGAAGTATCGAGATTTGGTGTAAAAGGACCATGATGTATGCAACTTTCCCTGAAATGGCTCAGAAAAAAAGAGCCGAGGTAGGGAGACAGCCAATAAAAGAGAAAACAAATGGAGCGGCATGGGAAGAACAAGTGCACCTGGATAAAAAGAACAGGGGCATTCGCTGTACTATTCTTACTCTTGCATCTTTTCTGTAAATTTGAAATTAATTCCAAAAAACAGTTTGAAAATTAAAAAGTGGATTATAAGATAAAATTTACTGCATATATGTTGGTTTTTTTGGTTTGGTTTTGGTTTGTTTTGTATTTATGAGGAAGTCATCCTTTCCTAGGCTAATGTTTTTGTTCAGAAACATTGGTTTTCAAGAAAACGTAAGAAAAAGTAAAGTTTTCTGCCTAAAGTCTACTGAATTCATAAGTATCTTTATGAGGTTTATTTAACAGTGTTTCTCAAACTTGAGCATGCATCAGAATCACCTGGAAGACTTGTTAAAACACAGACTGCTTGACCCCTTTCCCAGAGTTTCTGATTCAGTAGATCTAGTTAGGGACCTGGAATTTTGCATTTTTAACAAGCTCTCAGGTGACACAATGCCACTGGTCCAGACTATACATGAGAATCGCTGCTGTGAAGTGTGTGTGTGTGTGTGTGTGTGTGTGTGTGTGCGCGTGCGTTAAGTTGCTTAGTTATGTCCGACTCTTTGTGCCTTAATGGAAAGTAGTCCGCCAGGCTCCTCTGTTCATGGAATTTTCCAGGCAAGAATACTGGAGTGGGTTGTCATTTTCTTCTCCTCCTTAAGAGGGGAGGGATGTTGTAGCCTCCCTTTTTCCTCCTCCTTTCTAACTAGAATATGGACCTAACTGCAATCTAGAACCATGAGGTGACCATGAGAATAAAGGTCACAAATGGTGGAACATCAAATAAAAGGAGCCTGCACCTTCATAGTGTTTTTCCTCACTGACCCTGACTGCTCCCTCCAGACTCATAAATGAGAGAAAAACAAACTTCTCTCTTGGTTAAGCCATTGCCATCGGAGGTTGTCTGTCATTCAGATCTGATGGATGGAGGAGCCTGGTAGGCTACAGTCCATGGGGTCGCAAACAGTCGGATACAATTGAGCGACTTCACTTTAATACAAGAAGACTAAACAATCACAACAAAAGGAATAATTCAGAACTTTTGAGAACACCTACCACCCCTTCTAGAGTCCAACTAACAGGGAAACCAATACCAGGAACAATTAAATGAAGCAAAACTGAATAGATATTATTGGTTGACTGAAGAGCTAGTTAAATATGTAGTTTAGTTTTCAATTCTCCAGGATTCTGTGACTTTTATCAAAACAGCAATAGTTT
This sequence comes from Redunca redunca, assembly GCA_006410935.1. Taxonomy (NCBI): domain Eukaryota; kingdom Metazoa; phylum Chordata; class Mammalia; order Artiodactyla; family Bovidae; genus Redunca; species Redunca redunca. The sequence goes on along the minus strand of SJYQ01000333.1, from coordinate 133,940 downwards.
CACTCTCAAATAGTTTCTGAAGGTAATGACTAACAAGACTTTTATAGATGATAGCTAGCTAGCCAGAAGAAGAGAAAGAGGGGGAGAGAAAGGGGAAGATAAGTATGTGTGTGTTATGTTTGACTCTTTGCGACCCTACAGACTGTAGCCCGCCAGGCTCCTCTGTTCATGGAATTCCCCAGGCAAGAATACTGGAGTGGGTTGCCATGTCCTCCTCCAGGGGATCTTCTCAACCCAGAGATTGAACCCAGGTTTCCTGCATTATAGACAGATTCTTTACTGTCTGAGCCACCAGGGAAGCCCAAGATACATATACGTGTGTGTGCATGTGTGTGTGTGTGTGTATATATATATGTATATACACACATATATGTGTGTACACATATGCATTATGTATCAAGTAAGTGTATAATATTTTACTCCCAGAGGGAGGGGACTGGTTAAACTGAATCCCTTCAAGAAAGAGACAAAATAAGAAGACAAATATAATATTGATGGACCTAGAGATTATCACATTAAGAGACGTTTACACTCGTGGTGAATTCATGTCAATGTTTGGCAAAACCAATACAGTATTGTAAAGTAAACTAAAGTTAAAATAAAAATTAAAAAAAAAAAGACGTAAATCAGAGAAAAACAAACATCACATGATATCATTTATACATGGCATCTAAAAATGATACAAATGAACTTATTTACAAAATAGGAACAGACTCACAGACATATAAAAGAAACATATCTACCAAAGGAGTTAGTGTGGGGGGGATAGAGGGAGGGAGAAATTAGGAGCTTGGGATTAACATAAACATACTACTATATATAAAATAGATGACCAACAAGAACCTACTGTATAGTACATGGAACTCTATTCAATATTCTGTAATAACCTATATGGGAAAAGAATCTGAAAAACAATAGATATACGTATATGTATAACTGAATCACCTTGCTATACACCTGAAACTAACACAACATTGCAAATCAATCACACTCCAATATAAAATTAAACATATAAACACTACTATATATAACATAGGTAAATAGCAAGGACCTACTATATTCGGAGACCTATATTCAATATCTTACAATAACTTACAATAAAATAATCTGAAAAGTGTATATATGTATAACTGAATCACTTTGCTATATACCTGAAACTAATACATTATAAATGAACTATACTTCAATTTAAAAAATAGTTAAATAAAAATAAAGACAAAGCATAAAACAAATAAACCTGGTGGGAGTTTCAGCTATTTTTCTTCCAATTTTTAAAAACTAAGACATAACTGAAAAAATGCTATGGAATAAAGTGAAGAAAGGGCTGGAAAAACTTCAGTTCAGAAAACTAAAACCATTCACAAAATTATCTTTCTTGGTGAANCTAAAACCATTCACAAAATTATCTTTCTTGGTGAAACAGAGCAGGGAGAGGGTGCTAGGCCTTTGAGAAAGAAGGGTCCACAGGAAGAGAAAATACAGCCTTTCTCTAAAGCTACCCAGATTTCTAAACAAAGTGGTGAAGCTATACACACACACACACACACACACACACACAGGTAAGAAACTGCAACATTCAATTTCATAACAGGCTATGTGCCAAAATTTATTTTAAGTCTACTTTCTTTCCATTTTGGTAATTCAGAAGGACATTTTCTATAGAAACAATGACATATGGATTCCTAGATTAAACTACCAAAGCCTGTTTACTTTTCATTGCATTATATTTTCCTCTGAAGAATAGAAAGAAGCACTACCAATGTAAATATACTCAATTCTGAAATTTTGAGCTTCTCCTACCCCAAATCTTGCTCAGTCCTCTGATTATACCTCCCTCAGACAACTGGACCTTAATGATGAGAAAACGGCTTCTGCTAACGTCAACAGGTTTAAAATTCTTCTATATCACTTTAAATATGTATGAACATAAAATAGCCTCATTTGCAAAAATTATATAGTCTAAATTTTACTGAGAAGCAGAAGAGTAATACTGACAAGAATTAATATAAAATATAATCATACAATTTTAACTACTAGTGAATGTTTTCTCTCATCCTTTAACATTAAACTGTAGCAAAATAAATACTAATCATTCAAATATGAGAGAAACTGACCTCAAATAATAAAAAAGATACGGAATACTATCCACAGATGTATATTCTGAGACAGGTGAATTGGAAGTAACTCCTATCTGGCAGTTGAAATGATTTCCATTTAACTATACCCCCAGTGAAATTTGAGCTGGGTTGTAGTAATTGGATCTGACAGAGGCTACATTAAGGAGTTCAAAATTCCACCAATATTTTTATGAGTAATTCCAGTTTGAAATTACAAGGCACTAAAAATGAAACCTTAGAGAGTGTTGAAAATTAAAAGAAAATGAAAAACATGAATCTGGAAGGAAGTTAATATTGTCAATCACAGATGTTGATGACAGAATGAATACAAGAGTGGAAAATATTTTTCTATAGTTGGCCTTTCTAGATAGGTCAGCTCATTGTCCCTCAGTAAGCAGTAGCACTATGATAGACCACATAAAAGTGGGCCTAAAGAGAGCACTCAGGTGCTCAGGTATTTTTAATCTCACCTTCCACTATGGGTGAAGGACGTTCTTTCCATCACAAAGTTTTATTCTTAAGTCAGGTCCGTCAATTTTTGTCCTTGGGTCAGAAAAATCAATGCCTTCCAAAATCCAAAGTATTTCTTCTTCATACAGGAATATCAGATTTAAAAGATCTTTGTACTGGGACATAAAATGCCCACTAGAATGGGATTACACTCCTGAAATTCCCTAAAAGGATGTCCACCTTGATATGTCAAAGATGCTATCAGTTGTACATATCAGGAATTATATTCCAGAAGAATGAATGGCATTCCAAAGAATAAGGCATTCCTTCTTAAAGGGAAGGTCTTCTTTCTTGCTGGGTACCTGGAAGTGGCCCTGGATCCTTGCACAGCTTATCAGAATCAGAATAATGATATAAAGCTCCATTATTCTGAAGCTCTTTTATCTGACAAAGCTATGCCCTCTAAAATAAATCCAAAGGAAGAAAGTATTTCTCTTACCTTGTCTTTTAGCTTTTCCATCCAGCTTCTCACTAAGGAAAATAAGAGAAGAAAATGTAAATAGCCATCTTTCTGCTTATATTTCATGTGTTAAGCTCATTTGGTAACTTACTTATATTTCATGTACTAAGTTAATTTGATACAATGAATATTTTATTGTATGAAATACAGTGACAGGGTCAACAGTATTAACATAATGACAGTAATAGTTTTTTATTCTTATTTAAAAATGCAAAAAAGAATGCAAACATATCCCTCACATCATTGTTAAAGGAATATAGAATATTTTTCTTTGCTAAATGCATTTTCCATTATTTGGGGGGAGGTCTGGGGGATGAGTGAGAAAAACACCTTCAAAATATCAACTTTATTTCTAACTGACATTTTCTCCTTTTTGTTTTTTTTTTTTTGAATGGGAAAAGGTATTTATTGGCAAATGATATATCAGATAAGGGGTTAATATTCAACATACACAAAGAACTCATTAACTCAACACCAAAAGTACTAACAATCCCACCAAGAATCTGAATAGACATTTTTCCAAAGATATATTGATACATATGACCAAGACACATGAAAAGATGCTCAGCATAAAAAAGCCCCCATTACTCAACATCAGGGGAATGCAACTCAGAATCACAATGAGACAACACCTCACACATGTCAGAATGGCCATTACAAAAAGATAAGAAATAACAAGTGTTGGTGAGGATGTGGAGAAAACCCCTGTGCGCTGTTGGTGGTACAAACTGGCTCAAGCATTATGGAAAACAGTATGGAGATTCCTCAAAAGCAGAACTACAAAAAGATCTAGCAATTCCACCTTGGGTATTTTTCTCCAGAGAAAACAAAAACATTAATTAGAAAAGATGCATGCCTTCCATGTTCATTGCAGCACTGCTTACAGTGGGCAACATATGGAAACCACCTGAATGTCCAGCAACAGATGAACAGATGAAGATGTGGTATATTATACACAGTGGAATTCTAGCCATGAAAAGAAAAATCTCTTATGATTTCAATGTGACAGCATGAATGGTCCTAGAGGTTATTATGCTAAGTGAAATAAGTCAGAAAGAAAAATGATGTATGATTTTAACTTACATGTGGAATCTAAAAAACAGCAAATGAAAAAAGGAAAACAATAGAAACAGATACAGAGAAGGAACAGTGATTGCCATAAGGGAGGAAGTGGTGGGTTGAATACAATAGGTGGAGAGTAATAGGTACAGACTTCCAGTTACAATATGAATGAGTCGTGAGGATGAAATGTACAACATGCAAACTAGTACAGCCACTATGGAGAACAGTGTGGAGATTCCTTAAAAAATTGCAAATCGAACTGCCTTATGACCCAGCAATCCCATTGCTGGGCATACACACTGAGGAAACCAGAATTGAAAGAGACATGTGTACCCTAGTGTTCATCGCAGCACTATTTATAATAGCCAGAACATGGAAGCAACCTAGATGTCCATCAGCAGATGAATGGATAAGAAAGCTGTGGTACATATACACAATGGAGTATTACTCAGCCATTAAAAAGAATACATTTGAATCAGTTCTAATGAGGTGGATGAAACTGGAGCCTATTATACAGAGTGAAGTAAGCCAGAAAGAAAAACACCAATACAGTATACTAACACATATATATGGAATTTAGAAAGATGGTAATGATAACCCTGTATGTGAGACAGCAAAAGAGACACAGATGTATAGAACAGACTTTTGGACTCTGTGGGAGAGGGAGAGGGTGGGATGATTTGGGAGAATGGCAATGAAACATGTATACTATCATGTAAGAAATGAATCACCAGTCTATGTTCGATACAGGATACAGGATGCTTGGGGCTGGTGCATGAGGATGATCCAGAGAGATGATATGGGGTGGGAGGTGGGAGGGGGGTTCAGGATTGGGAACTCATGCACACCGGTGGCTGATTCATGTCAATGTATGACAAAACCAATACAGTATTGTAAAGCAAAATAAAGTAAAAATAAAAATTAAAAAAAAAGATGTACAACATGTGGAATATAGTCAGTAATATTGTAATATCTTTGTCTGGTGACAGATAACTAGACATATCATAGTAAACATTTTGTAATGTATACAAATATTGAATCACTATGTTATGTACCTGGAATTAACACAGTATTTCAGGTCAATTATGCTTCAGTTAAAAAAAAAAGAGATAGTTCTTTGAAAAGATCAATAGAGTTGATAAGCCTCTAGCCAAGCTAACTGAAAGAAGAGAAAACACAAATTTGTAAGATCCAAAATAAAAGTGGGACATAACTACAGATCCCATGGATATTAGAAGGATAATCAGGAAATACTGCGAACAACCACATGTCCACATGTTTGGTAACCTAGGTTAAATGGAGTAACTCCTTAAAAAATAAATCTGCAAAAACTTACACAAGAAGAAAAAGACTGAACAGGCCTGTATCTATTAAAGAAACTGAATCAATAATTAAAAACCTTCCCGAACAGCAGCAGGCCCCAAATAGGTTCACTGGTAAATTAAAACATTTAAGGAAGAATTTATGCCAATTCTATATAATCTCTTCCAGAAGATAAGATGCAGAAGCGAACTTCCTAACTCTTTATAAGAGGTCAGCATTATTCTAAAACCAAAACCAGATAGTCTTTAAAACTACAGACCAGTATCTCTCATGAACACAAATGTAAAAGTTCTCAGCAAAATATTAGCAAATCAAAACCAAAAATGTATGCAAAAGAATTTATTCCAGGTATGCAAGTTTGGCTTACCATTTGGAAATCCATTAATCTATCACATCAACAAGCTAATGAAGAAAAATCACATGATCATATCAATAGATACAGAAAACGTATTTGACAAAATCCAGCACTCATTTTTTATAAAATTAGCAAACTAGGAATAGAGGGGAACTCTCAACTTGGTAACATCTACAGCTAACATCATACTTAATGGTGAGAAACTAGAAGCTTTTCCACTAAGAGCAGCAACAAGGCCAGTGTCCTCCCACCATCCCTTTTCAACATCATACCAGAAGATCATTAAGAAGGTTCAGAAATTCTTGGGAGGATGCAAGGGAGGCAGAATGTGACTATGAGGTCAGCTGGTGGTCACATGGCTCCATCTGATGGCTTTGAACCTTGTTCCATGTTCCTGTAAATGACTCTGGAGGCCGCCTTGAAAGGTCCTGCCCACAGCTGAGACAGCTGTTGGGACCTCTCCTTATCTTTTATTCCTCACCTTTGTCAGTTTTTAAGCTCAATGGACATTCTGCAGTTGAATCAATGTTAGAGAGCAGAGGTAGGAGAGTGCAGCTCTTACTAAAAGTAAGGGTGAGCTCTTACTAAAAGTGGTCAATATTTTAGGCTCTTGTAGGCCATACAATCTCTGTCACAACTACTAGATTCTGCTCATGCCTCAAGCCATAGAAAATAGTACATAAATAAGTGGGTCTGGCTCTGTTCTAACCCACTTTATTTACAGACACCAACATTTGAATTTCATATAATCTTCTTACATCACAAATATTTTTCTTTTGATTTTTTCAACCAAATTAAAAATTGGAAAACATTCTTTGCTGATGGGCTATATCAGGACAGGCAGCAGGCCAGATTTGACCCAGGGGTCACAGCTTTCTGACCCCTGGCACAGGCACCTTTTACCCAAGAAGCTAGTGTCTTCACTTACAATCTGACTTTGATAATAATATGTCCAACAACAGTGATTACAGCTAATGGCTTTATTCCTTACAAAGCATGTTCAGATGTACTGAATCATTTGATAGGCAAACTAATGATAAATATGAGAGTCAGGTAAGATGATGCTCAGGGAAAAGAAGAAACAAAGACTCAGAAAAACCAAGAGACTTGCCATGGTTTCCAGGGAGGAAAGAGCCACTGGAACTCCAACCCCCATCTGACTAACAACCTACAGGAATAAGACTTCCTATGTACCCACTTCTTTTGGTGATACCACCGCTGTTCTGCTCTCACAGGTTGAAGATGTGGAGATATCTTTGGCTCCTCTATCTTCTTCAGTCCCCAGCTTCAATCTCTCACGGCAGGACCTTGGCAAGACCTCTTGGGTTTGTCCTGCCCTCACCATTCCTTCTGAGCGAAGACTCAACTGGGATTCAGACAAAGATGGTGGTGCTCAATCAGAATAATATTGGGGTTAAGGGAAGGAAGTGCAGGAAATTCAAGAACCAAGCCACAGATCATTGGAACTGACTCACTGGAAAAGACCTTGTTGCTGGGAAAGACTGAAGACAGGAAGAGAAGGAGACGACAGAGGATGAGATGGTTGGATGGCATCACCGACTTGATGGACATGAGTTTGAGCTAGCTCCGGGAGTTGGTGATGGACAGGGAAGCCTGGCGTGCCTGGCAGTTCATGGGGTCACAAAGGGTCAGACACAACTGAGCAACTGAACTGAACTGAAGCCACAGATCAGTGATTCTGGGAGTGGTTCCATGGAGAAGTGAGGTCAACCACTGATTCACTATGTAACTTTGGAGAAACAAGCAAACCTCTTAGACTCTCACTTTCCTCATATGTGAAATGCAGATGGTAATACTTGGAAGATGGTTGTGAAGATTAGAAATAATATGTACAAAGTGTCTAATACAGAAGTTAGTATAGAGAAACTAGAAAACCAAAACAAGAAATCTGGAACAGGAGGGAAGAAAGAAAGACAAATGAGGTATGAGTATTGTGTTAATATGGCTCAACTAAGCCCAAGACATAAAGTGAAATTCAAGCAAGAGGATGCTTCCAATTCATTAATCCTTCAATAATACTTACAACACACAGTGCACTGGCCAGGCACTGTGGTCAATACTGTTTCAGTATTGACCTAACTCCAGTGAAAACAGGTTAGAACATCAGATCTATGAGACGTGGATGACAACAGCAAGGAACTGAGAGAGTGAGGAACAGAGCAGGAGAGCCAATTACTTCAGAAGCAAGATGTTTGGAATCAGGGAATCAGCTGGATATTATTACATTAAAAAAAAAAAACTAGCAAAAGAGAGAGTCGGACATGACTGAGAATCTTCACTTTCACTTTTCACTTTCATGCATTGGAGAAGGAAACACTCCAGTGTTCTTGCCTGGAGAATCCCAGGGATGGGGGAGCCTGGTGGGCTGCCATCTCTGGGGTCGCACAGAGCAACTGAAGTGACTTAGCAGCAGCAGCAGCAGCAGCAGCAGCAAAAGAGAGATGGGAGCAGAATGCTAGTGTGAGACCCTCATGGAGGAGGTAAGCAGGGGCCGGCTGACTACCTGTGAATGGCAGCCCAGGGGTAGGTTAGAGAAGAGGGGAAAGAGGTGGAGATGGCATCAGGGTCCAAGGCACTCACAGGTTTTTCAGCTGTAGGAAATCCACTACCAAGAGAAATGTTTTAACTCAAGCTTTATCAGCCAGGTCTCACTAGCAAACTGTCCAGATCTTGGGTAAACTGTCCAGTTCTTAGAGTAAATTTCAGAGCCCTACTTTAAGTGATTCTTAACATATGAATTCCTCACTAGGGGAGGGAAGTCACATCAGCATGGGATGTGCACAGATAATCTGAAAAAACACATTCAATGGGTCTAGTTATGTGGTTTATAATAGGAACTACAGAAAGAAAGTTGGGCAAATTCTTCATGGGAAGTGAGTGATACACCAGAGACAGCGAGACGGTGTTTGAGCGGACACTGATCCAAACAAGGCTGAGAAAAACTACTCTTCAGAGTATGTGAACTTGGTTATGTTTCTCCAGCTGAGGAGGTGAGACCCCTAAGGATCACACCTTGTGTTTCTCAGGCATCCACCAAGGTCCCTGACATGGTATTGGTCAGTAAGTACTTTTTCCTTTTTCAGCAAATGCATATTGCTTTTAAATGAGGTCACAACTTTTGAGTAAACACGATTTTCTTTCATGGAGATGCTATAAAATGTTTTCAGCAAAATGTTCAAGGCAGTGTAAAATAAATTTAACACAATGATGGCTTTGAAACTTAGAAATCAATAAGAGAATGAAAAAGCTAGAAGAGAGAATGTTGGAAAAATTTTTAATAAAAAGAAATATGATTCTTTATGAAGAAGAGAACCAACACTGCAGTTTTTTAACAGAGAGACATAACACTGAAGAAAGAGGTATGAATTGGCACAACTTTTTGGAGCTGCAAGGAGAAGTTGCAATTGATATCAAAAGCTTTTAAAAAAGTATAAATTTTGCTTTCAGAAGTTTCATTTGTAGAAGCAATGTACCTTAAATAGTTAATCATGGAAATGCATAAAAATTTTTTATTTAAATCTTTTCACTGTACCATAATTTATAATAGAAAAGAATATGGAAACAGCATCAATATTCAGCAATAAAGGAATGGTTTAAACACATAAAAGGAAACAAAACCTTAGGCTATGCCCACAGAGTGGAATATTATACAAAATTAACATTATTTAAAGAAAAATACTTAATGGTATGGTGTTGTTCCCATTATATACTGCAAATGAAAAAAATAGCATATGTGTAATGTGAACTCAGTTGTGGATAAAAATGTTATGTGAAAAAAAATATTATATGTATAATTGAAATGATGTACTTCAAAGGTTAACTGAAGTCATCAATAAGTTGTAGAATTATGGATGACTTTTTATTCTCTATACTTTTAAGACTTTCTAAATTATTTCTAATCTTTTAGTATTTTTAAAAATTAAAAAAAAAACATATTTTACCCCCAAAAGCTCTACAAAATTTTGTAAACCTTTGCAAATGGAGGTTAGTGCTAGATTGCTGATAGTAGGGAGCAGGAGAAGGTGAGGCCCTTCCACTTGGTTAATTCCTCAGCCCACAGCTACAGATTCATTCTCATCCTACTCATTCTGTTTCTTGAAAATTCACTGAATGCAAGAATGAAAATGTAGCAATAAAATTAGGCCTGTGATCTCCTTCTGTAAGGAAACAATCAGATGCAGGGGAAGGTCTAAAGAAAAGCAAAAAGCAAAAAAAGTAGACTACGATTATTAAAAGCAAGTTCTCCATCATACTCACCAGAGCCCCCTTGCATAGAGGTATTCCAGGAACAACAATTTGCCCTCTCCTAGCTTGTTCAGTTACTAACTCACGTCCAACTCCGCGCAACCCCATGGACTGCAGCATGCCAGTGTTCCCTGTCCTGCACTATCTTCCAGTTTGCTCAGATTCATGTTCATTGAGTTGGTGATGCTATCCAACCACCTCATCCTCTCCCACCCCCTTCTTCTTTGGCCTTCAATCTTTCCCAGCATCAGGGTCCTTCCCAGCAAGTCAGCTCTCCACATCAGGTGGCGAAAGTATTGGAGCTTCAGTTTTAGTATCAGTTTTTCCAATGAATATTCAGGGTTGGTTGATTTCCTTCAGGATTGACTGATTTGATCTCCTTGCTGTTCAAGGGACTCTCAAGAGTCTTCTCCAGAGCCACAATTCAAAGGCATCAGTTCTTCAGCACTCAGCCTTTTTTAGGGTTCAACTCTCACATCCATACATGATTACTGGGAAAAAACATAGCTCTGACTATACAGACCTTTGCTGGCAAAGTGATGTCTTTGCTTTTTAATACTCTGTCTAGGTTTGTCATAGCTTTCCTTCCAAGGAGCAAGCGTCTTCTAATTTTATGGCTGCAGTCACCATCCACAGTGATTCTGGAGCCCAAGAAAATAAAGTCTGTCACTGTTTCCATTGTTTCCATTGGGAAAACAATGCCGTAAAGCAATGGGACCAGATGCCATGATCTTAAGTTTTTTTGAATGTTGAGTTCTAAGCCAGCTTTTTCACTCTCCTCTTTCACTCTTATCAAGAGACTCTTTAGTTCATCTTCACTTTCTGCCACTAGAGTGGTATCATCTGCATATCTGAGGTTGTTGATATTTCTCCCAGCAATTTTGATTCCAGTTTGTGATTCATCCAGTCCAGCATTTCACATGATGTACTCTGCATAGAAGTTAAATAAACAGGGTGCCGATATACAGCGTTGAGGTACTCCTTTCCCAATTTTGAACCAGTCAGTTGCTTCAGGTAAAGTTCTAACAGTCACATCTTGACCTGCATACAAGTTTCTCATGAGATAGGTAAGGCGGTCTTGTATTTCCATCTCTTTAAGAATTTTCCACAGTTTGTTGTGATCCACAGAGTCAAAGGCTTTAGTGTAGTCAATGAAGCAGAAGTAGATGTCTTTCTGGAATTCCCTTGCTTTCTCTATTATTCAGTGAATGTTGCCAATTTGATCTCTGGTTCCTCACCCTTTTCTGAACTCCACTTGTACATCTGGAAGTTCTAGGTTCACAAACTGCTGAAGCCTAGCTTGAAGGATTTTGAGCATAACCTTACTACCATGTGAAATGAGCACAACTGTATAGTAGTTTGTAAAAAGGGAAGACAAAGAGGATAAGAAAAAAATTTGCAGATTAAAAAACATGTCCATGATTGTAAGTATGGCTGGTTTTTAATAGACTGTAGCTGAAAAGTCTCCCATACTGCTTAGAAGGGTATTCTTAATTTTCCTTTATGTCTGATAATAAAATTTTATTAGCTATATTTATCCCAGACACATACAAATTCCCTTTCAATAAAGGGAGCCAGACAATATCATGATTTGGCTGAACTAATAATTATTTGTTGGGCATCTAACAAAAAGCTTGCAACGTGGGTATTACTATTCTCATTTTACAGATGAAGAAAATGAAGCTTAAATAAAGTGCTCAAAGTCATGTTGCTAAAAAGTGGTTGAGCTGCAATTTGAACCCTATGGCTGTAAAGCATACGCCCATCCAGTAGGCCAGTGGGTTGCTCTGGGAAGGGATGTGGGCAGGTGGGCCAGAGTAACCATATCAGGAGACACAGTGGGGCTTTTTCAAATTCTAGGGAACAGTGTGTATCAGGTCACTTCTGTTATTCCAACTCCTTCTTTCTCTAACATTCTCTTCCCTGTTTCCTCTCTCTCATAAACGTTCTCTCTCTGCCTCTACATGGGTCTGTCTCTCACTCTATATCTCTTTATATAAAACTGTAGCCTGTGTTTCCCTCTCTGCTCCCCACCGCTGCCACTGCCTTTTTCCTCTATCAGACTCTGCACATCTGAATGGCTTTGTTGCTCTCTGTATATATCTGTCTTTTTCTTTCCCGCAACCTACCCTCTGTGTGTGTGTGTTTATATGAGAATAAGATCTCCTAGTTCCTTCCCAGCTATAGGATTTTTCCACCTCAGCCCTGGGTGCCAGCCCTGTGTGTTCTCCATTGGGAAACAAAGCACTAAATCGCAGAAATCCTGAAGGTTTAAAACTCATAATGAGCAGTGCTGAGGATATTGAGGATGGGATCAGAGTACATGGAGATGTAGTTGGAAAAGAATATAGAAAGCAGGAGCAGATTCCTAGGGGAATGATAATGAGTTTTACTATGAACATGTGGAGTTAAAAGTATCTATACAGTATCCATGGGGCTGTCTCTATTGGCAGTTTAAAATTTGGATATGGAGAAACCCAGGCTAAAGACTGAGATTTGGGTTTGACCAATCTATTGATAGAAGCTGAAGTTAAGAGCAGAGAAAAATCACCCTGGAGTACAGAGTGTATATTAGACAGGGCTCTCCAGAAAAACAAAACCAATATGAGATAGATAGATGTATGTATAGATAGATGTATGTATATAAACTTATGCTTAGAGACATGTTTTATATACATAAATGTCACACACACACACATATATATAAAGGGATATATCATAAGGAAATCGTTCACACAATTATGGAACTTGACAAATCCAAGGTCCACAGGGTGAATTTGCAAACGAGAGACCCAGGAAAGCTGATATTTATTTCAATTCAAGTCCAAAGATAGGGGAAAAAACCAATGCTCCAGCTTGAAGGCAGTCAGGCAGGAGGAACTCTCTCTTATTCAGGGGAGAGTCAACCTTCCTATTATAGTCAGGCCTTCAGCTGTTTGGATGAGGGGGGCCACTCACATTAGGAAAGGCAATTTACTTTACTCCATCTACCAAGTGTTCATCTCATCCAAAAATACTCTTCCAAGCACACCTGGAAAAAAAGTGTCTCGACAGCTTTTGGCCAGTCAAGTTGGCCCAGGCAGGTTAACATGTACAATTAGCCATCCCAGAGTAAGACTGGACAAGACCAAGATCATGATGCCTAGGAACCCCAATATTTCAAGGCCATCAGAAGAGAATGGGAAGAGAAGAGCCAGCAAAGAAACGGTCAGAGGGGCTCAGGAACCTGGACTGTTGATATGAAACAACCCAGGACAGCTGTTTCCAATTGTTCATGAGGATGTTTCCACATTCTACTCATCAAATCCTTTGTCCAGGTACAGCCAAGCCCACTGGTGCCCTGGCCCATGCAGAGGTTGCCCTGCAGAGTTGCTGCCACCCTGTGCAGCCTCTCTCTGCCTGAGGTTGTCCATCCATCACAGGTGGTTGTGTGCAGCTGGCTAGAAGCACCAAGGAAATACTGCCCTAGAGGCCATCCTCAATCAACAAGGCCTGCGATTTGGTGGGTATATCAGTTTCCTATTGCTGCTACCCCAAATTTAATGGCTTAAAACAACACAAATTTCTGCTTTCACATTTCTGGAGGGCAAGGAGTCCAAAATCAGTCTCATGGGCTAAAACCAAGATGTCAGCAGGGCTGGTTCCTTCTGGAAGCTCCAGGGGAGAACATGTTTCTTGCCTTTTCCAGCTCCTGGTAGCTGTCTGCATCCCTCAGCTCACGGCCTCCACATCTATCTTCAAAGCCAATAGCATAGCACATCAAATTTCTCTCTTTCTCTAAGCTCTGCTTCCCATGTCATATTTCTTCTCTGACTCTGACCCTCCTACTTCTCTCTTAGAAGGACCCTGTGATAACTCCTCCCTCTCCAGGTCCTTAGCTCCCTCATATCTGCCAAGTTTTCTGTGTAAAGTCACATATTCACAGGTGCCAGGAGTTAGGATGTGGACCTCTTTGGAAGAACCATCATTCTGCCTACCACATCGAGTAGATTCCTTCCTTTTCCTCATCCTTGAGGTGTGTCCCACACAGCTCCTCAGTGAATCTCCAGCAAGAAGGAACCCCAGCAACAGCCTACTCACAAGCTTGCCCCTTTGCACTGGCTCCCCACTCTCCCCATCTTACTTCCTTACTCCCTCACCATGCTTCCTGGGGTCACTTCCCAAATAAACTCCTAGCACCATCTTGCTTTTAGGGAGAATGCAAACTAAAACACTTGTCTAATTCTGCCAACCATACAGGCAGGCCTGCACTTTGGCATACCAATTTTATTCATTTTGTATATTAAAACAAACTCTCTGACAAAAAAAAAAAAAAAACAGAAGTAAAAAGGCAAGAAAGACAGGAAAGCTGGCCAAGTTCAGAGCAAAAGCCATCTCCATTTATCTAAATTAATTCTAATCAAAGACTTCAGGCTACTTGAATTTTAAAAACATACCCTTTCCGTATAGCATTGTGCAAGGTGTATTTCACAGCCAATTCCACATAGCTCACATTCAATTTTGAAAAGTTTATAAATATAATCTCTTTAATAATCAAATTTTCAACATCATTTACATCTTTCAGTAAAGTTTGAAACCTGATTTTTATCTTAATCAATGAAAAGAGACATGTATGTTCCACCTATAAAAACGAAACATCAGAACGTAGTCCTTTGTTCAAAGCATATGTACCTAAATTTCAATTACAGTGTTTCTGTAGTGTCAAGAAATAAATGGAGACTAGCTCTTTTTCTTCCTTGTTATTTAATCATAAGTGCCTTTTCCAGCCCAAGAAACAGACAAAGCTTTTTTCCAACTTATATAACACATTTGAGAATAATAAAACGTACCAAGGTTTAAATGTTGTCTGTATGTTTTTTTTTAAGAACCTTGAGTTTTTCCAGCTACAGATTATTCTCTAATGATGCTAAATTTACCTGCTTTAAAATCACACAGAAACCCTATCTATAATTATTTGCTCCTCACATAATTACAGAACAGTAAGATTCTGATGAATAGAATGACCTACTTCTTTGCTTAGGGCTAAGTGAGCAGTAATCGTGCATCTAAGAAGCAATTAATTCTGAAGGCTCTGCCCTGATATTTACAGAGAAGGGTACAAAGAGCCCAGATACACTAATCTCTACTTTCAAGTAACATTATAGGTGTCAGTAGCTGATAGCAAAGTTAGGAATGACACTAGATACCTACTGGGAAGCTACCAAGGAAACATCTTGTAATCAACTACACATCTTCCTGGGACCATTTATTAATGATAACCATACCGAAAAACCATAAACTGCATGTATGACTGTATGATGAGAAGGCTGTCATGAACTTCAACCACATAGAAGGATATGGTACATTAATGAAGAAGAAACTATCCCTCCATGTGTGTTCTTTCTCTTCCCCAAAAGGGAAGCATGATATACAACACTGCTCATCAAGAGAACATACAACTTGTCTATGTCCCTCCTTTTCACCAGACTGGCAGGGGGGGGAATATCACTTCACTTTGCCTAAAACATTCTTGAAAATTCTTCTGAGCACCAAGGTTTCTGATCTATGGTTTTACCACTAGGAAGCATCAAGGCCACACTCAGATGACCTGAAATTTTCCCTGACTCAGTCTTACAGTTCTCTCTTCACATTTCCACCTACATGATATTCAATCCCTTGGTGAAAAAGAAGAGCTTGGTCTGCATACTTTATTTTTAATAATGCTTCCTGAAGTGCAGTATCATCCAGTTTCCAGTGCAAAGTCAAGTTTGTGTGTGTTGCTGGCCAGATGCATTGAAACTAACATTTGTTTGTGTGTGTTGCTGGCCAGATACACTGAAACTAACATTTGCCATCTCAAGATGCAGAGGCTGTGGCAACCAGAAAAACCATCAGGCGTACGTCTGCAGTTACATGTGTTCTCCCTCAACGTTATGTGATAGATTGCTTCAGTTTCAAGGCAAGATCCCCACACACTCCTCTCCTTCATATAAATGTTGGGACTTACACCTATAAAAAGCCATGGCTTGATCATAGGACGGGACCAAGGGAAGGCTGGCTTAGTGATCAGGTAACTCTGAAGTCTCATGATTGCTGATGACCCTTATCTAAACTTTCTGACATGACTCTACTTGGTCATCATGAAGTTTCTACTTTTCTAGTGTCATGGCTCAACCAACAGATGAAATCAATTAGAAGTGGAGCACTGAGTGAGGAATAAAGTGGTTTTCAAGGCAGCTTCAGGGTTTGTTTCCAAAAATTCCATTTACCAGTTCCTAACACGACACTTCTCACAATAATGGGCAAATATCAAGGTGCACTCTCAAGAGAAATGGAGGCAAATCTTTGGCTAAGAGCACCTCAGCATCACAGTTAATACACTCAAAGGCAAGCTTCTCTGCCATCTAAATGGATTACTCAAAAAGAAAGTTCCCCTGTGCTCTTGATCCTTAGGAAAAAAACCAAACTGCCTTGTCAGATCACTACAGGACTGCAGAAGAACAACCTCCATCTTTCCCCTCTGAAATCCTTTAAACAAACTTTGCAAACACTCCCTTGGAGCAGCTGTTCAACATTTTATTAAATGGGGAAACATTTTATTAAAGCGGTGGAACCAATCTCAATATCCTTGTTCTTTAATCATTTCAAACATACTTCTGTTTCTTCAAGTTCTTGAGATGCTAACCCTCTTGTCTGTCATGCCTGCTTACTTTCACCTCATGCTGAGATGTCTCCTTGTGTGATCTGTAGTTTCTCATGGTATTTCAGTGGATGTTGTTTTCCCCAGGAGTCTTGGGCAGCCTGCACTGCGGAAGTGTCCCTACAGGTGAGCAGCTTCAGTTTGCCTGTGCTGAGCATATCAGGGGCTTCGCCCACCCGGAACAGTGGTGTGCGTTCATTTCTGACTTGTGGGTTCTTGCATGATGAAGGCAGGCCTGGAGCTCTCACGTCTCTCTCGGCTCCTGCCCCAGCCTCAAGCTGCTGCTCCAGCAACAACACCTTTCCTTTCAAGCCCAGTTGCATATTTTACACTTTGTTTTGATTCATGCAAAATTTCTCAGTTCGTAACAGGAGATGGAAATCCATACTCAGTCCACCACACTGCTAGAATTTGAAATCCAGACTCGACTTCTAACCACGTGTTTTCACTTTTTTATTTATTGAGGCAGAATTCACAAATCAGTCAATCCTAAAGGAAATCAATCCTGAATATTCACTGGAAGGACTGATGCTGAAGCTGAGGCTCCAATACTTTGGCCACCTGATGTAAAGAGCCGACTCATTGGAAAAGACCCTAATGCTGGGAAAGATTGAAGGCAGAAGAAAGTAGCAGCAGAGGATGAGAATGGTTAGATGGCATCATTGACTCAATGGACATGAATTTGAGCAAGCTCCAAGAGATACTAAAGGACAGGGAAGCCTGGTGTCCTGCAGTCCATTGGATTGCAAAGAGTTGGACACAACTTAGTGACTGACCAACAACGGCAAGAATTCATAAAACTTACAACTGACCATTTGAAAGTATACAATTCAGTGACATTTAGCACATTCCCAATGTTTTATAACCATAACCTCATCCTAAAATGTGTTTTATCAATCCAAAAGGAAACCCTATACCCAGTAAGAAGTCATTCTCCGTTCTCCCCTCCCCCAACCTCCTGGCAACTACTAATCTGCTTCCTGTGTTTATGGACTTACCTAAATGGAAGCATACCATATGTGACCTTTGGTGTCTGGCTTCTTTCACTTAGCTTAATGTTTCGAGGTTTGTCCAGATTATAGCATGTACACCAATAGCCAAGAAGCACAGGAAAAGGTACTGAACATCATTAGTCATTAGGGAAATCAAACCAAAGTCACAGTGAGACACCACTTCATACCCACTAGGAAGGCATACTGAAAACAAAACAAAAAATAAAACAGAGAATGACAGTGTTGGCAAGGATGTGGAGAAATTGGAACCTCATGCTGCTGGTAGAAATGGAAAGTATAAAGCTACTGTGTAAAACAATTTAGCTGTGTAAAACAAATTAAACATAAATTACCATATGACTCAATAGTTCCATTCTTATATATAGATGTCCAAAAGAATTGAAAACAGCCCTTCAAACAAATATTTGTCCATAACAGCACTAACGTGCATAACAGCACTATTCAAAGTAGCCAAATGTGGAAACAATTCAAATATACATCAACTGGTGAATGCATAAAGTGTGGTTTAATGATACAATGGAATATTATTCCACTGTAAAAAGAAATGAATACTGATACTTGCTGCAACATAGATGAACTTTGAAGACATTAAGCTCAGTGAAAGGAGGAGGACACTCTAAGTGATGGAAGATGAGGCAAAGAAGCTAGGCGGGTCCTCTTGGAAGCTGAGTGGGTGCCACAGGGAAGGGAAAAGGCAGAACTCATATTCCATCTGCACACCACTCATCGGGCCTCAGATCCCAAAGGATACCCATCTGCCACACTTCCTACTAGAGCAAACACCCAACATGACAATCAAGCCAGGCTGCCTGGATGATTAGAAAACATAAGTCTCCTCTCATTAAAACAATTTCCCACTTAAATTATTTACTTCTCTGGAGTAATCACAAATCATACCAAGTCAACTGCTACACAAGAAGCAGAGGAACCAGAAGCAAAATCTTGGGTAGGTTTTTTATTAATATACTTTCATTCAATTAGGAGAAGTCAACGTTTACTGAATATCTAATGGGTACCAGGTACTGTATCAGAAAACATCTATTTATAATGTCTTGTATATTTATGAATTAAAGTTAAGTCTGCAGCTATGTTTAAAAGGGAGGAAGAGAAATTGAATCGCATTTTTTCAACCGACATAATTAAATCCCAAGGCTCTGAGCATCAATTAGACACTAGAAATAAAATCTGATTATCTGAGACTCATTTCCATACAAACACTTTTATAGAGTTGCCTAACCATGCATGGCCCTGAATTAGCCATCAACCAAAATGGATTTGTTTTTACCCAGCAACAAACAAACCTGGAACCCATTTACGAGTTTCCGATTAAGAAGCAGCCAGAGACCTTTTGTTTAATATAAGCATCTACATTATTATTATTAATAAGGCAATATAAGCATCTACATTATTAATGATGTTTATTTTCTTCTTAATATAGAAGTCTAAAGGCCATCCACACTGCAGCAAGTAACAAATGTGTACAAAGAGAACCTAAACTGTGGTCCAACGTTATGGGGAAATAGTTTCCAAGATTTGTGTGAGGTTTTAGGTTCACATGGAGACATCTGCAATAGATCTGGGAGTGAAGTGCAGCTACTATGAACATCTTAACTCTATGAAAGTTGCTTCCAAAATGGTAATGCAGTCTATGGTAGATTAACAAACAGAAATTCAAGACCCAACTCATTCACAGAGCCAAAAAGAAATCAAAAAGAATAACTTCATTGTCTTTCTTGTTTTATCCCACCATGTACCTCCTAGGAGGCTGCCATCTTTTTGCATCTTGGTACCACAAGAGCTTCCCTTGTTTCTTTCCAAGTAATATTTTTGAAAGGAAACTTCAAAAATATTGCTTAAAACCCCTTCAAAGCTTCTTCCTGCCTTTGGAGAAAAGTCTAAACATCTTCATGTGGCTTATAAGGTCTGCATGACCTCAGCTCTTAAGAGTTAAGTGTGTTTTACCATCAAATTACACATAAAGTTACACTTTAACTTCTATCTACCTCTTCTTTTCCCAGCTCATTCCTCTCATTCTTCAGGCTCAGCTCAAAAGGCACCTTTCAGGGAGGTCTGATCCCTACACAGGTCCCTCTCCCAGGACACCCAAGGAATCCTGAGGTTCCCATATTGTTAAATCACATGCCACACTGTAAGATAACATAACTGTTCTTGTTTAATGACTGTCTTTCCTGTTAGTCGATTAAACTCTCCAAGGGACGGGATGCCGGTGTTGCTCACTGCTGCAGCTTTAGCACCACCCAGGGCCTGCAGGGATACTGCAGACGAGGGTCACTGTCAAATTAATAAATCATCTTCCACAATAACGTATTCTCATGAGGACTGGGGCCACCATTCTCAGACATTTGGAGCCAGGTAAAGGATAACTGTGCTAATACAATTGAAATGGTTCTACTGAAAACTACCTGCATGAGGGGTTCTTAACCATTTCTGTGTACTGGACTCCTCTCTCTGTCAGAGAGGACCACAGACTTCTTCTTGGAATCATGTTTATAAATGCATAAAATAAGATGTACAAAATGCTAAAGAAACTCTTATATTTAAATACCATTATCAAATTATTTTTAAAATTTGTGATACAATAGTGAAGTGAAAGCTGCTCAGTCGTGTCCAACTCTTTGCAACCCCATGGAATTCTCCAGGCCAGAATACTGGAGTGGGTAGCCTTTCCCTTCTCCAGGGGATCTTCCCAACACAGGGATTGAACCCAGGTCTCCTACATTGCAGGCAGATTCTTTACCAGCTGAGCCACAAGGGAAGCCCAAGAATAATGGAGTGGGTAACCTCTCCATTCTCCAGTAGGTCCTCCCAACCCAGGAATCGAACTGGGGTTTCCCACAATGCAGGCAAATTCTTTACCAACTGAGCTATGAGGAAAATCCAATACAATAGTAAATATGTCTTTTTACTCTCTCATTAAATAAGAAGATCGAGGAACAGATCCAATAACCACCATAATTTCAAAGTGATGATAAGCAAAAATGACATATTAAGATACTGTGACAACTATTATGTCGATATGAAACTATCTATAATATTTATTGGTGAGAAAGACATAGTTACTGCTAATATGACTACAGCTACTTGCTCCACTCATGATTAGATAGGACACTAAAATTTGGTTAGTGAAAACAAGTATGTAATTTTTACCATCTACGTTCATGGACCCTTAGAGAGATCTCCATGAAGGCCATGGCATTCCCTGCTTAGCTCTCCTGCTGTGGGAGAGTATGGGTTACCCATGCTCCACTCCTGGACCCATCACCACATCTGTGCAGTGAGCATGTGTCTGTGTCTCCAGGCTGTTCTCAGACAGTGGCTGGGCATGGGGGTCAGGGTGCCAGTGCAGGCCCAGGCCTGTGTGGCAGAAGGGTCCTCTAGTGGGCAACTTGGGCTCAAGAATTCACAATGAGCCTGGCCAAAACATCCTCAGAACTGAGCTGTCATCTGCATCCTTTCCTACCAGGCCTCGTTCCTTTCACCCCTCCTTTCACAGAAGTCAGACCTGCACTGTAGTCGGAAAGCTCTCCTGGCCCAATCCTGCCCCCTGCCCTTTATCCTTCCCAGGCGAACTCCCAATAAATCTCTCATTTGCATAATCCCATCTTGACTCTGCTTCTCAGAGGACCTGAACTAATGATCCCTTTTAATCTAAGAAAAAAGAAAGGCCACGTTAACTGATTTTATTCAGAACTGATTGTTCTGAAGATATCTGGGCATTTTACCAATACCTACTAGCTGATTTCAGAAACCATTATATCTGAATACCATTATCAAATAATTTTTTTAATGTGTGATACAATCATAAATATGCCTTTTTACTCTCTCATTAAATAGGAAGACTGAGGAATGGATCCATGCTGCAGGGACCTCACCATAATTTCAAAGTAATGATGAGCATAAATGACATATTAAGATACCTGTGACAACCATAATGTTGACCTGAAACATGATTTTTTTAAACAGAAAAATTTTAAGCCATTTTCCATAAACTCTTTGGCATCTAAAGGAAGGGCCATATGGGGTCAAGGCTGAGGACTAGCCTCCCTGAACAGAAGACAATGGATCATCAAGGAACCTGGAACAAGAGGAAGAGGGCTGAGATCTGCAGCCGGCACAGAGACTTTATTTAAACAATACAATTGGAAGTAAACACACTGTCAACCCCTCAGAATATCCTACTTTTCTCATTTTTGAGAGCACCTCTGACTCAGTACTATGGAACGTACTAGAACTCCACACACACAATAGAGAAATTCATATACTGGATGGCTAGGTATACTTAGAACTTCAGAGAAGATGCTGAGAAAATAGGATTGTGAAAAGTAAATTTTAATGCAGCGATGAGAAAAAGACTATTTATAGCACAGAGCATTTCTCTTCCCCCTGCTCCCCTCTTTCCACAAAGGTGATAAAAACATAAAAGGTAGCATCAGTACCAAAACAGAAAAGAACACATAAAAGGTACCATCAGTACCAAAACAGAAAAGAACACACCCAAAAAATGGGGGGGGGGGATGTAAATCTGTACAAAAGAGTCAAGATGAGAGCAGTACACACAAGAATGAAATTTCTAAGAGCTAATGGGGAGAAATACGTTCCTAGCACCCACCATTGAAACTTGGAACATATTTTCTCACTGAAACCTTTTTGGGTCCATTGGTTAGATTCTGTAGGACCCTTACAAGAAATTCTGCTTCTAGTACATCGTGAGCTAAATCAGTAGTTACAGTTGCTGCAGGGACCTCACCATGACAGATAACATGGCTTCTAAGGGATAATGCCCTCTGCATTTCAAATCAATTTGGGGAAATGAATTCACTCAGAAATATCTCTTGTCAGCCCATGTCATCAGAGAAATGGTGCTATGAACTGAATTGTGTTCCTCATAAAAGATATGTTGATCCGCTAACTCCTAGTATTTTAGAATGTGACTTAACTGGAATTGCAGATGTAATTAGTAAAATTAAAATAAGTCAGAGACTTCCCTGACAGTCCAATGGTTAAGACTTCACCTTCCAATGCAGGGGGTGTGGGTTCAATCCCTGGTTGGGGAGCTAGGACCCCACACACCTCATGGCCAAAAAAAAAAAAAAAAAACTAACTAAAACATAGACCAGAGGCAGTATTGTGACAGAGTCAATGAGGACTTTAAATATGGTCCACATCAAAAACAATCTTAAAAAAACAGCCGTAATAGAGCCGGATGGACCCTTAATCCAATATAACTGGTGTCCTTGTAAGCAGAGGAGAGAGAAACAGAGAATACCATGTGAAAACAGAGACTCGTGGGGAAAAGATGGTCACGGAACAATGACAGTGGATACTGGAGTGAGCATCTCCAAGTTAAGGAGCATCTCCAAGCTAAGGAACATCAAGGACTCCCCAGATCCCCAGAAACTAAGACAGAAGCATGGAACAGACTCCCACATAAAGCCTCAACAAAGAGTTCACCCTGCCAACACTATGATTTCTCCTACAGCCTCCAGAACTGTGAGGGTGTATATTTCTCTTAAGTCACCCAATGTACGGTTCTCTGTTAATGCAGCTCAAGGAAATGAAACCTGCCTGTCCAGCCTGCCTGCCTCTGTCACCACCGAGTCCCTGGTTTGTAAATCTCATGGTAAGGTACTGGGTTCCACGGGCCTTGAGTCCAGGCCAAAGGTGAATCAACACTTTTGGGAACTGGAACCCTAGTAGCAAAACTCAGCCTGCCAATGCTCTCTATGGACCTGAGTCTCCTCTTTGTTCTGAGGTAACAATTTGCATTGCTGAGACGATCTAGTTCAATTCTGGACTCAATACATTACACTTAAATTGTACTTTTCTTCCAAGAATACTTATGAAAATTGCCTCATTAATTCTCCCCACTCTTTTGTGCAGTAAGAAAGGGACAAGTACCATTATCTCAATTTTGAAGATGAAGACACTGAATCCTAAGATCCTAGGACCATGAAGAACATTGAGAGGTCATGGGTTCCAAAGAAGCCAAAACCTGTTGCTTCGCAGAATCACCTGAGCAATGCAGCAAAAATACAGATGTACATGCCCAGCTCAGAAGCTTCAGGACACAGCCCAAGGGTCTGTATTTCTGACAAGTTCCCCAAGGTATTTTTCTTTAATAACCTGACTAGCACGATTTGTGAACTGGCATTTGGGAACCACTGATTGATCTTGTTTTTCTCAAGTATCAGGAATATATGGCAGATCCCTTTTACAAAATAAGAATTCTTATGATCCTCCAGTGCTAATAAATTATTTTTATTCTAGTGTTACTTAAATAACTACAACCCTAAGACTAGATATAAACCCCTAACCCTGATAACTCTTTTAAATGACTATAAAACCGCAACGAACTCACAAGTTAAACACAATTTCAATAAAATTGAAATCGACACCACCAGTCGCTATGTGGCTTCTGCACTAACTGCGGCAGGACTGGCCCCTGACAGCCCGGCAGGCTCAGGCTGCGTGGGCTCCCCGAGACTCCACCCCCTCCCCTCTGCTCTCCAAGAGCCACTGCCAGGCCTGCCTCCCTGCACCTTCACTGCATGAGAACGTGATCATAAACACAATGCAATCACGAGGCACACTCAGCTCTAAGGAATCATCCAAGTAACCCAAAATATGCTTGTCCTGATGGATGCACATTTGCCTCCAAATGAAAGCACAAGATTTAAAATTTCTCACAGTAAACTCGTGAACCTACCTTTGATAAACATGGATCTAATCCACCTGCCTTCTTTCTGACAGAGTCAGAACTCAGTGGTTGTGGGCTTTGATTTCTTAGTAATAGTTAACACTATATTGTGCTCACTATGCAGCAGACACACATTCTAAACCTTTTATATGAACTAACTTGTTTACTCCTCATATCAGTTATGTAAAGTGGGTACAACCATTACCTCCACTGTGCAGAACTGGGTAAGAAAGAATAAGAACTGGGAACCGAGAGAACTGGGCAAGAAAGAGTAAATAATTTGCCCAAGATCACACAGCTCATAAGGGCCAGACCTGGGATTTGAACCCAGGAAGTCTGGCTCCAGAGCCTGTGCTCTTCACCACTAATTACATATACTTTCAAGTTAACATATTCATATTCCAAGATTAACAGTAGAGTCTGACTTCCCTCTGCTCCCAACTACTAGGAACCTGAGGCACTGGTTCCAGGCTGGAATGAGTTGCACTTACTAGGAGCCTGGGTGAGAGGCGGGAGGCTGCACTGCATAGAGAGAGAAACAAAGGGCCTCAGGGACTCACAAAGTCAAAAGGCCAGGCAACCCACCCAAAGAGGCATCCACCCAGAAAGGCTGGGTAAAGTAAGAAAATCTGGGTGAATGACAACAGGGTGGAAACCAAGGAAACCAGATGAGTGAGAGAGTCTGAAGCAGACCGAGACAGAACTTAGAAATATTCTCCAAGGAGAAAAGGAAAACTCACGCAGTCTTGAATATGACAGGGAGGAAGATATTAAAGTTGTCAATTTAGCTGCAGTAGAACCCTGCACAAAAGAACCGGAGTCAGCTGAGTATGAACTTATCCATGTTGCCCAGGAGGACCCCTCATAAGAGAGGTAAAGGTGACACTCAGATCTCTGGAGAGCTGTCACAAAAGCTCACAGCAGGAAAAACCCAAGACTCCCTCCTCAAAGCAAGTGCATCTTTGATCTTGTCATCTGCCAGGTGTTTAAATGAACTTTCCTAACTAATACTTACTTCTCACACTCTAAAAATATAAAGACATCAGGCTACATCTAGTTGCTGTGGACTCAATGTCAGATGAAGCAAAAAGGTTAAATAGCACGCTTTTCAAAAACCTTATTTGGACATAATTAATAGGAGGCTGTCTTAAAGGAAAACTGAGCTTGCACAGTGACGATAAAAGATATCCTTGTAATACTGACCAGTATGGCTTTATCCTGCCCTTCAAATTATCTGAATGTTCACCTTGGCCAGCAGCACTTTATGCCTGTCTGCTTCTGGAGGGATCTTGGCACTTCTTTTAATAAGAGGGCAATTTTCTTGAAGGGAACAAGAAGAACTCCCCCCCCCAAAAAAAAATCACAAGGAAAATGTTGGAAATGAGAAGAACTGAAAGAAAATAAAAAGAATATGAAAGCATAATAAGAAAGAGGAGGAAAAGGAAAGAGATGTACAGCCGGGAGAGCAAAGCAGTCTTCTTAACTGACTGACTGACATCGAGTAAGAAGAGAGAAAGTCACTCAAATGCAATTTGGAAATGCTTTGTGCCCATAATTAAACCTTTTACTTCATAAATAAGAAAATCAACCCACTGGAATTTTGATCAAAATAGCAAGAAGCTTCACTGATGAGAGAGAAAGAAACTGAAGGAAAATCAAAGGAAAACTGTGTCACAGAGAACGCTGCAAGATACACGTACTTGTTTCTGAACTACAAAAAAATGTCATAATCATAGATGCTCACATTTCACTTTTTTCTTTTCAATGAGATCTTTCCTCATCTGTGTCAGCAATAAGTTTTAAGTCTGATGGTTTCACATCAAAAGTAGCATTTATTTTATGGTACAAAGTAGAAGTGAAGATGTAGATTCAGAAGAAGCAATGTTCTCAGCCTGATAAACCTACATAGATTTTCTGTTTTGACTCACTTTAACAATTTATTAACCTTCCTCTGAGACCAGGCACTTGCTGGAGGATGAATAAAGAGATAACAAAGACCTAGTCTCTGCCTTCAGAAAGCGTATATCTTACAGGGAAGACCTTGTGAGGATGAATAACACAAGTGGTTAAGCCCCTATGATGGCAAGGGCTGCTGTCACAAATAATGAGGGAAAGAACTAATTAAGGGGTGTTTTTACTACTGCCGAAGCTCAGGGAGAGCGCTCAGTTCCCACTGAGGATATTCAAGGATGATGATTCAGTAACATGAGGTGTAACAGAGTAAGCTCACCATTCCAACAGCATAAGCACCTTCACTGCAGCTCTAAAGAAGAAAAACAACACTTATTTTAAGTCTCAGCCACTGAGTTCTGATCCTGAATCCGAGTTTGTTCCCCTTATGATTCAAAGTTCCCATGGCTTGGAGAGAGAGTGATTCTACCCAGAGGTATTTTGGGGAAACGCTTTTGTATCCATCTAGGTCCTCACGTAGATCATCAAAAGAACCGAACTGAACCTGGATTTCACAGTAATTTGTCTACATCTCCAGTCCCACAGCATGACATTCACCTTCTAACTGTTGGCTTCAAGTGGAGCACTTTTCAGAGGACTTTTACCTGTGTTTTTATTTTCCTCCTGGCAGGGTAACTGCAGTTAGTACAACACTGCCTAACCCTGCAAATAACATGTAGTAACATGGGGAAGTAGGGAGACAGAGAAGACCCTTCTCCAAAGTGTGTGGAGGCTGAAGTAGACTTTTTGAACCTTGAGAACAAATGTATGGACACCAAGGGGGAAGCGGGGGAGGGATGAATTGAGAGATTGGGATTGACACATAAGCGGTATCATTCAGTTCAGTCGCTCAGTTGTGTCCGACTCTTTGCGACCCCATGAACCACAGCACGCCAGGCCTCCCTGTGTATATAAAACAGATTACTAAAGAGAACCTACTGTATCGCTCAGGAAACACTATTCTATGCTCTGTGGTAACCTAAATGGGAACGAATCCAAAAAAGAGGGGCCATATGTATACATGGGGCTTCCCTGGTGGCCTAGATGGTAAAGAATCTGCCTGCAATGCAGAAGACCCAGGTTTTGATCCCTGGGTTGGGAAGATCCCCTGGAGAAGGGAATGGCTACCCACTCCAGCATTCTTGCCTGGAGAATTCCATGGACCGTGAAGCCTGGTGGGCTACAGTCCATGGGGTCACAAAGAGCTGGGCATGACTGAGCAACACTGTCACTGTCATACGTATACATATAGCTGATTCAGTTTGCTGTACAGTAGAAATTAACACAACATTGTAAAGCAACCATATTCCAATAAAAATTATTTTAAAAATATATGCACCGAAACAAACTCACTATAAAAACTAAATATTAGTAAGGGCATGTATTAGTAAAATGATATCAACCAAAGCCACTGGAACGGATGATCATGTAGGAATTAATACAGAAACAGAAAACAAAGAATAAAGTGAATAAACAGATAAACATACAGTAAAACAGGAGTCAGCCTGTATGAAAACTGATGTTAATTCATTTCCATGAATACAGAAGGAATATTAATTTGAATCTTTGACCTTGAGTTAAACAATCAAATAAAACAAAATCCATAGCGGTCACTTAAAAAAAAAATTAAGCTCTTGGCTGCTTCACTTGCATTCAGTTCAGTCTAAGCAAGTCCAGGAAGGACCACATTCCTCAAAGCCCTATCTTCTAGTATTCAAAACGTGCCTTCCTCTTTCTCCAGCCACTGGATCTGGGTGGAGCCAGTGGCAGAGATCAACCATGTGAGTGACTGCATTCTCCCACAGTGAGCCGCTGATCAAGGAAGAACATAAGGGGCTTCGCTGATGGCTCAGTGGTAAAGAATCCACTTGCCAGTGAGAGACATGGGTTCGATCCCTGGTCCAGGAAGATCCCACATATCATAGAGCAACTAAGCCCGTGCACCATAGCTACTGAGCCTGTGCCCTAGAGCCTGGGAGCCGCAACTACTGAAGCCCACATGCCCGAGACAGCCCACACTCCACAAAAGAAGCCGCCACAATGAGCAGCCCGTGTGCCACAACTAGAGTGGCCTCTGATCTTCACAACTAGAGAAAAAGCTCAAGTAGCAACGGAAAACCAGCACAGCCAAAAAGAAATAAATAATTTTTAAAAAAAGGGGATAATGTAAGGAGAGCAGGCATAGACACTGAGACCTGCAATCACTCCTGGGGCAACAATCCTGGGGGCGAGGGAACGAGATGCCCAGCTGAGGAACCAGAGAAAGAAGAGGGCAGCTGTTTGTCCACTCTCATTTTGTGTTGGAGCCTACTTACTTTTGTTTTGGTTTCACTGTTGTTTTTTCAAAATTATGATTACAAGCATCAGTTCAGTTCAGTTCAGTCGCTCATTCATGTCTGACTCTTTGCAACCCCATGAATCGCAGCACACCAGGCCTCCCTATTCATCACCAACTCCCGCAGTTCACTCAGACTCACGTCCATCGAGTCAGCAATGCCATCCAGCCATCTCATCCTCTGTCGTCCCCTTTTCCTCCGGCCCCCAATCCCTCCCAGCATCAGAGTCTTTTTCAATGGGTCAACTCTTCGCATGAGGTGGCCAAAGTACTGGAGTTTCAGCTTTAGCATCATTCCTTCCAAAGAAATCCCAGGGCTGATCTCCTTCAGAACGGACTGGTTGGATCTCCTTGCAGTCCAAGGGACTCTCAAGAGTCTTCTGCAACACCACAGTTCAAAAGCATCGATTCTTTGGCGCTCAGCTTTCTTCACAGTCCAACTCTCACAACCATACATGACCACTGGAAAAACCATAGCCTTGACTAGATGGACCTTTGTTGGCAAAGTAGTCTCTGCTTTTGAATATGCTGTCTAGGTTGGTCATAACTTTCCTTCCAAGGAGTAAGCATCGTTTAATTTCATGGCTGCAGTCACCATCTGCAGTGATTTTGGAGCCCAAAAAAAGTCTGACACTGTTTCCACTGTTTCCCCATCTATTTCCCATGAAGTGATGGGACCAGATGCCATGATCTTCGTTTTCTGAATGTTGAGCTTTAAGCCAACCTTTTCACTCTCCTCTTTCACTTTCATCAAGAGGCTTTTTAGTTCCTCTTCACTTTCTACCATAAAGGTGGTGTCATCTGCATATCTGAGGTTATTGATATTTCTCATACATACACACAAAATATAAAACTTACCATCTTAAACCTTTTCTAAATGTACAGTTCAAAAGTGTTACACATATTCTGATTGTTGTAACAATGGATCTCCAGAACGTTTTCATCTTCCAAAACTGAAATCTATACCCATTAAACAGCTCCTTACTTCTATCTCTCCTTAGCCTCTGGCAGCTACCTGTTCTGCTTTTTTCATTATAAGGTGAGTCAACTTAGAAGGAGGGAACAGAGCTAGGTAAAGTGGCATTAAAATCCTCTACTTTATAATGACATCATGTCACAAACAGCAATGAACTAGGAATGAAGGACATTCATTAAGGATAATTTTACAAATAAAAGAAAGATTTTCATTGTTCTTCATATACTATAAAGTCAGGCAGCAACTCTTTCAGGAATGCAACTTTGGCTGATCAGACACCCGAAAGGGTCCAAAGTTCTCTTTGGAAAGAGACAGTTATTGAATCTAATAATATTTATCCCTGTGCTCCTGCCAATGATCTTCAGCAATGCAAAATCTGTGACAGCTCAGCAAATAAATAATGCAGTTTGAAGAGCAACACTAAAAGATGATGGTAAAACTAACCAAATCCATGTCGAGGGCCAATTGATGACTTCAGAAAATATCAAATTAATCAAACAGCCCTGCCACAGTGGGAAAAAAAAAAAGTCATATATTTTCAGCAGCAGCTTCATGCTGCCCAGAATGGGCCTGGCCAGGAAGCAAACAGATGCCACAAAACTTAGATACAGAGTCACCCTTACCAGACGGATGCACTCCTTCTACTGTCTACACATTCTAGAATGTCACTGGTCCAGAACAAGACTACTAAGTATTCAACTGATGCAATGTCCACACAACTAAAATTATAAAGGTGATAGTTCCGCCAAAGGGAAAAAAAAAGTAACTGTACTTGCAGAGCTAATATATTCTTATGGATAACATTGATGGGATAGAGGAAACTCTTTAGCCTCTTCACAACTTTTGATAAAATGGGTCATCATTAGTTACAACAATCGATGTCCTTTTCAGTTCAGGGCATCACCATTCTGGATTTAAATATTCTTTCTCCAAATTCAAGGGGCTTCCCTGGTGGCTCAGACAGTAAAGAATCTGCCAGCAATGTGGGAGACCCAGGTTCAATCCCTGGGTCGGGAAGATCCCATGGAGAGGCGCACAGCAACCCACTCCAGTATTTTTTTTTTCCCCACTCCAGTATTCTTGCCTGGAGAATTCCATGGACAGAGGAGCCTGGCAGGTTACAGTCCATGGAGTCACAAAGAGTCAAACACAACCGAGTGACTAACGCTTTCACTTTCTCTGAATTCAACATACTCCTTCGGCCTCTGGAGGTCCATCTGGGCTTCTCCCTTGGTCTTCAGCCTTCCTTCACTCTACATCAGTAGATAAGGCGGCACTGCCTACTGCTTCCACCCAACTGAGTTTCTTAGAGCATTCTTTACAAGACATCCTAGGCTTGACTACCGAGTTAACAACTCAAAACTAAACACACTAAAATTAAGAAAACTTTTTAGAATATTGTAAGCCTGAATGTTCAAAAAACAACGTTCAACTTCTCTGTTTTATTCCAGCCTACTACCAAAGTTCTGACACACTACCTTAAAAGTTCTCTGCTCCCTCAACTGCCCTGACCTTATCCCAGGCTTTGGTCATCTCCCACTCAGGTTATTCCCAGCACCATCCCAGATACAAACCAAGCTCCAGCCAGACAAGGCCCAATGTCATCTGCTCCCCTGACCCCAGTTTCTCTAATTCTCATTTTCTCCATAACACTTTTGATCATTCTTATATCAGCTAACTGTGTGCTTACTGGTTGCCAGCTCTGTGCTGAGTATTCTGTACACATGCCATGCAGTTCTCAGAACAACTCTACTGCCATCCCCATTTCACAAAAGGAAGCTGAGGAAGTGCTAGGTCCTTGGGAACTTTCTACAGATACTTGATATGCAATTTTAATTGAAGGATAATTACGTTACAGAATTTTATTGTTTTTATCAAACCTCAACATGAATCAGCCATAGATATACAAATATTGGTTCAAGAGGGAGGGGACATATGTATACCTATGTCTGATTCATGTTGAGGTTTGACAGAAAACAACAAAATTTGTAATTATCCTTCAATTAAAAAATAAATAAATTTCAAAAAAAAAGGGGGGGGGGATATATGCACTATCTCTTGATTTCAGAGCTTTTCATCCCAGAATTTTCAGACCTGTTGGCTGGTTTGCCTGCCTCTCAGCTGCATTTGCTCAGCCACTCTCCCATCTTGAAACAGTCCCCTCCTTTGGCTTCTGTGACATCACGCTTCCCCTTACCTCTCAGTTTACTCTTCCTCTGTCTCCTTCGGGGGTTTGACTGAATCTATCTCATCTTTGGATTACTAAAGCTTCCCCAGGTCCCGTTCCAGGTCATTATGCTTCTCCCTCTAAACTTGCTCCCTAGGCAATATCATCTACTCCCCTGGCATCAGTTACCATCCAGCGCTGATGACTACAAAATGGATAGCTCCAGCTTAGTTTCTCCTCTAAACTCCAGATAAATCTCTCCTTTAAGGGCTTTCCATGTACCCAAAATTTAACCAGTAATCTCTCCCCTTCTCCACAACTTACTCTATCCATAACTCAGCTCATACCCTGGTCTTCCCCATCTCAGTAATGACACCATTATCCACCCAGCTGCATCAGCCAGAAACCTCTGGGTCATCTTTAGCACTTTTTATCTCTCTTTCCCAAAATCCAATAGCCATGAAGACTTTTTGATTCTGTCTCTTAAATCACTCCAAATCCATCCATTTTCTTCTCTGTCCCAGCAAAAGCCAGTCTCCTTCTTGCCCAGTTGACTGTAGCAAGCTCCTTGCTAGCTTCCCAGCATCTGCTCCTGCTCACCTTTACTCAACGGCCACTCCTTGTACAGCATACCCTACAATACATTTTGCAGCCAGAGCAATGCCTTCAGAATTCAAATAGCACATCAGAATCCTTCTACGGCATCTCACTCCTCACAGGATAAAATCCCAAATCCTTAACCTGGGCAGAAAGGTCTTGCAGAGTCTGCTCCCTGGCAGGTTCACTAGCCTTCCTCTGCTTCCTTTTAACTCCAGGACACCTGCCTTCTTTCAGGTTCTCAAATACTTCTTCCTGCCTCTAGCCTGAACAATTCAGTTTGCTTTGCCTGATATGTGCCTTTCTTAGCCCATACTCCCCATTTCCTTCACATCTGAATTCATAAACACATGGCCACAGGAAGCCTTGTCTGATCCCCCTCAGGTCAGGACCCCTGCTATAAGATCTCTGGCTACCTAATCTCCTTATGGTCTTAATCACAACAGTAATTTAAAGACTGGTGATTGCTTGATTAATGTCTATTCCCTTCCCCCCCACTACAATGTAGGTGTTGAGAGGGCAATCACTGTGTCTGGGAGCATGCTATGCTGTCTCTAGCACTGCAGGATTCTCACCTAAGTTTCCATAAATTTAGTTAGTGAAGAATGTTGACATGTGTTACAGATCACATCAGTCACCATCCTCATGCAACAACCATGCATGTGTCTTTGTGTAATGATTTTAATTTTTGTGTTATACATGTTATAAATGTTATCATATGCTAGACTGTAAATTCTAGAGAGTCAAAAAGGTTTAGTCTCTTAAGAGTTGGGATAATGAGAAATTAGTATCTGAGACTTAATGCCCTGTGGAGGATGGAACCAAGAAGGTCTGATGTGAATGATCACATAAACCAATTCACTTCTCATGTGGAGACTAGCAGCACATAGATTCTACAGCATTATCAAGGCCACTTTCCACTCCTCTCAGTGTCTACATCGGCCAGCAGAGGGATGAGAAAGGTTTTGAAGCCATAGTGAAATGTGCAATGAAGGGTTAGTTACCTATCAGGTTAATATATATATGGCTTCTTGATGATATAACATCCAAGGACATTCTTTTTTTTCCTAAGACAATTATGGAAGAATGTCACTTGCCAGTAAAGCTATCAAGGCCTGTAGTATTATATACAGTGTGTTTATGACAGTTCAAACACAAAAATATCACACTTAACACTTAGATAAAAATATTTTTCATGGCTCACCACTTATGTCCTTTGATTTCATTTGGGTCTAGTCCAGGACAACCAAACACACTCATTACTTTCCATCTGTCCTGGGTCAGACCATGAATGCACCCTCACCCAAGAAATGCACAGACCACACTGCCACTGCTATATGGTAAAAGTGATGGAAGCCTAGTGATTTCAGCTGAAAGGTGGCTGTGACTTCCTGGAGGAAGCTCAAGCTTCCTTGAGCATCCTCAGGATGCTCAAGCCATGTGCTAAGGCATACCCCAATGGAGAGGAAAATAAAGCAGGAAGAAAAAGTATTTCCAATGTGATCCTCTACAAGGCTACATTTCTTCTCATGTATTAATTCTGATACAGAAAGCAACAAAACATGTCCCAGGTCAAACAGAGATACTTGCTACTTGGAACAAAACAAGTATTCAGTTAAACTTGTCAATCATTCATTTAAAAAATCATTTAAGGGCTTGTAAAACACAGGATATACTACCATTCATGCCCAGTTGTGTCCAACTCTTTGTGAACCTTTGGACTGTAGCCCACCAGGCTCCTCTGTCCATGGGATTTCACAGGCAAGAATAATGGAGTGGGTAGCCATTTCCTTCTCCAGGGTATCTTCCCAACCCAGGGATTGAACCCACATCTCTTGCATCTCCTGCACTGCAGGTGGATTCTTTTACCTGCTGAGCCATCAGGGAAGCCTGAAATGCATGACAGTATGTTAAATTCATAGGAGAAAATGAGGTGAAATAAATAGGGCTCTTGCCTGGATTTTAGGATCTCACCCTCTTAAAGGGATCATATATGCAAATAATCTGAATATGAGGCAACATAATTACCTCATATTTAATTAATAGGAGGAGAGCATCTTTAAAGTGCTATGTTAATAGGAAACACTCCTTACATCCTTGCTCAAAGCTTGAGCCACAGACCAGCATCAATGTATCCCATGGGAGCTTGTTAGAAATGCAGAATCTCAGGGGCCACTGCACAGATTCTACTACGTTGGAATCTGCACTTTAACCAGATCCCCAGTGATTCAAATGCTCCATAAAATCTGGAGAAGCACTGTTTTGCATTATTTGGCGCTCAGTCACTGCCCACCAGTAATAACATGATGGATGTAGACTTCAAAACAGGGACTCAGATTTTTATAGAATAAATGCTTGACACGCTGTTTCTAAAGTGAATCTCTGAGGGCTTTGTTTTAGAATTTAAATGTACAAAATGTAATTCCAAGGCTCAGCAAATTGTATGGCCCTGCATTTTAATATCCTATGAGTACTCAGACCCTTGCCTAAAACTCTAAAGGACTTAAAATTACAGCTCTATTCAGAGAGGTGAGAATATTTTCTTTCAAAGCTTTATATGTATCAGGTTGACCTTGTAGAAGCCACTGGAGGAGATGGAAACTTTTATCCAGATATTCAACCTGATGATAAAATCTTTTAGAGGGAATGTCACTGGAGGGAACTGAGATGGGATTCTTCCCAACTCCAGAGCTGCTGAGTCATAGAATCATAAACTATGAGCACAGGAAAAAGCTTAGAGGTTATTCTCTCAGTTCTGCTTCCCTCCCAGAGAAAATCAGTCTGCGGTACTTCATATCTGCAGTTTCTTCTTCCAATGAGCTCCCAGGGACCACAATTATCAACCAACCAATCAGCCAACCCAGAAATATTTTTTGATCTTCTGATACCTGCAAAGTGCTATAGGAACAGAAGATAAACTTGTTCCCTTACAAAGCTCATAGTTTCATGAGATGAAATAAAAGCTCCTAACAAAATTGCAAGAGCTTTTTTGTCACGAGATGCACAGTGAAGAGATGCTTAAAGGAGAAAGAGATCCCTCAAGATAAGAGGTCAGGCAGAGCTTCCCAGCACTGGAAAGAATCTTGGAGTTCATCAGTCCCAGGTTCTTCCTTCCTGCTAAGGAAATGGAAGTGCAAGGGGTTAGGTGCTTTAGCCAAAGTCATGATGCAAATCTCCAGACGAAACACAGTGAGAAGTCCAGGTCCTGGTCAACAACTCACCACACACACAGCCCTAAGCACTGCTGGCTTCCTGGACTCGAGCTCTGTGGCAAAGTGTTGGTTGTCCACCAAAATCCATTCTCCCCTTCTGTAACGAAAGAGCTGTATCTTGGGCATGTGCTGCCCAGAAGCCCTGATTTTCTATTATTTTGCACTTAGAGCTGGCTCTGTGACTAAGTTGTAGCCAATGAAATATCAGTGAAAGTGATGTATGTGACTCTGGGGCCCAGAAGTGCCTCCTTCACACTCTCCTTCCCCTTCTCACCAACTGCATCCCCAACACCAACACCATCCTACTGGATGTCAGAGCAGCCACTTAAAAAAAGGAACCTGTAGACTCCCCTGATGGTCCAGTGTCTAAGATTCCACACTCCCAATGCAGGGGGTCCAGGTTCAACCCCTGGTCAGCGAATTAGATTCTACACGCCACAACTAAGAGTTCATGTGCCACAACTAAAGACCTGATACAACCAAATAAATAGATAACTAAACATCTTTTTTAAAAAATGAACCTGCATCCCTGACATCTGTGGAAAAGCCCAACAACCTGGGATGCACACTTTGGACTTTCAT
Organism: Redunca redunca; assembly: GCA_006410935.1. Taxonomy (NCBI): domain Eukaryota; kingdom Metazoa; phylum Chordata; class Mammalia; order Artiodactyla; family Bovidae; genus Redunca; species Redunca redunca. The sequence goes on along the minus strand of SJYQ01000333.1, from coordinate 97,618 downwards.
GTAAGAAAGAAATAATCTCTATTTTTTAAGCCAGTGAATTATTTGGGGATATTTTTGCTGTAAACATCCAGCCTTACCCTAAGCAATATAGACTATAATCAATATAACATAACCAAAGTGGGGTTCAATTAAATGGTATAAAAGCTGTAATAAGTCTGATAGTTTTCTACTTAAGAAGTAGCTTATGGTTACCAAAGGGGAATAGGGATGAGGGAGGAATAAATTAGGAGTTGGTGATTGGCAGATACAAGCTACTATATACACAATAGATAAACAACAAGGACCTACTGTACAGAACAGGGAACTATATTCAATGTCCTGTAGCAAACCATAACGGAGGGCTTCACAGGTGGTCCACTGGTTAAGAATTCGCCTTGCGATGCAGGAGACACCAGTTTGATCCCTGCTCTGGAAACATCCCACGTGCCGTGGGACAACTAAGCCGTGGGCCAGAACTACTCGGTCTGTGCTCTAGAGACTACAGGTCACAACTGTTGAAGCCCACACCCCCTAGAGCCCATGCTCTGCAACAAGAGAAGCCACCCCAATGAGAAGCCCACTCTCCACAACTAGAGAAAGCCCACATGCAGCAACCAAGACCCAGCTCAGCCATGAAAGTGAAAGTCACTCAGTCACGTCCAACTCTTTGCAACCCCGTGGACTATACAGTCCGTGGAATTCTCCAGGCCAGAATGCTGGAGTGGATAGCCTTTCCCTCCTCCGGGGGATCTTCCCAACCCAGGTCTCCCACATTGCAGGCAGATTCTTTACCAGCTGAGCCACCAGGGAAGCCCAGAACAACCATAAATAAATAAATAAACATTTGTTTAAAAACCATAATGGAAAAGAATTACACACACACACACACACACACACACACACACACGCTGTTGCTTAAGTTGTGTTCGACTCTTTTGAGAACCCACAGACTGTAGCCCGACAAGCTGTGCTGTTCACGGGATTTCCCAGGCAAGAATACTGGAGTGGGTTGCCATTTCCTTCCCCAGGGGGATCTTCCCAACCCAGGGATCAAATGTCTCCAGCATTGGCAGGTGGATTCTTCACCACTGAACCACCAGGGTAGCCAAATATATACGACTCACTTTGCTGTATGCTAGAAACTAACACAATATTATACATCAACTATATTTCAATAAAATTTTTTTTTAAATAGAAAAGTATCACTTTGCATTAGCTCAGTTCCTGCATGTGTGTGTGTTGATAGACAGGGACAAGTAAATAAAATAAGTGCAGCAGCTAGATTTGGTGACCAGAAACACTGGACCAAGAGACAAGAAAGCTGGAATTTTTCACAAGTTACAGCTCTGGCCAAGCTATTTAGCTTCTCAAAGTCTGTGTCCCCTGGGGGAAAATGCATTATCTGGACCAGATGATTGTTAAAGAAACAGCTCTAGCAGTCTGCAGCAGACATACAAAGACCCAACTGTTACACACCACCACCTACAGGAACAATCCTTTACTCTCAAATCTGAACTGGCAGACCTTACTGGAGAAATAAGGGTTGGGCAGGTCTAAAGACATAACATAGTATTAAAGTTAAAATGAGAAACAGAAAACAGCCATGGCACACCCATAAACTCAAATGCATGGAGTTTCAGAGTGTCAGAGATCATTACCCTATCTCCCATTCACACCTGGTTCTCCATTTTTCTTTAGCAAAGGAAGACAGTCCAGAATGGAAAAGTCAGAAAGTTGGCTCTTTTCTACCACTGGTTTTCATTGCAGCCTTGCTCAGAAAGCAGTACATTGAATCACTTTGCTGTACGGGTGAACTAACATGTCATTGTAAATTAACTACATTTTAATTTTTTAAAGCAGTAAATTAAATAATCATCATAGGAATATTCTACCATAGGCCATAGCATTTAAAGAGAAGAATAGTCTTCGGGATAAGCCCTAAAGACTCATTAAAGAGGTGACAGATTCCCACAGTAGGGCTCTTTAACGCTTAGTAATATGGTGGACAGAGGTAGGAAGAGCAGACAATTTAAAGTGGAGTATGTAACCCATCCTAGAGACACAAAGAGCAGGTTTTGTGGGGTATAAACGATCAACATGAGAGAGCTGCATTAGCACAGGTTAAAGCTGAGAGTCTTCAGGAACAGGAGAAGGCTGTATAAAATATTTAAATGGCCTTTCTGGTGTTTCACGTTTCCCTCGGTACATATAAATCTGGGAGGTCATGCTCTTGATGGACTCGCTGAATGACACTAGGCCACTCTGCCAAACACTTTGTCCTACATCAGACAGTGAGGTCATTGTAGAAAGGGGGGCAAGATTTCAGAAGTGCCATGGCAAGGATGCTCATCTCATCACAGGGAGAGCTCTAATTTTAAAGTCAACATTTACAGCCAGTCTTTTACATTAAGTACACCTTCCCAAGGACTGGGGAAGGGAGATTCAAAATGTCTTTTCAGCTGCTGCCTGCAGAAAGGGTTCCAAATGGTCTGTTGGAAATGACTTGACTAATGTTTAGAACACTAATCATCTCAAAAGTACCCTGTAAAAAACAATTCATACTACATCACTCACCAAAAATATGCTACTGAAAACCCTTTGAAGCAATAACTCTCTCTGCATTATGCATTTATGGGGAATTAACGACCAACCGGAATCTATGGACTTTGACCAGAACCAGAGCTATTAATGCACAGGAAAAATTTGACACTCTCTTGATCTTTCCAAAGCTAGCATCCTTCGATGTGTGCAGAATATAAAACCCTGGATGCTGCATTATATGTGAGTTCTCTGGTTATTTATGAACAGACTGGTGAACTCCCTTGTGACCACAGCTCCAGATTTCAAGCAATTGAAAAGCTAAGTAACAGGATCTGTCAGGAGGATATTTACAGTCTAAACCATGTTGTCCACATACAGAAAACAAAGCGAGACTCCGAGCAACTGAAGCATAAAACTATCCTACAGTCTACAAAGAGGAAAGATGCCTTCTATGTCTTCATAGTAAGTCCACTGGATTATAGCTCATTTTAATCAATATTGAATTCATTTTTGAATCTTACTTAATACAATCACAATTTCACCTTTACTTCAACTTCTCCTGAGCTGTATCGTATTCACTCTTTCATTCGTCTGCCTACACTGAAGAGACTGAATAATTCATCTCCAGAGTCTCCTAAACAGGGTAGTAAAAGCAGCATGAATGAGTCAGCTTTGCAGTTACTTCCTCATAACTCTTTGTCACTAGTAGGGAATAGCTTGTTCTTGGCTTTGTACCCCCACTGCACAAATTTGCTGTCGAACTCGTGGAAGGCAATTTGGTCCTAATTCTAACAGAAAAATTGACTGCCATCAGCAAAGACTGATAAAAGTCTGGTAGAGGTATAAAACTTTTGAAAATATCTTTTCCTTTCAATAACTAATAGTCCTCCAAAACTGTGGTTTGATAACTACGAACTGCAATTTTTGTGAGTCTTAGATCCAAATATCGCTAACAAGGAATAAGTGGACAACTGTAACATCGATCTTGTAGATCATCCCTATAAACTATATCCAATGAATTTGGGTTAAGGACATATATTAAGTTAAAATGCATTCCAATATACAGTAGGTGCAGACAAATACTGTTTGATTCCACTTATATGAGGTACCTATAATAGTCAAATTCAGAGACAGAAAAGTATATTCCAGGGGCTGGTGGGGGTGTGGGGGAGGGGNTGTGGGGGAGGGGTTGGAGTGGGGAGTAGTGAGGGGGAATGGGGAGTTAGTGTTTAATGGGGACAGAGGTTCAGCTTAGGAAGATGAAAAATTCAGGAGATGGATGGACAATGGTGAGAGCTGTACAATAACATGAATGTACTTAGTGCCACCGAACGGTACAGTTGAATATGGTTAAAATAGTACATTTTTTATTATGTGACTTTTACCACCATAAAAAAAAAGATTTTAAAAAGAGATATGAAAATAAGGCAGCCACAAGGAGCATTTCTGAGTCAGAATATCATTTTCAAAATACCTTTCCAGCAGAAAAAAAGGTGACTGCTCTTCAGAGCAATGAAGAAAGGTATCTCAAGGGCTTTGGGGGCTGGCAAGGGGCTTTTCACAGAGCATGTTCAGCAAATGTACAAAGTGAAGATGTTTCAGAGTTCCCATATTCCCAAACTTCCTCTGTGTGTTTTTCCAATGGTCACAAACCATAATGGACATCCATCTGTTAGCTTTATTTTCCCTGGTTCTCCCTCTCCGGGCCTTCCCAGCTGGGACCACTAATGCAGCCTTAGCCTTCGTTTCCAAGGTAACGATGGCAGAGACAGCCCGCACCAACAGTCCATGCTTAGGCCCCTCAGCCCTATTTGGTGAGGCTTAGAATTAATTCCCATTCCAGATTCCAGGTTGTACTCCTACCCCTGTGAGGTTCCTGCATGATTAACCTGGCCCAGGGCAGGCTTAGAGAGGACTCTAGCTCATCCCTCACAGCCCTTATTCCCTAGCCCTGTGCTGGCTCGGTCCAGAGTCTCCAGATTTTCCATTCTGTTTGACTGCCCAGTCTAGGACCAGAGACCTTCCCTGAGTCCCAGCTCACAGGCCAGGCTCTGAAGTCCTGCCTGGAATATGTCAGGTCCTTCTCCATGGCTTGATCCTAGAATCCAGTTCTCATACTTGTAACCCACTTCCCCATGTAACACCACACATGAACCACTTCTAGAGTCCCCACTCCCTTGTTCAGCCCCCCTCACTGGCTGCCGTAGATGCAATCATTTCTGAGCTTAGGGATGAAACTGTTGATTTCTATCAGAAATCACGTCTGGTTCCCTCCAGAGCCAGAGTCTAGTTTCTGCAAAAAGTGAATGCTTTTAAGAGATGCAGAAGAGAGTAAAATCATGGAACCTGGCAACCACTGAATATAGAGGCTGCTGCTGCTAAGTCACCTCAGTTGTGTCCAACTCTGTGCGACCCGAGACGGCAGCCCACCAGGCTCCCCCGTCCCAGGGATTCTCCAGGCAAGAACACTGGAGTGGGTTGCCATTTCCTTCTCCAATGCATGAAAGTGAAAGTGAAGTCACTCAGTCGTGTCCAACTCTTAGCCACCCCATGGACTGCAGCCTACCAGGCTCCTCCGTCCATGGGATTTTCCGGGCAAGGGTACTGGAGTAGGGTGTCATTGCCTTCTCTGGAATATAGAGGCTAGTGAGATTAAAACATCGAAGATGACCAGATTAAATCTGGTAGGACTTTTCCCAGTTCCTTAAAAATACTCCATAGATCTACCTCTATACCAAAAGTTGGAGGGTGGTGGGCAGCAGGGCTGCTGCTTTCTACACAGAGGACCCCAACTTAAGGGCCTCACGTGGCAGCTCTCAATTAAGGGACTGGAGGATGAGCCAAAGGTAGATGTGAAAGTCATAAGAATCCAGCTTACCCTGGGCCTTCTGCTTATATTATCTCTTTTACTCCTCACAATCACCCAATAAGCACCATTTTATTAAAAAAAAACAAAACACTGGGTCTCAGAAAGATTAACTTGTCCAAAGTCAGTGACTTGAAAAAGTACAAAGCTGAGCACAGAGCCCAGATCAGTTAGATTTCAACCAGTGGACTCTATCCATAGCTCTAATGCCTTCCCAGGAGAAGCTCAGGCAGAGAGAGCGTGACCACAAAGCAATGGAATGCCAAGTCAGGAGGAGAAAGAGGCCAGTAGAGCCCAATGCTGCAGAATGGCAAAGTAAGACCTGAGAAGGGAGGACACGGGTGGCAAATGGAAATAAATGCACATTAGGTGACAGTTACGTGCTAGGAACTACGCTAACTGCTTTGGCTCTATTAACTCTTTTTTAAGTTTTACGACAGCCCTCCCTAGGATCAGCTCATTTTATTGATAAACACAAACTAAGACGCAGAAAGTTTAAATAATTTGCCTGAGTTCATGCAGCTTGGAAGGGAATGGAGTCTGAGCTTGAACCCGGGCAAGTGGGCTCCATGTCTGCAGACTTAGTTCCTCCTTGGAGGTTCCTGAAGACCTCAGCAAGAACAGTTGTGAGTGGCAGAGGAGGGAAGGTAGTCCAATCTGGCCAACTTGCAACTGGGTTATGAAGGGAAGGAGGGAAAGAAAGGGAAAGCTCAGGGGAGAATGTGTTCAGTTCCCTGGGCTGCCACGCAAGGCACTGCAAACACAGTACCTAAGCTTAACTTGCGTGTGTGCATGCTAAGTCACTTCAGTTGTGTCCAACTCTTTGTGACCCTATGGACCGTAGCCTGCCAGGCTCCTCTGTCCATGGGATTCTCCAGGCAAGAGTACTGGAATGGGTTGCCATGCCCTCCTCCAGGGGATCTTCCCTATCCAGGGATCAAACCTGTGTCTCCTGCAATAGAAAGTAGGTTCTTTACCACTAGCACGACCTGGGAAGCCCAAGCTTAACACAATAGAAATTTATTTTCTCCATCGTGGAGGCTTAAATCCAAAATCAAGATATCGATATTCCCTCCAGAGCTCCTAGAGGAGGTTCCTTCCTTTCTTGCCTCTTCCAGTTTCTAGTAGCCCTGGGTGGCCCTTGCCTTGCAGCAGCATCACTCCAATCTCTGCCTCAGTGTTAGCGTGGTTCCTTCCCTCTGTGTGTCTGTGACTCCGTGTCTCCACACAGCAAGCCTGTGTGGCTGTGTCTGTGCCCAAACTTCCCTCTTCTTACAGGGTCATCAGTCACACTGGATTACAATCCATCCCAATGAACTCAACTTGACGAAATCTGCAATGATGCAGGACTTCCCTGGTGCTCCAATGGTTAAGAATCTGCCTGCCAAAGCAGGGGACACAGGTTCAACCCCTTGCCCAGGAAGATTCCACATGCCACAGGGAAACTAAGCCCATGTGCCACAACCACTGAAACCTGCATGCCTAGAGCCTGTGCTCTGCAACAAGAGCAGCCACCACAAAGGGAAGCCCGTGCAATGCAACTACAGAGCAGCCCCTACTCATCCCAGCTAGGGAAACCCCGGGCACAGCAACAGAGACCCAGCACAACCAAAAATAATAAACAATAAATCAAATCCATGAGGCCCTATTTCCAAATAAGGTCATATCCCCAGGTTTGGGGGGTTAGGACTTCAATATATCTTTTTTTTTTTTTTTTAAGCAGGGAGGATACAATTCAACCCAAAATAAGAGCCAGGGATGCAAGGGGAGGATTTTTAAAGATGAAGATGGGAAAGATGATCTATGTGCTCTTTTAAAATAACATTTTATTAAAGATCAGTAGGTAGGTCATGGTTCTTTCCAAATGAGCAGAAAATCTGATTATCTGTATCCGAAGGAAGGCTTCCCATGCCTGGCGTATCATTTTTAGTATTCTGCTTTAATTTAATGAGCTGGAGAAGGACACAGACTCACAGCTTTTGCCAGGAACATTCTGGCACAATTCATCTATCACAACTTCCCCAGCTCATATCTCCCCTGATCAATAAGAAAGCAGAATCAATGCCATGTCAAGCTGCACAGTTAACTCTCAATCACACTGACTGTGACAGAGACCAGCAGTTGTACAAACAGTAAAACTAACAAACAGAAACTTCCCCCCTGCCTAGAATTTGGTCGGTTTTTAACTGACATTTTTCTTAGGAGATTTTATTTTTTTGAAGTGCATAATCCCTCAGTTTATACCAAATAGAAGCAGGAATCCAAGGAATTAGCCTGGAAATAGTTAGGTTAGCAAAAGGAAGTCAATCTGGGACTAACTGGTCAGTCTAGATAACCCATACACTTTTAGCCAAAGATTTGCTCTACTTAAAATAGCAGTGGCAGGTTGGTTCAGTACTCAAAATATTGGCATTAAATTTTTGCCTTAAACAATTCCAACACAGGATTAGTTATCCTATAAAGAAATTGCCATTCATAGCATTTATGCATTCATTAACTTTTCCCAAAATGTTTAATCATTATTTACTCCTTCATGACTGGTTTAGCATAATATCCTAAGCATGGAAATTTAGCAAAACTCTAATTTAAAATACCTACGAAGAAGGGCTTCCCTGATAGCTCAGTTGGTAAAGAATCCGCCTGCAATGCTGGAGACCCCAGTTCAATTCCTGGGTTGGGAAGATCCCCTGGAGAAGGGAAAGGCTACTCACTCCAGTATTCTGGCCTGGAGAATTCCATGGACAGTTCATGGTGTCACAAAGAGCAGGACATGACTGAGTGACTTTCACTTCACTTTCACAAAGACTGTGCAGGTAGTAGCTGTCAAAGGGTTTCTAGCACCGTGAGACACTTCTGATTCTCATTATCTTTGCCATTTAAATTCACAACCACTGCATTCACTACACTATTGGGAGCAAAGAATGACAACTCCCAACTGAGGCAGGAGACACCAACATTATCAAAGGGTAAGCACGCTCTTAAAGCAGACACACAACTATTTATACAAATGGATGTTGTTCTATTGCAATAAGCAACTCAAAAGCTACAATTTATTCCAATAATATCAATTATTACTCAAAGCTTTTCGAGGGACTCCTTTCCTATGCTTACCACCAGAGTATGTAAAAAATTCTTTTGCCTGCCATGTATGTGATACTGCGCTAGGTGTCATTGATTTTGAAAGATTCGGGAACAATTCAGAGCAAAACCAGACATATGATATTGTTGATCAAGCAAGGTCATGTCATTTAGGATCAAAAAAGGCTTCATAAGGGAGGGAGAGAGTGGGAAGAATAAAAAGGGTAGCACTGACATATATACACTGCTGCTGCTGCTAAGTCGCTTCAGTTGTGTCCGACTCTGTGCGACCCCAGAGACGGCAGCCCACCAGGCTCCCCCGTCCCTGGGATTCTCCAGGCAAGAACACTAGAGTGGGTTGCCATTTCCTTCAATGCATGAAAGTGAAAAGTGAAAGTGAAGTCGCTCAGTCGTGTCCGACTCCTAGCAACCCCATGGACTGCAGCCCCCCAGGCTCCTCTGTCCATGGGATTTGCCAGGCAAGATTACTGGAGTGGGTTGCCATTGCCTTCTCTGATATATACACTACAATGTGTAAAACAGATAGCTAGTGGGAAGCAGCTCGATGCTCTGTGATAACCTAGAGGGCCAGGATAGAGGGTGAGAGTGAGACTCAAGAGGGAAGAGATGTATGTAAACTTAGAGCCGATTCACATCATTGTACAGAAGAAACCAACAAAAACATTGTCAACCAATCATCCTCCAATGAAAAATAATTTTTTTAAAAATGTTTCACAAAGATTATGCTGATAGCCAGAGTATATATAGTTCACTCTCTATGTATCCAGTAGAACCCCTCAAAGGTTCAGGAATTTCTTCAAACTAAGTCTGGATGACACCGGACCTTGGAGGATGAACTCTTTAACAAACAATGCTGTTGATTTAAGAGGCTCTATCTCCATTGCCTGACGGTGGGATTGCGGCCACACTGTTCCCTCAAGGCTCCAGGAGACACCTCCAACTGGGCATTTAGGCTGGGCTCACTAGAAGCATCATCATTTATTATCTTCCTCAAAGACCATCATTTTTCCCCAGTTTCCCTTGAGAGAACAAACCAAATGATGAGTCACTGCGGTTTCTAGGCAGCACTGTAGGTATTCAGCAAACTCTCCACAGAATTCTCCTCATGCCCCCACTGTCCTTCAGAATGAGCCTTTTTCTTTCCCTAATTTACTCTTCAATGCAGGATAGAAATGAGCCAGCTCTGCAGACAGACCTGAGAGGGTGGGTGACCCATTTATACAGCAATATGGCTCTGTGTTATCCCCATTTCCCACCACTCAAGTCCTTAAGAGTCCTGATACTCGTCTTGAGCATAAGCAGACCTGTGATTTGATTCTAACAACAGAATATGGCAATGGTGATGGGATGTCATGTCTGTGACTATGTTACATAAAACTGTCATGTATGTCTTGCCCACAGACCTCCCCTCTTGCTGGCTTCAATGAAGCAAGTAGCTACACTGTGAGGCATGGTGAGACCCATGTGGCAAGAACTGAGGGTCTCCCCAGGTCAACAGTCAACACTGCTGAAGCCCTCGGTCATACCACTCACAAGAAATTGAATTCTGCCAACAACCATGTGATTCTGGAGGCAGATCTACTCCAGCTGGGCCTTACATCTTATCTAAGACCACAGCTTCAGCTGATACCTTAAAGCTAAAATTCTGAAGCAGAAGACCCAAGATATGCCTTGCTCTTCATATTATTCATCTCCACAAGCTTTCCCACCACATCAGTAGTTTTGTTTTTCATTTGCTTCACATAAAATGACCACTAAATTTTAAACACTTCCAGGATGATTCTGCAATTGCCAACAGCATATATGTTTAGTAGTCAATCCTGATACTGGTGTCTTAGCATGTATAAACATGTAATAAAATGTCACAGCCATGCTTGTGCATTCTTTGCCTTCACAAGTCAAGTGAGAAGGCCTGTCCTTCAGAGTTACCTTCGGGACTAATCACTGAATCTAAAATAGATCAATCCATAGAGACGGGAAGCAATCTAGTGGTTTTAGGGCTAAGGGAAAGAGGAATGGGGAATGACTGATGAATGGTTCTTCTTTGGGGTGATTAAACTGTCTTGATACTAGACAGAGGTAACTGTTGCACAATACTGTATTAAATGTCTGTATTAAATGACTGTATTCACTTTAAAGTGGGTAATGAGGGACTTCCCTGATGGTCCAGTGGTTAAGAATCTGCCTTCCAATGCAAGAGACTTGGGTTCAATCCCTGGGCGGGGAACTAAGATCCCACATGCTGCAGGACAACTAAGCCTGCACATTACAACTACTGAGTCCCGCACTCCACAACTAGCGAGAAGCCCACACGTGGTAAACTGGAGATGGCAGTGAAGATCCAAGAGGTGCAATGAAGGCTCCACATGCCGCAACAAAGACATGACACAGACATAAGGAAATAATTTAAAAAATAAACTATGCTTGAAAAAAAAGAGTAAACCAGGAAAAGGCTTCCCAAGTGGCACTAGTGGTAAAGAACCCACCTGCCAATGCAGGAGACATAGGAGACGCAGGTTAAATCCCTGGGTCGGGAAGACCCCCTGGAGGAGGGCATGTCAACCCACTCCAGTACTCTTGCCTGGAGAATCCCATGGACAGAGGAGCCTGACGGACTGCAGTTCATAGGGTCGCACAGAGTCAGACGTGACTGAAGTGACTTAACACGCACACAAACAGGGAGAAGTTAGGGACCAAGAAGGCTCTGAAAGGTCAGAGAAATACTTTTTTCTCAGGTCAGTCTGGTCACTTTTCCATGAGGGAAAAATCAAAAGCAACTGTACTCTATATTAATTCTGAATAATATACTAATGGATTCTAAAAGATCATTGATGATAAGATTTACCATTGACAATAAAAATATACATTGACTTTAAGATTTATTCATGATTTTAAAAGCATTAAAATGCAAAAAATATTGGTATTAGAATCAAAGGAAAACACTATCACAAATAAATTAAATAAATGTGTTGCTGTTGTTTAGTCACTATGTTGTGTCCAATTCTTTTGTGACCCCCATGGACTATAGTCTGTGAGGCTCCTCTGTCCATGGGGTTCTCCAGGCAAGAATACTGGCGTGGGTTGCCATTTCCTTCTCCAGGGGATCTTCCCGACCCAGGGATTGAACCTGGGTCTCCTGCTTGGCAGGTGGACTCTTAACCACTGAGCCACACGGGAACTATAATGTCAACTATGGAGAAATACATAGAAAGACTGGAAGACAACAGGTCATTTTAACTCCTCTGAGTAGACAGATTGTGGGTGAGTTTTTCCCAACTTCTGAAATGTGGCCAGGTCGGGTTTCCTTGCCTTTCATCTTCTCTGTACCGTCCCATCTCTCCCTGGTAGGAAGAGGGCCTTCTAGCCGCAGGCACCAACGTTATGCGTTGTGAGGGGAAAGTGATGGTAACAGAGAGGCTGGCTTGTCTAGGTCAGTATTACCCTCTGAAAACTTCATTTAGTCAACAAAACTTTATGGCAGGTCTATTACGTGGTAGGCACTCTTCTAGACGCCAGAGGACAGTTGTAAATATGAAAAATCTCTGACAATGGAGCTTCCAGCCACAACCACAGGGTACAGCTAGAACACCAATGGAAGACCGACAAAGGGGAAGGGGGAGGAGCTCAAGAAAGAGGGATTTCTCATCACTCACATAAGGAGAGTCAGCACAGCCTGAACGGCAACCCAGAGGAAACGGGAGCAAAAATGTGTGCCCCATTCTCTGGCCTTCGATTATTCTGTGGCCTTCTCTGAATAAAGAGCTAGAAGCCTGCCCAGCTGTCCCTGGGCATAACGCCAGGATTATATATTTTGCCCCAAATTTTTGCTTTGAGCATATACTGCTTCACAGTAAACAAACAAAAATGGATGAAATAGACTTCTATTAGCCCCTACGCTGCTCCTTTTAGCCAATAAGCAGGTGGTTTTAGAAGGGGTCAGGTCATTATCTGCAAAAATGATGACCTTATAAAAATGTATAAAATAAGAAATCCCAATAGAAGCTGAAATTTCACCTCAAGTAAAGAAATAAGAGAGAAAGGATAAGTGAAATAGAGTTTCTCTTTGGAAAGTGCTGGCTTTTTCTGAATTCTAATGGATTGTGTGTCATTGAAACATCATTTAAGTGGTCTGAATGATTTTTCTTTTCACGATGATAATGGATGGGACATAGGGGCTAGAGGACTAAAAGGAAGCAAGGATGTGAGACAAGCAGATACTGAGAGAAGATCTTGCAAAAGCTTTTAGTTCTTTTTATTATTCACATCCCTGAAAATGGATATGTCTGCAAATTGATTATAAAAATCAACTTGCCACATTTGAAAATGACATGGTAGATTATCTGTTCATTCCTTCCCTTCCAAGAAAACCTTTAGCTGCTGCTGTTTGTGCATTAAAAGATGGATTAATGCATCCACCTTAAGCTTTTCCTATTGATCACTACTCACTGACTAGGGTAATTACCTACACTGAGGTATGCTGTAGACCTGAAAGATGTTCCTCACTTCTCGGAACATCACATCACCAGGCCTGTCATGATTAGACAGCATCATATTTGCCTTGCTCAGCTGAAACTTAAGACATTTCACCAGTCTTAATGATGCCTATTTGACAACCAATTTGTTTGGCAATGAGCCTAATGATTTGTCACTGATAGACAACAGAAGCAGATTTCAGAGAACCAAGAAAAGAGACAATGACAAGTTATGTTGGGCAAACTACCCTTGTTACTAAGCCAGCAGGTAAAAGTGTTACAGGGCAAGTGGTCTAGCTCTAGGATTTGAAGTCACATAGCCAAAATAAAGTTATCAACTCTTAAAGCTTAAGGGGACTCTAAAAATCTAGTCCCTGGCTACCAGGTCAGGATCTACCTGCAGATATCAAAGCCTTCCCCAGAAGATCAACAAGCCAGCTGGAGCTTCCAAGTATCTTTCCACAGTTACTGACATTTCCATTGAGATGAGAAATACTGCAGTTACCACCTCCATCAAGCATGTATGCACATACATTCACTCATTTATCCCAGTCAGTCAACAACCACTTTTGGGGACCTCCCTGGTGGTCCAATGGTTGGGACTTCACCTTCCAATGCAGGGGGTATGGGTTCGACTCCTGGTCAGGGAGTTAAGATCCCACATACCTTGTGGCCAAAAAACCAAAACACAAAACGGAGACAATATTGTAACAAATTCAACAGAGACTTTAAAAATGGTCCACATCAAAAAATAAATAGAAATGGTTCACATAAAAAAATAAATAAAAACAAAATTGAGCATTTAAAAAAAACTTTAAAACAAAAACCACCACTTACTGAGCTGCTAAAATGTGCTATATACTATGGAAGGTCTTAGGAATACAAAGATGACTAAGGCAGGATTCCTCACTTTCAGGTAGCTCACAATCCTGTAGGGAAGACAGACATTAACAAATACAGTATAACCCCATCAGCAAAAAGCCATGCAAGTATAGGAAGTAACCAACCTATGAGAACTCTCCCAAATAAGATGACATCTGCCTCAGCTACTGCAGAATAAGTTAAGCATATCACAGATCTATGGGGGAGAAGGGAGAAAAGGAATTCCAGACAGAGGCCTGGATATGCAAAATCTTAGACACATGACAGAACATGACATGATCAGGTTAAGGAGCGCGCAGTGCGGCAGGGATGAGAAGCACACGTGGCAGAAGGAAACGCAGCGATGGTAAGGGCATAGGAGGTCTGAGGCTCACGTGTGCATGAGGCCCAAATGTGCACAGCCTTACAGGCCAGAACAGAGAGACTCGGACATTCTCATAGGCCAGTGAAGTAGTCAACACCAGGGTTTAATTTCAGAGGGACTAGTTGTCTTATTCAAATTGACTGTTTCTCAGAAGTTGCCCTAACACCTTCTCTCACAATGTATATATTTGTCCAGTGGGGTTGCTGCTGCTCCCAACAGACATAATCAGTCTTGTGTTTTAGAAGGATTTCACTGAAAACAGCATAGAATTGGACTGGAAGTGGAAGAGACTGCAAAGGAGGAGACTGGTAAACACGCTCCTGCAATAGTCTGGGCAAGAGAGGATGCTAGCCTAACAAAGGCGGGATGGCAAAAAGGGGTATGTTCCATAGCCACTTAGGAGAAAATTAATGGGACTTTGCTATCAACTGGATGTGGAAACTGAGGGAAACAAAGAGGAATCAGAGATAACACCCCAATTTCTAACTTAGACAACGAATGTTTCCAAATGGCTTGGTACCTCTATCAGCTCAAACAGCAGCAAGTAGTCAGTAGGATCAAGATCACACGTGGATGGGTTAGACTTGGACTTTTGATTCAAAAAAGAAGGTGGACGCGATACACTGAAAGTGTGGACAGAGAAAAATCATAGGGGCTTCTACATAGTGACCCGGTCCATTCAAAGCCCCTTTAGGCACATTAAAAAACTGAAGCTCAGAGCAATTAAAAGACTTACCCAAGACCATACCATACATTAGAAGCAAAGCCAAAGCAATATAAGAAATTACCCCAGGACTCCACAAATGATTTTAAATGTTTCCTTTCACAAATTAAGACAATATCAAACGCTTTAACTTCCTAAGCATGGAAATGGAAGAGGGGACATGTAAGTAAAAGAACTTGTGTACAACTCCAACTTTCACCATAATATCTTTTCACTGTTTTGTTCAGTTCTTGCAATCTGTTCTACATCCTGGTACATTGGAACATTTATTTTCTTTATTCCAATGAAAACAGTTGGAAAGATCAATAGATATATACTCATACTAGCCTTGAGGCCATGGCTTTACTAATGTGACAAATAAATATTTTTTGAATGAATCAAATACAGATAACTGCAGACCCCAGAGTTAAGTTAAAAAACAAAAAAAGCTAGCTTTGCAATTTCTTATCTGAAAAAAAGACAAGAAAAGTTGTTACTAATTCACTGGAACACATTTCTGCTGTCACTGCAATACAATTTTTTTTGTCTCTTTAAAAGGAGGCATTCAAATTTACTCACTTGTTTTTATTCATCCAAAAATCAATAGCTGGGACTCTTAATAAATTGAATTTAGGATTTCAAAATATAATTCATGAGTCACTGGAGATACAGCAAATATTGAACAGAATAACTTCATGTCCCTTGCCAATATTTTTTTCTTTATTATCTGCTTAAAATGTTCAAGATCTAATGCATGGCCAGTGCTTCCCTCCAGCCAGGTCACATAATTGTCACCAAAGTATAGCTCCCAGTTGTACTTTAGGCTGACTTCAATCCCTAATGGAATGTGAAGCTTTTCGTTTAATCCATACACCCCAGTGTGAAGTGAATGTAGAAACAAGGGGAAGACAGAAAGCTTCAATATTCAATTTTACCTTTCAAACATCACACACCAAGAAAACAATCAAGAGTATTTATCACAGTATCTGACATATAAAAGGCACTATGTTTTCAGCATCTCAAGGGAGAGGCAATGACACAAATAAATAAACTAATAAAATTTTTAGATCTGTCAAGTAATCTTCAGTCCATTCATTCAGTCATGTCTGACTCTTTGCAACCCCATGATCCACATCACACCAGGCCTCCCTGTCCATCACCAACTCCCAGCGTTTACCCAAACTTGTGTCCATTGAGTCAGTGATGCCATCCAACCATCTCATCCTCTGTCGTCACCTTCTCCTCCTGCCCTCAATCTTTCCCAGCATCGGGGTCTTTTCAAATGAGTCAGCTCTTCACATCAGGTGGCCAAAGTATTGGAGCTTCAGCTTCAGCATCAGTCCTTCCAATGAACACTCAGGACTGATCTTTTGGATGGACTGGTTGGATCTCCTTGCAGACCAAGGAACTTAAGAGTCTTCTCCAACACCATGGTTCAAAAGCATCAATTCTTTGGCACTCAGCTTTCTTCATAGTCCAACTCTCACAATCATACATGACTACTGGAAAAACCATAGCTTTGACTAGATGGACCTTTGTTGACAAAGTAATGTCTCTGCTTTTTAATATGCTGTCTAGGTTGGTCATAGCTTTCCTTCCAAGGAGTAAGCATCTTTTAATTTCATGGCTGCAGTCACCATCTGCAGTGATTTTGGAGCCCCAAAAAATAAAGTCAGCCACTGTTTCCACTGTTTCCCCATCTATTTGCCACGAAGTGATGGGACCAGATGCCATGACCTTAGCTTTCTATGTACCATAAAATCAGGAAGGAAGACATTTTTCTAAGTATTGGTTTGCCAAAAAGTTCGTTCGGGTTTTTCCATATCTGTTACAGAAAAACCCAAACAAACGTTTTGGCCAATCCAGTATTTCAGATGGTGCTAATAAAAAGGAGGTAAACAATCACAGCAAGAACCCATAAGACTCTTAACAGAGTGAAGGAATCCAAGTTCTGGCTTTCTAGTTTGTGCTTTGATGCATAATACGGGCACCTTCTGAAACACCATTTAATTCCAGAGACCACCCCTGACTCCACCACTCAGGCAGGTCCCCTGGTTGTTTTCTTTTCATCTAGTAGTTGCCATGTGATTGCACTAATCTTTCTGTACCATAATTACTTCTGGGTTGTTTGTTTGTTTTGTATTGCTTCTTTAACTGCCTGTCTTTCCCACCCAACAGGAAGCTCCATAAAGCCAGACTGTCTGTACTGCTCATCATGGTGAGCCCAGAGCCTGGCAAGTACCTCACACACCACAGGTGCCTAGTATTTCTCAAGTGAATGAACTGGTAAATGAAAGAAAGATGGATGGAATGGTTTGCTGAATATACTTTTTGTCTGAAAAAATTTGCCCATATGTGGACACATTGTTAAAAATAATAAACAGTAATATATTGTAAAGGATTTGAGTCTGAGCTGGAGAAGAAAGCTAGATGCACACTTGATCTTATTAATAGCTACTAGTAGTACTCCTGTATTTTTCCACCAGTAGAAACCTTTGGACCAGTGTTTTTCTGCCGTTTTAGTTGACTGCAGCGACATCTACTGATGAGTTGGAGGAAGCGCCATCTCTTTCACTTGCTGGTTGCAAGTGGCGCCTGAGACCAGACCTCAGGGCACTGGCTCAGGTGTCATCCTGTCATCCCACATAATGATTCTTGCGGAATGTTATCTCCATTTTACAGACAGAAGACTCGAGTGTATACTGCATTCACATATCCCACAGCAAGGCAGAGACAGAGCCCTCAAAAGCGACTCCTGGCTCCTGAATGAGGAAGGGGATGACTGTAACACAGAAGCCTCGATAGAAGAAATGAATCAATAACTTAGCTCCTCTTTATCTGAATACCACCTCTATGTCTATATTTGTCTTCAAGAATTCCCATCTTTTTGAGAATTTGCCCCATAAAAATGTGGCAACTCCAAACTAAATGAATGGTGACAGAAAAAACTCAGGAAACCTAGAATAGTATAAGGAAACATCTTCATGCCATTTTGCAAAATGAATAAAACCCTGTTATTTTTCTAGTGCCTCTGGTTCACTTAAGAAGTCACTCTGTGTTAGCTCATCCCGGAAGCCAACTGCAGCTTATGCTATATAAAGCAGAAAAGATACTAGAGGCAGCACTGCTTGTGATTACAGCCAAACATATCCCAAGTTATACACTCATATACTTACAAAATTCCAAATCTTAGGGCTATGTTTATTGTCTGAAAAAGTAAAAAGTCAAACATCACCCACCCCAAGCTACTGTCTGCTCATCAGGCCATTATGTCCTCTGATGCCCACTCTGCTGTGTGCCCATTCATACCTTTGAGCTCCAGAGCAAGTATTATCCTAGCAAGCAACCCACTCTTACTTCCTTTGTCTCCTTGCTTGATCTCAGAAAGGATGAACTTACTGACTTAACCAGAAAAAAATCACCTTTCTAAAGCTACAATCTACCTTTAAAAAGACTTTTTTCCCTCAACTTGTGCCTAGAAGACATATGATGTGACAATTACTATGTGGGATTTTCTGGGATGCTTGGAGGGATAGAAAACCTGCCTTACTGGTTTAAGCAGATGGAAGGCAAAGGACTTCAGAGATGGAAAAAGTAACCTTGAAACCCCACATCTAGCTTCTCTGCCAACTAGCTCTCAAGTAATGAACTACCTGAGCCTCGGTTTTCTTAGCAGTAAAGTAGGGATATCAATGATTCTGTTTATCTCATTGTTAGGATGACATATGTTAAAACATTTAGTAAACTATAAGAGGACCATACAAATTTAAGGAAGTGTTATCTCTTAAACCTCCAAACTGAATCACTGAGGAGGTTCTATCATACTTGCACTGACCTTGATAAAGCAAGAAGTACAGTACATGCACAGAGGAATGCACACTTTAAGACCGCAGAGAACTCTCAAATTTACTGTAATTCAAGCTTTTGCTTAAAATGAAATAATTGAGGGGACAACTCACGAGGACATCCTGCTGCAGGGCAGGGAACCAAGTCTCCTGACTGCCAGCTCATGCTCCTCCCAGGCACTGCCATCAGTCTCCCATCCCACCCAGCACGGATCATCTCCTCTCTGGAATACTATCATGTGCCCAGATGTGCACACCTCAAACACAGAATATAAAACCAACCGGGAAAGATCAATGAATCACAGACTATTCCACTTAGAGAAGAGAAAGCTATGGAAGAACTCCATAAGTTATACAGTTGCAAATGTTCTTCATTTCCACTGAGGACCAAACAAGTGGGGATGATGGTGATACACGGGTAAATGCTTAACAACCAATTTTCCTGAGAAAATGTGTGTGTGTGTGTGTGTGTGTGTGTGTATGCACAAACTTTATTGATATAAAGGATA
Organism: Redunca redunca; assembly: GCA_006410935.1. NCBI lineage: Eukaryota > Metazoa > Chordata > Mammalia > Artiodactyla > Bovidae > Redunca > Redunca redunca. Next base: position 78,358 of record SJYQ01000333.1, on the reverse strand, counting down.
TATAGCACACAATGTACAAATAGTTCCTGGGCATATATCTGGAGAAAAACATGGTTTAAAAGGATACATGCACCCAATGTTCACTGCAGCACTGTTTACAACAGCCAAGACATGGAAGCAACCTAACTGTCCACTGACAGAGAAATGGATAAAGTAGATGTCATGTGTGTGTGTGTGTGTATATATATATATATATATATATATTTACACACACACACATATACATACAATGGAACACTACTCAGCCATTAAAAGCATGAAATACTGCCATTTGCAGCAATATGGATGGAACCAGAGACTGTCATACTGAGTGAAATAAGTCAGAGAAGAAGAAATATCATATGACCTCCCTTATACCAGGCCACCTGACCTGCCTCTTGAGAAATCTATATGCAGGTCAGGAAGCAACAGTTAGAACTAGACGTGGAACAACAGACTGGTTCCAAATAGTGAAAGGAGTATGTCAAGGCTGTATATTGTCACCCTGCTTATTTAACTTATATGCAAAGTACATCATGAGAAACGCTGGGCTGGAAGAAGCACAAGCTGGACTCAAGATTGCCGGGAGAAATATCAATAACCTCAGATATGCAGATGACACCACCCTTATGGAAGTGAAGAGGAACTAAAAAGCCTCTTGATGAAAGTGAAAGAGGAGAGTGAAAAAGTGGGCTTAAAGCTCAACATTCAGAAAACTAAGATCATGGCATCTGGTCCCATCACTTCATGGGAAATAGATGGGGAAACAGTGGGTGACTTTACTTTTTTGGGCTCCAAAATCACTGCAGATGGTGATTGCAGCCATGAAATTAAACGATGCTTACTCCTTAGAAGGAAAGCTATGACCAACCTAGACAGCGTATTAAAAAGCAGAGACATTACTTTGCCAACAAAGGTCTGTCTAGTCAAGGCTATGGTTTTTCCAGTGGTCATGTGTGGATGTGAGAATTGGACTGTGAAGAAAGCTGAGTGCCAAAGAATCGATGCTTTTGAACTGTGGTGTCGAAGAAGACTCTTGTGAGTCCCTTCAACTGCAAGGAGATCCAACCAGTCCATCCTAAAGGAGATCAGTCCTGGGTGTTCATTGGAAGGACTGATGCTAAAGCTGAAACTCCAATACTTTGGCCACCTCATGTGAAGAGTTGACACATTGGAAAAGACCCTGATGCTGGGAGGGCTTGAGGGCAGGAGGAGAAGGGGACGACAGAGGATGAGATGGCATCACTGACTCAATAGATGTGAGTAGACTCTGGGAGTTGGTGATGGACAGGGAGGCCTGGCATGCTGCGATTCATGGGGTCGCAAAGAGTCGGACACGACTGAGTGATTGAACTGAACTGAACTGATATGCAGAATCTAAAAAGAAACGAAACACATGAACTTACTTATAAAACAGAAACAGACTCACAGATTTAGAAAACGAATTTATGGTTGCCTGGGGGAAAGGGATAGAGAGCCTGGGATGGACATGTACACACTGCTACTGCTAAGTCACTTCAGTCGTGTCCGACTCTGTGCGACTCCATAGACGGCAGCCCACCTGGCTCTGTCGTCCCTGGGATTCTCCAGGCAAGAACGCTGGAGTGGGTTGCCATTTCCTTCTCCAACGCATGAAAGTGAAACATGAAAGTCAAGTCGCTCAGTTGTATCCGACTCTTAGCGACCGCATGGACTGCAGCCTACCAGGTTCCTCCATCCATGGGATTTTCCAGGCAAGAGTACTGGAGTGGGGTGCCATTGCCTTCTCTGATGTACACACTGCTATATTTAAAATGAATAAGCAATAAGGTCCTACTGTATAGTACAGTCAAGTGCTCAATGTTATATAGCAGCCTGTATGGGTGGGGAGTTTGGGAGAACAGATACATACATACATATATATATATATATACACACACACACACACACACACACACACACACACACACACGATTGACTCCCTTTGCTGTCCACCTGAAACTATCACAACATTGTTAATCAGCTGTATTCCAATATAAAATAAAAGTTTAAAACAATGTATAAATAGCACTAACAGACATAATATTCCCTATTCTAAATCCTAATATAGCCAATTGCTTCTCACAGAAGGCTTTCATTAGTTTTTGCCAAACTTTTCTAGCTATAACTAACGTATGGTTGCAATTCATCTATGAGTTGACAAGGGGGTTTGTACTTCATCCCACTAACTCTTTTTTCGATACATCTACTGTCATTAAATCTGATGTGTGATCTACTGTTCAGCCATTCTTCATCCTGATACTAATTATACTCATTAAACTGAAGCCAATCCCAGCGCTGGCACTGAGACAACTACTTTTCAAAATTTAATCTGCATCGTTAAGACTTTAATTCTAGACCATCAAAAAATAGTAAATCAAGCCCTGATTTGTAGCATTTATCCATTTCTATGATATAAATATTTCCACCAGAGCCAATTCCAAGCTATCCCTATGACATCACTGAGTACAGAGTGGGGAAAACATACACAGCAGCCACCATGATACAGAATTTCAACCATACAGGTGCAACAGATGTAGACTGTAACTCAGTTGGTAGAGAATCTGCCTCCAGTGCAGGACCCAGGTTCCATTCCTGGGTCGGGAAGGCACCTGGAGAAAGAAATGGCAACCCACTCCAGTATTCTTGCCTGGAGAATCCCATGGACAGAGGAGCCTGGAGGGCCAGAGTCCATGGGGTCACCAGAGTCGGACATGACTTAGCGACTAAACCAGCAGCAACCTCAAGATCACAAGCATAACTAAAATGTAGTAGAATCATTAGGAAGTGAAAAGTTTTGAGTATTATTGTTGTTATTCAATCACTAAGTTGTGTCCGACTCTTTGCAACCCCGTGGATTGCAGCATGCCAGGTTTTGAGTATGTTTGATTCTATCTTTGATATAATTTATTAAAAGTTTATCTTATTAAATTAAAATTTAAATGTAAGTTTATTTAATAATAATTTGATTTTTAATAATGGCTGGATTTAACAACAAGGTTACAAAATTCCTGAAACTAACAATTGGCTCTTGCAATTCAGTAAGAGCTAGTTTCAACATGGGGCTCCCAAAACTGTAAGAGGGATGTGGGTTCATATATTAAGAGCAGCAATTTCATAGAGTGACCATATGATCCAGCAATCCCACTCCTGGGCACACGCTGGGAAAAGATGAAAACTCCAAAGAAGTATATGCACCCCACTGTTCATAGCAGCACTATTTACAACAGCCAAGAAGCAGGCATCCAAATACCCACCAGCAGATAACTGTTTTAAGAAGATGTGGGGTATATATACAACAGAATGCTTTTTGTTTAATCACTAAATAGTGTCCAACTCTTTTGCAACCCCGTGGACTGTAGCTTGCCAGGCTCCCCTGTCCATGGATTCTTCAGGCAAGAATACTGGAGTTGGTTGCCATTTCTTCTCCAGGGAATCTTCCCAATCCAGAGATCAAACCCACGGATCCTGCATTGCCAGGCAGACTCTTTACAGCTGAACCACTAGGGAAGCCCACAATGGAATAAAACTCAGTGATTAAAAAAAACAGAATGAAATACTGCCATGTGCAGAAACATGGATGGACCAGAGAATATCATACTAAGTGAAGCAAGTCAGACAGAGAAAGACAAATACTACATGATACCCCTTATATGTGGAATCTAAAAAATAATACAAAGGAATGTATATACAAACAGAAACAAACTCACAAAAAAAAACAACTTATGGTTACCAAAGGGGAAAGGGATAGGGGGGAGGGATAATCTGGCAGGATAGGACTAACATATACGAATTACTATATACAAAATAAACAACAAGGATTTACCATAAAACACAGGAACTATATTCAATATATTGTGATAATTTATAAAGGAAAATAATCTGAAAATATACATATGTGTGTATATATATATGAATCACTTTTCTGTACACTTGAAACTAACACAATATTGTAAATCAATTATAACTCAGTTTTTAAAAAAGCCAGCATTTTCAAAACCAAATAAAGATGTGGGTTTAATTCCTGGTTCTGCCACTTGCTGGATGTATGAATTTGAAATAACTTCATGTGTAAAATGGAAAATATATTACTATGTATCTTTTAGGGTTATTGTGAGGATTAAATCAGGTTTTCTGTTAAAAAAATGAAATTAGAACATTTTCTCAGTCCATATACAAAAATAAAATCCAAATGGATTAAAGACCTAAATATATTTGACAAGATATCATAAAACTCCTAGAAGAAAACACAGACAGAACACTCTTGGACATAAATTGTAGCAAAATATTTTTTGATCTATCTNCTCCTAAAGAAAAGAAATCAAAAATAAAAATAAATAAATGAGACCTATTGATGCTTTTGACCTGTGGTGCTGGAGAAGACTCTTGAGAGTCCCTTGGACTGCAAGGAGATCCAACCAGTCCATCCTAAAGGAGATCAGTCCTACGTGTTCATTGGAAGGAATGATGCTAAAGCTGAAACTCCAGTACTTTGGCCACCTCATGCGAAGAATTAACTCATTGGAAAAGACCCTGATGCTGGGAGGGTTTGGAGGCAGGAGGAGAAGGGGACGACAGAGGATGAGATGGCTCATGGCATCACCGATTCGATGCACATGAGTTTGGGTGAACTCCGGGAGTTGGTGATGGACAGGGAGGCCTGGCGTGTTGTGATTCATNATATATGTAAAATAAATAAGCTACAAGGATGTATGGTACAGCACAGGAAAATATAGCCATTATTTTACAATAACTATAAATAGAGTATAATATATAAAATGCTAAATCACTATGTTGTATACCTAAAACTAATATAATATTGTAAATCAACTACTGTTAGTTTAAAAATAATCAATAAATAAAATCAAGCTTTCTATGGTTATCATCATAGCCAAAACCTGGTATGTACGGAACATGAAAGAAGTATACGTTATATAAATTGTTGAAGAATTTTCTCATCATTTAAGCAATGTAATGACTTTCCAAGGAAGACAATCAAATCCTCTCCTCCGAAAGTATATGGAAATTGAAGAGATGTCCATATGCATGGAAAGCACTGTGGGAATGAAGCCCCTAAGCATTAGAATCATTATCCTTTCTTAAGAATCACTGCTATCTAGTATTACCTAAAGTAACAAAGGAACGCAGGAAGAAAATAAATTGCTTAGCAGAATGAGTATAGAGCAAGCACCCAGCAAATGAGAGCTGCTACTGGTAATTTTACTTTATGTGCCCATAAAAGTGCTATGTAAACAGCAGGAGTTCAACAAAAACTTTGAAGAAGTGTGCACTTGGATGTGTTTTCTCCCAAGAGCAAGACTGGATTTGTCCTGTTCTAATCTCATTGGAAAAGACGCTGATGCTGGGAAGGATTGAAGGTGGGAGGAGAAGGGGACAGCAGAGGATGAGATGGTTGGATGGCATCACTGACTTGATGGACATGAGTTTGAGCAAGCTCCGGGAGGTGGTGATGGACAGTGAAGCCTGGTGTGCTGCAGTCCATGGGGTCGTAGAGTTGGACACGACTGAGCGACTGAACTGATACTGACTGACTGATGATGAATCTACTCTGAGGGCTTCCCAAGTGGCACTAGTGGTAAAGAACCCACTTGCCAATGCTGTGCTTAGTCACTCAGTCAAATCCAACTCTTTGCCACCTCATGAATTGCAGCCCACCAGGCTCCTCTGTCAATGGGGATTTTCCAGGCAAGAATACTGGAGTAGGTTGCTATGCAGCAGACATAGAGATGAAGGTTTGATCCCTGGATCAGGAATATCCCCTGGAGGAGGGCATGGCAACCCACTCCAGTATTCTTGCTTAGAAAATCCCATAGACAGAGAAGCCTGATGGGCTACAGTCCACAGGGTCTCAAAAGAGTCAGACACAACTGAAGCGACTTGGCACACACACAAAATCCACTTGTGATCGGGACTCTCAGAGAGTCACGGCATATTCATGTGGCTCTTTTTTTTTTTTTTTCTTTTAAAATTTTTATTTTAACTTTAGTTTACTTTACATTACTGTATTGGTTTTGCCAAACATTGACATGAATTCACCACGAGTGCACAAACGTTCCCAAACAGGAATCCCCTCCCACCTCCCACCCCATGCCATCCCTCTGGGTCCTCTCCTTGCACCAGTCCCAAGCATCCTGCATTCTGCATCTGACATCAACTGGCGATTCATTTCTTACTTGATAGTATACATGTTGCAATGCCATTCTCCCATCTCATCCCACCCTCTCCCTCTCTCTCTCCCCCAGAGTCCAAAAGTTCTCTCTATAGATCTGAGGCTCTTTTTTAGAATTCAGCCTGTGATCCTTAACTGAAGGGAGCTGGGGGTGGTTTGCTTGGCACTTTGCTCTTACAAGCCTCAGGGAAGTCCTAAAATTCCACACTTCTTAAAAGCACAAATAATAACCATGGGAATGATCTGAGTAGCTGGGTTCATGGTAAGAAGATCTGTCAGTATACATACTAGCCAAGGGTGGCATAGTTCATCCCCGATTCATCCCCGTTTCTCCTCTGCAGCAGGTAACGGTCAGGTGGTTTCACTTTTGAAGATACTAAGGCAGAGAGAGATGAAATGCCCTTGTCACCATCATTAAGAGTACAAATAATTAAGTTAAATCAGTAAAAAAAAATTTAGAGCAGAGCCAAAACTAACTAGTGGTTTAGAGTTCTAGAGAATTCTGTCCCTAACGGAGGAAGGGGAGGACCAACCAACTACAACTTTAATAAAAGCATATACTAAAAATTTTAATTCCTTTTTTAAAAGACCTCTAGGACCTCTCAGTCTCCCAAGTAAGGCTTCCTCATCTTCCCAAATAAGGCATATGTCCATTGGCCTCTTGCCCCTTACAGTGTGGTCCACAGACCAGCAACTTCTTCATCTCGTGAGAGCTTTGTACAAATGCAGCATCTCCAGTGGCTCCTCAGACCTACTGAATCAGAACCCACATTTTATCAGCATCCCCAAGTAATCTGGATGTACACTGATATTCAAGAAGCACCATACCTGCTTTTTCCTAAGGATTATTCTCAGCTGTATAAAACTATTAAGACATTCACAATGCAGAGAAGCTGGATATAAAATTGTATGAGCCTACTAAGTAGTACAAAATACTCACCACTTCCAAGTTTATGTCTTAATACTATAGTCTTTATGCTAAATGTCCTGAAAATAGTCACGCTGTGAGTTTTTCTTTCTTAACAGCATTCTTTAATTATCCTACGTATTCCAAAAGTTAAAATACATAATTAACATAGAGGAAAATAACACTTAGAGGCAAAAATATAGGTAAGACACAGAAACCTTACCTGTAGCTTGAAGGTGCAATATCTGAAAAGTGAAAAACTCTGATCAATTATTTGTGTTGCCCCTAAGACAGGCAATCACTTTCAGTCTTCCTCACACTAAACTCAGTAAGGTGAAGGTGAAGGTGCTCAGTCATGTCCGACTCTTTGCGACTCCGTGGACTGTAACCTACTAGGTTTCTCCGTCCATGGGATTCTCCAGGCAAGAATACTGGAGTGGATTGCCATTTCCTTCTCCCAGGGATCTTCCTGACCCAGGGATCGAACCCGGGTCTCCCGCATTGGAGGCAGACGCTTTAACCTCTGAGCCACCAGGGCTTCCCTAAACTCAGTAAACTCAATGATTAATAAAGTATTGTTGGACACAACTGGGCGACTTCACTTTCATTTTTCACTTTCATGCATTGGAGAAGGAAACGGCAACCCACTCCAGTGTTCTTGCCTGGAGAATCCCAGGGACAGGGGAGCCTGGTGGGCTGCTGTCTATGGGGTCGCCCAGAGTCGGATACGACTGAAGTGACTTAGCAGCAGCAGCAGTACGGACAACCTCTGGGTCATGCTGGGGGAAAAAAAAGAATAAACCAACGAAGGCCACTAGAAATCTCTGTCAGATTTTTAAATAATTCAACTATTGTACTCTCAAGAGCATTGAGGTTCTCAAACATGTGGTTGGTAGTAGATTCCCTCTTCTCACACACAGTCTTAGTGGGAATTCCCATTGTATACAAACTCCTTGATAAAATATGCAGGAAAGCAGTCTTTCTTATCAGGTTCCTTGCCTTCTCTGCCTGTTTAAATCAAACTAACCTCTATCTAAATAAGCCTCTATTTCACTTTGCATGTATGTATCTACTCACGTAAAGTTACAACAACCCTATGAGCTAACCATTACAATACACTTTTTAGAGTTAGGAAAACCAAGGCTCAGAGAGGTCAAAGAGAAGACTTGAATTCAGGACATCATGATCCCAAATTCTAGGCTTTCAACTGCCACCCTGCATGTTGTCTCTATGGCTCTCACGGCTCCCCTTGTTTGAAATTACTATTTCACCCTTCGGTACTTTCAGAGGATTTTTTCCTGCATATGTCACTTCCTACCTCACATTATAGAGTTTTCATCCCCAGGATTCTTATGCTCCTGGACAGCAGACCCTGTGTTCTGCACATCACTAATGACAGAAAATTGGGTTTTCCTCAGTTCTCTGGGGTTTCCTTCCTAGAGGAAGTGCTCCTGAAAATGAAAAGTGGTCACCAAGTTGGTTTTGCTTCAGCTAAGCTGCAATTACCACCATGACCACAACCACCACCACTTGCTCCACCTTCGGCCAGGTGAGGTCACATGACTAGTTTTCACTAGTAGAATCTGAGTGGAAGGAAAATGAGTCCACTCCAGGCTGAGGCATTACATGTAGCTTTCCTTAAGTTCTTTTTCCTGCCACCTGGCTGGATACAGAGGATCCACTGAGGTTGCTTAGGCCCAAGAAGATAGTAGAGACACTTGGTGGAAGAGTAACTTGACAATGGCAGCTCTGAAGAGGGCAAATAACAAATTCACTGCATTAAGCCACTGAGACTGGAATCGTTTGGCCTTCCCTGCCAGATACATCTTCGCTTATCCAAAGTCTCCTATTCAGTTCTTTTAGTTAACAAGTACTCTTTCACAATACAAATGCTTCCAAACAAATTAGGGCTACAAGGGATTCTTACTTCAGTGTGCAAGAAAAAATTTTAACTTTGAAAAAAGGAAGATGATACTGAACATTTCTTTTAATGGACTGTTGAAGCCTCTGAGAACTATCTGATTCCTTGTAGGGCTCTCTGAGTCACCTTTGGACTCAATTTTTTAACTTGTAGATAACTGACAGCGATACAAAGTTCTCCAGACAAGCAAATTAATTGTCCAGTGGAGAAACAGCCTTCATCCCTTGGAAAAAGTTAGTCATAGATCCATTTGTCAATTTACTTGAAAGTCCTTTTTTTTTTGTCTGTTTGTTTTAGTTTAAAAGTTGGAGTTTATTTGACAATCCACAAGTGATTTGCAAATTTTATGGATTAGTTGGAGCCAACTTTGAAACAGTCCTTGATTCCATGTAAATTTGTGATTTTTTGATCTTTCCTTTGATCCAGCTGTGGTATCTGCCTGGTTCCTTTGTTAATTATTGAGCTTTTAAAAGTCTTTGACATTATGTTCATTCTATATCTGAGTAAGAATCATAATTAAATCTTCTTTAAAAACATACCTTTTAAACAACTATGAATTACTGATGGTCCCTCAAAAAGTCTTTAAACCAAGTTCTTAAAGAAAGAGTGTTTTGATATAGTGAAATGGATTAAGGGAAAACTGAAGACTCTTTGGATCCCAAGGGTAGTCCTGCATGGCTCCCTCCCTAGTGATGAAAGCAAAGGTACAAAGTGAGGATGATAAGGATGATGACCAGGGAGAAGGAAGAAGAAAAGTTTGAAAGATTTCACTGAGAACAAACTTCCCCCACATCATGATTTTTCCTGTGGTTTTCCCCTACCTCCTTTTTATTAGTGGATTAAGTAAATGAGTTGTTTTTTAGAACTCTCTGTGGTTTCTGAGGCTAGCAACAACTCTTCACCTTAGCTCTGTGTAATGACCTCTGTCATCAGTCTGCATCCCATGTGGTAGGGTTCAGAAGCCCAAGGCTGTGGTACTATGGGATGCACAATACTTAATCAAGCTTGCGATAAACAAACCTGGTGCCTGTGGAGGATTGCACATCTAATCTGCCGCTGGAAGCTGCCGACATTACTTGGAGTATTTATCCCCAAGGATTCAGCAAAACCATCCTGTTCCAAACAGTTGCTGTCCTCTTTCAAAAGGAGCAGCTTGAAATTCAAATCCCATTATTTCAGAAAGATTTCAGCCCTGCAGGAAACCTTAGAGGTAGAAAGCATAAATCAAAATTCTCTCAGCTATGAGCCCTCCTCTGTTTTATCAATAAATTCCTTCCCTGGGTCTTAATAATCTGGATGTTTGTAAAGTTTACTTTAAAGATTCTTCACATGAACTGAAACTAGGCATATCTTCGTTAGACACATATTTTTATTTTGTGCCAGATTCTGTGAAAAAAAGTCTTTCTGTCTGACAGAAAATCAGGAACGCTCTTAGCTGGAAAAGCAGAATCCTGTAGCTAATAATTCTCAAATGCTGAAATGAAATGAACTGACTGACTTCAACCTCACCTGATCACTAAGCTAAGCTTCGAGGCTTTAGCATCCTCTTTTTATGATCTCAATAGAAAAGGGTAAATTACTGAACTGCTCCATTTTCTGAAATGCAGAAGTTACGCAAATTCTTTCTCTGATCCAAATTAAGGAAGACAAAACTGGGGAGACTCCAAATATTCCAGATTCTTAACATAGCAGACCTATCTATAACATTTGATTAAGTAATTCACCTTAAATTAGCATCATATAACTTCAAATCAAGAGATAAGGACACTGTTTTCACTACTTCCTCAATTCTGTTTTAACATAATTAGAAGCTTCTTAAACATTATCTTTGTTTACTTTTCTCTGTATTTTTCAAAGAGGACAATTTATACTCAATTGCCTCATTTCTGAAAATTTTTTTCAGTCCTCTCAATATTTCTTGTTTAATTCCCAGNGTTTTCATATGTTAATAATTCCCAACTGAGCCTACGAGTGCATTCTGATTACAAAGAAATTAGTTCAAAGCCTTCTCTTCAGATATAATGTGCCTTATTAATGTTTTTATTAACTGTTGCTGATGAAAAGATTACTTTCTGGCTTAGCTCCAAGAATCCTTTTTTAGCCCTCAAAAGGAAAAGTGACTGCTGAATTTGCACATAGGAAATTCATTTCTAATGAATGAAATGTTATTTTTTTTCCAATTCTCTAATTCAATACAGTTTAATTATAAAAATACAGATAAGGGAAAGCATTAAGCTTTTGGAAAGCATTAAGTCTATTATCTCACACAGATCATTAAGAAAAATAAAGATGAATAATGTGAAGCTGAGATATTTGGGTTTAGTTTCCAGAAGTCTCTTCCTAAATCAACAAGTCCAAATGGGCTTTTTCTTTTTTAATCTTTGATACAAGAACATATTATATAATCTAGGGCCTTTTACAGGGCATTAAAGACATAAAAAGAGAAAATTTTTGTTCAAACCTTAAAGCATTTAAAACACTATATTGTTCAGTCGCCAAGTCATGTCCAACTCTTTGCAACCCCATGAACTGCAGCACGCCAGGCTTCCCTCTCCTTCACTATCTCCTGGAGTTAAGATTTTGTTCCAGCCAGAAAGAAAGTGAAGTCGTTCAGTCGTGTCCAACTCTTTGTGACCCCATGGACTGTAGCCTACCAGGCTCCTCCGTCCATAGGATTTTCCAGGCAAGATTACTGGAGTGGGTTGCCATTTCCTTCTCCACAGGATCTTTCTGACCCAGGGATTGAACCCAAGTCTCCCGCATTGCAGCAAACACTTTACTGTCTGAGCCACCAGGGAAGTTTCAGCCAGAAGTTAGATACAAAAGGACAACTCAACTCTCTAACTTGGAGAAGCAATGATCCAGTGGCAAAGAGAATCAGGTTTAATAAATTTCTCACTCCCATGTAGGTGATGCTATGACTGTTTTTATTCTTTGGTGGAAGTTATCAAAGGCCTTATCACTATTGAGCCACCTAATTAACTGTTTGGAAATTTTTTAAATGCTTGGTCCCTCTGAGAATGCAATCATTTGAGTCTCATCTGATGTAGATTGTAAGGTAATGAAGGTAGCTGGCCCAATATTTTCAAAGTCTGATCATCAAACATGATAATACAATCACTCCAAGCTCATTCTAAAAAACCATTCTAAAATGTTACATTTCTAGGGCTTCCCTGGCAGTCCAGTAGTTGAGACCCTGTGCTTACAATGCAGGGGCACAGCTTCGATCCCCAACTGAGGAAGATTCCGCATGCTGCATGGAGTGGCCAAAAAAAATTGCTAAATTGCTGCCCACAAGAAAGAAACGATAGTTACTCGACACAATGCAGGTGTTAGCTAATGCTATGATGGTAATCATTTTGCAGTATCCAAGTGTATCAAATAAGTATGCGGTAAAAAATGTTATGTCAGCCATACCTCAATACTGCTGGAAAAAATAAAACAAACCTTAGCTTATGTTATCATATGGATAGCATGCTATCTACCTGAAGTCACGGTATAATTAGTTCCTTACTGAAAGATTTGTAAATGTAAAAACTATTTTGAGATTAAGTATAGCGAGAAGCAGAGAAAGTTAAGATCACACGAAGTTCTATCTGTCATGTGATGTTTAAACTTAACCTCAGTTATAAGCAGTATGGAAAACCCTTAGTATCTGATCAGTTATCATTTTTTCCACAAATCCAACTAACTCTGTTTAACCCACCTTTTCCCCTCCCCAAAACTGCTATCCAGGAGTTAAATAAGCGACTAGTGTTTGATTGGCAAAGTGCGATAGAGCATTCCCATCCCTCTTCCCAATTGTGCTGGACGGTTTCTGGTCCAGCATGGCTACCAGCTGGAAGAAAAGCCCCTTTCAATCAATCAATCCAAAGCAAAATGAGATAGTGGAGTGGAAATGAGCCCTGCAAAGAACAACTCGGGGGAGTTTCACAGGGAAGGACTGAGTGGGAGTTAGGCTTGCCAGCAAGGCTTCAGCGAGAGCCTGGGGTGCATCCAGACCAAAAAAAAAAAGGAGAAAGCTGTCTGAAGAAAGAAGAACAATGGTAGAAAAATGTGGCGTCAGGAAACATCCGATGCATGTTCTAGTGACAGAGATTATAGCCCAACGAAGGCAGAGGTCCCAGATGAGGATGGAAGATAGACCCCAGACAGAGGTCCTTGAATATATCCATAGTATACAAAAGAGACAAATACACTTTTAAGAAATACTTCCTATCCCTGAACTGTTGAATCCCTGAGTTACTTTATGTAAATCTCTGATTCCGTATTTTTACGTTCAGTCTCTCCTTCACTTCTGCTGCGCTGTATTTTTACTTAACACCACCAGTCCTTTGAATTTCAAAAATAGCTCTGGCTTCCTGAGGCCAGCTGGAGAGGTTGGTAGTTCTTTTAGATCACACAGAACCTACTACTACAGTACTGGAGAGACCCAGCTGTGCAAAGGTTAATATTTTAACAAACAAGACTGATTTCCCTTCCTCAACACAAGAACATCCCCAGGGAAGCTTTATGCAGAAGGGAGTTAGCTGCTTTTTCGGGAGTTAGCTGCTTGCTCTGGACAGACAAAATCGCACACGGGGGTGGTTGGTGGCTGCCACTGAGCTCTCCACTAACTCTAGTCTATGAGTTTAATTAATGAATTTCAAAGCCTCAGTTCTAGTCTGCCTAAGATTCTTGGTACAAAACTCCTACATACAGCTGTGAAGAATCATTGTGTCTGTTTAAAAAAAAAAATTTAGTGTAGCACACAGTCATCCTTGCCATCCATCCTATCCATCTTCCAAAAGGCTTAACGTTTCCTATGTTGAAGAAACATGAAAGTTTGCAGCCATTATACATAACTGCTCATCAGAAGTGTCATGAACACCAAAAAAACCAACAAACCAAAAAACCAGAATACATTACATTCTTTTCAGGTCGAAGTCTAGTTTTCTTTAGGTTTGGCCAGGTCGCTTTTTGATTTCTGGTTCATGATGAGTGTCCGCCAAACACACCTGCGAGCATGGCCAGAAGTGGGCAGCTGGAAGGAACTCTATTCATATTTATATCTTTAATCTATTGATAACCTACGTCATGCTCAAAAGATTTATGGCTTCTAACAAATACCTAAATATAACAGGATAAAAGTAAATAAGTGGAAAATTTAGGAAATAAATGCATTTAAAACCTAAAATCCTGAGTTTGTCAAATGTTTCACCAAGGGCACAGGGAAAGATTTTTTCCCTGCATGCATGCCTGTGTGCTAAGTCACTTCATTGTGTCTGACTCTTTGGGACCCTATGAACTGTAGCCTGCCAGATGCCTCTGTCCATGGGATTCTCTAGGCAAGTATACAGGAGTGGGTTGCCATGCCCTCCCCCAGCGGATCTTCCCAACCCAGGGATTGAATCTGCATCACCTGCATTGGCAGCAGGGTTTTTTACCACTAGCACCACCTGGGAAGTCCCTTTCTCCCCTGTAGGTCCCCAACTACTCCTAATCTTCGAGTAACTCAACAACTCAAATGGAAAAGCCTATGAGGAAATGATATCTTGCACTTGGAAGGCATTCTGCACGGCAGAGCTAATATGCCTTAAGCACTCTTTCTCCTGAGTACGGAGAGGCAGAGATCACGATTTCTAATTCAAACTTTAGCACCAGAGTGTCTTTCCTAATACGGAAAAAGGAGGTTCCCAAGTGCTGCTCTTCCTGTCCAGGAAAAGTAATTTAGTTCTTTCCAAAGAGTGAATGGTATTACTCTCAAAGCCAGAAAACTGGGTAACCATCTCAGGACAGGAAGGTGCCTACCCATGGAAACTCACATCTGGAGAGGCTCACTCATTTCAGATGCAGGAGTCAGGGTACAAAGTGTCCACAGTTCAGATATAGAAGTCTGTCACGTGACCATGGACTATCTGGGAAAATTAAACCATGGATATCGACTTTAAGTTTCATCTCTACGTGAGATTAAACACCGAAGGGGGGAAAAAAAGCTGTTTTTTTTTTAAGACACAGTAATCCAAGACCAAAAGATCATTACAAGCAAAGTAAATCTTCACTTCTGGGAATTCAATTCATAGAACACTTCTTAAAATCCTCTATCTCTCTTTACAAATAGAAGCTGCCTCACTCCAAGAGAACAACCAGCAGACCCAGCCTAGGACAGCTGTGCTCTAGGGGGTAGGCCCCAAGCAGCAGTAATTTGTGTCACTCTCCAGGTGATTCCAATGTGCAGCCAAGAGTGAGAACCACTGGTCCAGGGGCTTTAGTCAATCTGCCGCTCACACTGTGCTGGAATAAGGTTTCTTTCTTTCTCCTTCCATACATATATTTAACCATGTTAGCCTGGCAGCTTCCTGAGCAACCTCACAATCCATAGCTTAACATGCTATACGCCAAAATACACTGACATTTGTTGCTGTGAAGGATTGTTTGAAATCTCACACTTCCCACTGTCTTTTACAGAGAATTTTTTTCTTGCTGCCAAAGCCCATGTCACACTATATTTAAGTTCGACCTTAGCTACACGTGAAGTGTTTTAAAAGGACAAGAAGGATGATGAGGATAAGAAAGAGAGAACTGACACAGTTTAGGAAGGGTCTGACTTTCTCACAGACAAATGTTCCGTTTCTCTAAGGCCTAACCACCCCCCACACACCCTTTTTGCCAATTCAAAATATATTCTCTTTCACATTAAAATCATCCTAAATTACCAGGTAATGAAACTGATAATAATATACAAATGATAATAGACTGGTTCCAAATAGGAAAAAGAGTACGTCAAGGCTGTATATTGTCACCCTGCTTATTTAACTTATGTGCAGACTACATCATGAGAAACGCTGGGCTGGAAGAAGCACAAGCTGGAATCAAGATCGTCGGGAGAAATATCAATAACCTCAGATATGCAGATGACACCACCCTTATGGCAGAAAGTGAAGAGAAACTAAAAAGCCTCTTGATGAAAGTGAAAGAGGAGAGTGAAAACGTTGGCTTAAAGCTCAACATTCAGAAAATGAAGATCATGGCATCTGGTCCCATCACTTCATGGGAAATAGATGGGGAAACAGTGGAAACAGTGTCAGACTTTATTTTGGGGGGCTCCAAAATCACTGCAAATGGTGACTGCAGCCATGAAATTAAAAGACGCTTACTCCTTGGAAGGAAAGTTATGACCAACCTAGACAGCGTATTAAAAAGCAGAGACATTACTTTGCCAACAAAGTTCTGTCTAGTCAAGGCTATGGTTTTTCCAGTGGTCATGTATGGATGTGAGAGTTGGACTGTGAAGAAAGCTGAGTGCCGAAGAATCGATGCTTTTGAACTGTGGTGTTGGAGAAGATTCTTGTGAGTCCCTTGGACTGCAAGGAGATCCAACCAGTCCATTCTGAAAGAGATCAGCCCTCAGTGTTCTTTGGAAGGAATGATGCTAAAGCTGAAACTCCAATACTTTGGCCACCTGATGCGAAGAGTTGACTCATTGGAAAAGACTCTGATGCTGGGAGGGATTGGGGGCAGGAGGAGAAGAGGACAAGAGAGGATGAGATGGCTGGATGGCATCACCAACTTGATGGATGTGAGTTTGAGTGAACTCCAGGAGTTGGTGATGGACAGGGAGGCCTGGCATGCTGGGATTCATGGGGTTGCAAAAAGTCGGACCTGACTGAGCGACTGAACTGAACTGAACATCTTAATGTGGTTAATCTTAATCTTAAAGGTGGTACTAGCAGTAAAGAATCCGCCTGCCAATGCAAGAGACTAGGGTTTGATTCCTGGATCAAGAAGATCCCCTGGAGAAGGAAATGGCAACCCACTCCAGTATCCTTGCCTGGAAATTCCATGGATAGAGGAGCCTAGAGGGCTACAGTCAATGGGGTCACAAAGAGTTGGACAAGACTGAGCAACTGAGCACACACACCACACTCCAATGGAAGTAGCTTGGAGACTCATTATCCTATCCAGATAGTAGATCTGCATTTTACTAAGCCCTTCTCAAGACATATAATATTATTTCAATCCAAAGGAAGACTCTTAATATTGAAGGGCAGGCACCATATTAAAACAGGAAGGATGATATAAATTTGGGCTTGCACAAGCACTCCTTAAGTTACACCTCACAGATGGCTGCCCACTCAGAGAAACTGCTGGTTGTAAGTGATGATTCAATTCCACCACAGTGGAATTGCTCAGCCACTGGCCTCACATCTATGGGACCACTGTCTGCCTCACTACAATTTATCTCTACATGTCAGCCTCTCTTTCTCTAAAATACAGCACCTACTTAAGTAGATGCTTTATAAATATCTGGTGAAAAACTAGAAACATGAATGCTCTTCATTTTTCTGCTTTCCACAAACATCTCTATACTGTTAATTGAATATTTACCATATTTTTTAAAGACCTCCAGAGAAAAATATTCTACTTTCTGAATCAGGAGCCCATTCCAATATTAGATGGAGGCTTTTGGAAAAAAAGTGAAGATGGCTATAATTCTGCACTTAACTAACTTATGGAGTCTGGAAGGCTTATCTGTTTAGAATGTCAACCAAACCATAACGTGGCCCAAAATGATCTCTTCTGGAACAATACCATCCTCAAGACCTCATCCAGAACTCATGAATACAAAACATTTTTAGGGAACTTTCCTGGTGGTCCAGTGGTTAAGAATTCGTCTGCCAATACAGAGGACACAGGTTTGATCCCTGGTCCTGACTGTTGCAGAGCAACTAAGCCCTGTGCACTGCAGCTACTGAAGCCCACATGCCTAGAGCCCTTGCTCTACAAAAACACAAACCATCGCAGTGCGAAGTCCAAGCACTGAAACAAAGAGTAGCCCCTAGCTGCCGCAACTAGAGAAGGCCCAAGTGCAGCAATGAAGACCCAGAACAATCAAAAATATAAAAAAATTTTATAAAACAGACACAAAAACTCAATGTGCAACTTTTTAAAAAAATTAGATAAATTAAAAAAAAAATTTAACATACTTAAAATAAATATATTAATTTAACAAGATTGGTCATAGGAGTCTTAGAAGAAACATGGATAAGAATCAGCCACAAGAGAAGTAAACAGAAAAACACAAAAATCATAGATGATAGGTATGGTGACTGACATGCAGCCTCATGGTTCCACCAGTCATGTGATCACATTCCACTTGCCAATGACTGTCTAGAAACTAGCATGTGACCTAATTTCAACCAACCAAAAGTGAGTATTCTACTGGGGGATTCTTGGAAATGCTTCCTCTCTCCTGAGAAAGAAACACAATAAAAAGACAGTCTTCTTCTTTGAACAATGTCTTGTCCAGGTGGGACACCTGAAACTGCTTCAAGCCATTATAATTGTGAGGAGACCAGCCTGGGGCCAAAGTCGACATCCCAAAGGAGGACAGTGCCGTAAGATGGAAAAACTGAGTCACCAATGGCAGCTGAGCTACTCAGGTCAACTGACCCAGAAGCTCTATCTCTGGACTTCTTGTTTTCAGAGAAAATACATCTATTTAAGATTTCTGCTACCTGTAGCTAAAGGCATCCTAGCAGATATAGAATGCACAAAGTAAAGAATCACCAGATATTAATTACATTGGAAATGTTTAAATGTCAGAATGGATACATTGACTCAACTTCGGCCATATTGATTTTATAGTTTTAAAAGAATAATCATGTGATTTATTATTACAAAAGGATAAGAAGTAGTGTGGGTCACAGTATCTGCTCTCTACAGGTTCCTACCAGTAAATCTGAAAATGATCTTGTTAGATCAGAAAAGAAATCGATTCTGCGTATGTAAATAGAGAACTTCCTCTATACTACAATCAGTGCACCTTAGCCATAACATGGAACTTTCGCTCCTGATTCTTTATCCTGACAGCCTACGGTTAAGTCCACAATCACACCTCCCAACAGCAAGATCAAGAAACTGGGCTCTTTTCCCTCCAAAGCTTTAGAGGCAATGTGTATGTGGCAACAGAAAACAGAAGTGCAAAGAAGCCATGAATCTACTGCTTTGCCTTAGAAAGTAATCTAAGTTTTCTCCTCTTCTTTCTTCACAGAAAATGAAATGATAATCTATTCAAAGAGTATATATTATTTTTAGCCAATTCCAACTACCCACTTCAATCTGTTCATTTTTAAAGGTGTCTATGGGTTTTAGCACTTGCTTTGGAATACCATTCATATTGTAAAATAGGATGTGATCATCTAGAAATAGAACAACCCACTTAAAAGTAGAAATGAATATGATGGTCAATTAAAGTAAAATTTTTTTAAATTAGATTACTTTTTAGAGGCCTCCATCTTTGCATTTTTAGTGATTCATTAAGAAAAAACTATAGTTAAGTTTACAACACTCACACTCAGCCTACAGCTGCCACGCAGCTCTGCTTTCTAAAATGAAGCTGCTCATGAAATACTTATTGAAACCTGTATTAGTTTCCTCTTTCTGCTGTAACAAATTACCACTAAGTTAGGGGCTCAAAAGAATACAAACTTATTATCTTACAGTTATGCAGGTCAAAAGTCTAAAATGGGTCTTGAGGGACTAAAATCAAGGTGCCAGTAGGATTGTGTTCCTTCTAGAAGCTCAAGAAGAGAATTCATCTCTTTGCCTTTTCCAGCTTGTGGAGGCTGCCAGAATTCCTCGCTTCTGGCCACATCATTCTGACCTCTGCCTCTGTCATCACACCTACTTTTCTGACTCTGACCTGTCTTCTTCCTGCTTATAAGGACACTTGTGAACACACCTGTGTGATCTTTGCAGAAAATCCAGGATAACCATTCCACCTCAAGATCCTTTAACCTAATCATCAGCAAAGCTTTTTGCCAGGTAAGACAACATAATGATAGGTTCCAAAGATTAGGACATAAACATATTTTAAAAAAAGTGCAAGTGTTAGTCACTCAGTTGTGTCAGGCTCTTTGTGACCCTGTGGACTGCAGCCTGCCAGGCTCCTCTGTCCATGAAATTCTCCAGACAAGAATACTGGAGTGGGCAGTCTTTCCCTTCTCAAGGGGTCTTCTCAACCCAGGGATCAATCCTGGCTCTCCCACTTTGTGGGCAGATTCTTTACTGTCTGAGCCAACTGGGGAGCCATTATTCTTAGTACCACTAAATCCATCACAAACAGGGGAGGGGTCCCTTTTATCATGTGATCTGAGAGCATTTAGGAAACTATATCAATTAATACTGACCCAGAAGTTGTCAGTGGTTTTGAGTTACTAGTAAATACTGCTGTCTCCCCAAGGAAAAGATGGTGAGCTAATAAAATCTTACACACAAGCACTACTAACCCAGCCCAGTCTTCCCACAGTAGAAAACTGGAAGGACTTCTTTGTTTGGGTTCCCATGAAAATCAGAATGCTAAAAACATGTTGGCAAATTGAATTTTTCAGGAAAAGAAGTGGCAGCAAAAGGTAAGAGACATCCGGGGAAATGGTAAATTTTATAAAAAGAAAAAAATCTGATATAAAACAAAATGTCAAGACTTGGGGAAATCACTTTAAAAACAAGACTGATTAATTGATTTACTTAGTCTATTTATTTTTTGACTGTGGTGGGTCTTTGTTGCTGCACATGGGCTTTCCCTAGTAGCAGCAAGCCAGGGCATCTCTTTCTTGCGTTGTGAGGGTTTCTCGTTGCAGTGGCTTCTCTTGTTGAGAAGCACAGGCTCTAGGCACAAAGGCTTCAGTAGTTGCAGCTCATGGGCTCAGTAGTTTGGCACACAGGCTCAGTTGCTCCGAGGCATGTGGGATCTTCCCAGACCAGAGATTGAACCACTCCCTTGCATGGAAAGGCAAATTCTTAACCACTGAACCACCAGGGAAGTCCAAAATCACTTTTGAAAGTGACAAATCACCTTAGTGATAACAAATCACTAAATTGGTATTACTAATTTAGGAAACTTTAGCCATGCATGGAGGCTGGAATCAGGAGGCAAGACAAGGGGACAACTGGGCTATTCACCCTCCACCTCATGCCCTACACACCTTAAAATGTAACTGCTATTAACCAAAAACTGGGGAAAACCCAAATGTTCGTCAACAGGTGATGAGATAAACAAGATGTAGTATATCCTTGGAGAAGGCAATGGCACCCCACTCCAGTACTCTTGCCTGGAGAATCCCAGGGATGGGGGAGCCCAGTGGGCTGCCGTCTATGGGGTCACACAGAGTCGGACACAACTGAAGCAACTTAGCAGCAGCAACAGCAGCATAGCCATACAGCTGAGTACTACACAGCTATAAAACCAGAACAAATTAGGGACTACCTTGGTCGTTCAATGCAGGAAACACTGATTTGATCCCTGGGTGGGGAACTAAGATTCCACATGCCTCAGGGCAATTAAGCCTACGTGCATGCTGCAACAGGAGAAAAGACTACACATCACAATGAAGAGCTCGCATGCTGCAACTACGACATGATGCTGCCAAGTAAATATAAAATTTTTTTAATTTTGAAAAGGGGGAACAAATTACTGATACAGACAACAACATGTTGAATCTCAAAATCATTATGCTAAGTGAGAGAAGCTAGACACATAAGAGTATTTATTATATGATTCTATGTATATAAAATTCTAGAAAATGCAACCTAACCTGTAGTAATAAAAGTAGATCAGTGGTTACCTGGGATTGAGGCCTGAGAGAGGGATGGACTGCACAGGACATGAGGAATAACTGGGGGGACAAAGGGGAAGTGATGGAAATTCTGCATTTTCAATGAGATGGAGGCTGTATGGATGTGTACAAGACTTGAACTGCATACTCTGAGTGCAGTTTACTGTAGTTTATACCTCAATAAAGTTGATTTCCTAAAAATTTGGCTCCTTTTCAGTGGTAAATTTGTGTTGAGGAACGTGGTAAGGCTAGAGCTCAAATGATCATGTTAGCCTTGAACTGTAGCCTCTACAAATCTTTCTAAGATTCACATTCCTCCAATTGCTTATCATTATCATAGATGGTGGAAATTTCTAAGTGGTGGAAATTGGCTTCCTAGACCACAATCCAGGAATAGAGGCCATATGATCTCCCTGCAGTACTTCTCCCTACAGAGAGGGTACAAAAACAACCCTCTCTCCAGGAATGGGGTACAGTCTCTGAATATTCACCCAATCCATATTTAAAAGACTGTTCAACTGTCCATGATCCTTTCATGTTATAAATCTACTACCTAAGGAGTCGCTTGACGTGTAGATTTTTGTGTGTAACCTCTGTAATAAGTTACATTGGTATTTTGCATTTTATTTCATTCATTTCAACCAGTTGTGGAACTGGTGCATTTCAGGCCTGTTCAGGCCTGAAGAGACCAAATATTTATTCACATGTCCCCAAGTCAGTGTTTGTGTTTGTTTTGTAATACTTTGATAATATTTTGATATACTTATGAGGTTTTAGCAGTTTCATTTGGTATATTTTTAAAGTAATTACTGCCCAATTACATGCCAAATTTGTTCAGAAAATAATGCAGTAAATACAGCATTGTATGCACATATACTAATCCCGTCTGCCTGCCCAGTGGAAACACATCCTTTATCACCTCCTCTCTTTACCATAAGCACATTCCACAGGAAATCCCAGCTACATTTCAACTACAACCTTTATGCCAACCTAGAGGGTGATAAACCCAGAATAACTTCTCAGTCCCAGTCCTCTTCCCTGAATTCAAGACACAAAATCTAAGACCCTCCTGGACACCTCACAGGCTCCTCATATTCAACATGCCCAAAACTAGTTCATCATCTCCCTAAATGCCAAGTTCACATTGCTCCCTTTATTCCCATTTTTCACCAGAGGCATCACTCTCCACCTGTTCACCCAATCTAAAAACCTAGAAATCATCCTCAACTCTCCCTCTGTTTTTCCTCAATCCCCTAAATCCATTAGTACCTATGACAAAAGCTCTCAGGTTGACTCTTTTCCATTCATCCCACTTCCTCTGCCTTACTTCATGCCCTTTATGTCTCACATAGACATTTCACAATCTCAGAAGCGGCCTTTTTCTCTCCCCCCAATCTCATGCTTCTCCCCTCCTCCTCCACTGCACTATCACCAGAACAGTTTTCATAAAGGACAACTGAAAACCTCGTGGCGGTCAAAGCTCTTCATGATACATCCTTGCTTACCTTTCCAGCCTTGTCTGCTGTTATATCTCCTAGAACTTCTTTTTACCCACTTAACAGTCTTTGCCAGTCCATCTGTATTATGCTCTTTCATCCCTCCAATGCCTTTGTGTATGTTCTTTCTTTGGTCTCTTTTCCTTGCAAGCTATCTATTTATATATCCTTCAGGTGACAGCTCTGAACTCTCCAAGAGACTCTAGATGGCCTCCTTCTACATTTCTACTCTGCCCTCCTATAACCTATTTTTATCATAGAATTCACCCACCCTGCACTGAAACCTTTACAAATGGGCTCTGCTCTAATCAAGAAAAAGCACTGCCTTGTGTTTTTCTGTGTTTCCAACACCTTACAAAGGAACACAGTAGGGGTTCTGCTTTTTGGACAAATTAATTAACCACATCAAAAGGACGGCTCACAGAAAAACTATAAGGGAAGAGAAGATGACATTAAAGATCCTTTACACATGTTCCCTTAGTTTTAGAGATTATGGAAAGAATTCCTCCTTAGACTGCAAATCTTTAAAGGTTTTACCAACTTCAGTTTGAGCTTTTAAAAAAGCAAGAGAGCTTGTTTTAAACTACTCAATCCTGTGATAAACAGACAATGCGATTTTTCCCCACTCCATACTCATGATAATGCACTTACCCTTTCTCACTGCTAATCTGAAAGAGTTTTCATGGGAGGAGAGGAGGACAATCTTTAAGAAATCATATGTAATATGGTTCTAAATTGAAAGTTTCAACCAAGGCACCAAGACACACTAGTATGATATTCCAGAGCAAAATCTGAGATCAACATCCAAATTTTCAATGAACTACTCTAAACACTGGCTATATGACTGTTAAATCAAACCTCTGCTGCACTGAAGGTATCCTCGGGCCTTTTAAAGACCAAAAGAGCTTCAGGGAGGAGATTTCTTTGGAGCAGAGGTCACTTCCCCTCAGGTCAAGAGAGTGAGGCCTCAAACAATCACCCAGAGCTAAACTGCATCTCTCCAGAAAAAGTTAAGAGACAGAGGAACAACCCTGCTAACCAGAAGAGAGTATCAAGGTTGGGGTCAGCCTGCCTCCAGGGAGTCTCTAACCAAAAATCCAGGCCATGCCCAAGACAGAGTCAGCTTGGGGTTGTCTGGACACCAAGTGATAAAAAGAGATTATATTTGATGATGAAACTCCACCACAATAATGAGCAGAAATGTATTGGGATGGCTAAAAGCTCACCCAAAAATGAAGGAAGAACTTCCCCAGGGAGGAAATTCTAAAAGGAGGGGATGACAAAATAGATTTTCTTTCTGACTCCAGTGCATTCATGCCACTTTGGGCAGCTGACTGGTTACACACAATTCTGCCCCAGTTGGAAGTCCTCCCAGAGCCAAGAGCTGTCCTCCAGCTGGGAAGGAACAATGGAACTCTTTCCAAAAATTAAGGTAACAATGCTCTTCAGAGCTTAAAGCTCAACATTCAGAAAACAAAGATCATGGCATCGGGTCCCATCACTTCATGGCAAATAGATGGGGAAACCGTAGAAACAGTGTCAGACTTTATTTTTTGGGCTCCAAAATCACTGCAGATGGTGACTGCAGCCATGAAATTAAAAGACGCTTACTCCTTGGGAGAAAAGTTATGACCAACCTGGATAGTATATTCAAAAGCAGAGACATTATTTTGCCGACTAAGGTCTGTCTAGTCAAGGCTATGGTTTTTCCTGTGGTCATGTATGGATGTGAGAGTTGGACTGTGAAGAAGGCTGAGCGCCGAAGAATTGACGCTTTTGAACTGTGGTGTTGGAGAAGACTCTTGAGAGTCCCGTGGACTGCAAGGAGATCCAACCAGTCCATTCTGAAGGAGATCAATCCTGGGATTTCTTTGGAGGGAATGATGCTGAAGCTGAAACTCCAGTACTTTGGACACCTGATGCGAAGAGTTGATTCATTGGAAAACACTCTGATGCTGGGAGGGATTGGGGGCAGGAGGAGAAGGGGACGACCCAGGATGAGATGGCTGGATGGCATCACGGACACGATGGATGTGAGTCTGAGTGAACTCCAGAAGATGGTGATGGACAGGGAGGGCTGGCGTGCTGCGATTCATGGGGTCGCAAAGAGTTGGACACGACTGAGTGACTGAACTGAACTGAACTGAACTGTGCTCTTCAGGCAGATGGAGACTGGAACCTGGCTACTGAAGAGCATAAATATAAACATATTGGAGAAAGAAGTGAGAACTACTTCCCAAATGAAACATCCATAAAAAGAAAATCCATTTTGCTCCATAATCAATGCCAGCGAAAGAAAGTTGTCGCCTAAGAAAAGTAAGATGAGGGGAGGGAGGAAGGAGAGAAACACACATGACTCTTACCCAGGCCCTGATTCTGCTGTTCCCACTGGATGGCATCTGGCACCTGGAAGGTGACTCCCTCCAGAGAGACCACGTTTTCCTGCTCTAAGCCAGGTTCCTGTGATGTGATGCTAGGGAGCGTGAACCCAGGCAGCTCAGTGTCACCCAAGGTCTCGTCCAGGGAGTCGGCATCTTTATCTTCCTCATCTTCCTCCTCATCTTCTTCCTCTTCATCCTCTTCCTCTTCATCTTCTTCATCTTCATCATCTTCTCCCTCTAGGAAAGAAGAAAGCAAAGGGAACATGAATACAGGCAGTGCACACAAATGAATCCTTTGAAATGACCCAAACACTACAAAATAAACATGACTGGCCTTTTAAAACATATTTTATCATTAAAGTTGAGCAAGAAGAGCTTGGCGGGATTGCATGCCCACCCTATACCTACAGTTTAAACTCAAAACCACAGTTATGTCAGATAATTATCATGCATCATGTTTATTGGGAGTTAAAGTTCAGGTAATAGGGATTTTGTTAATGTCATATTTATATTTAAAAGGGTAGCAAACATCATCTTCCTGTTTTCTGGAGATCATTACAGATCTGTCTGTTAGAAAGCTCACTGAAATACTAACAGAATTTAAAAGAAGTGTTCCAGTCTCTTTCTATCTCATAATACTAAACAAGAGAAATCATTATGTTGACATAGTTTTCTTTCTGCTCTTCTTCCACATCAGTGAACAGAACTCACAATGGTGTTAACTGAGAGGTACATTAATGCACTTCTGCATCTGTCCTCCTCACAGAGGAGGGACCCAAGAAACGGGGAAAGGTCACATGAGCGTTCTCAGTCCAATTCTAAAGGGGATCGGGAAATGACACATTGATCAAGGACGGTCAGAAAAGAAACATGTGAGAAAAAGTCACTATCGTTGCCATCATCATATGAGTTAAGTACATAATGTGTCCATCTGTGATGCTTCAAGAGGTGTAGGTTTAAGGAACATACGATCCCCAATTTCATTTTATTTCACGAACGTTAATTTTCTAGGAATACTCTGAACTCCCATCCACATTATGAAGGCACCCTTGAAGCCCCCAGTAAGGGTCTACAAAATCCACTGAAGGCCTTTTCCTTGGTCTCCCTCTTGGCTCTGAACACAGTGGTGACCGTAACATGGAACTCTCTTTGAAGGCTGAAGAGAAGACAGAGGATTAAAGCCACCTAAGAATTCGGAGACTTTTTCCAGACAATTTTCTCCATTTCAGCTATCATTTACAGATTTTCTTAACTTAAAAATATTACCTCTAATCTTTTTCATTCTTATATATCCTTTAACTTCATAGGATTTAATACCTGCCCCTATTCTAAAAATTAAACAATTTATCAAGCACCTAGTTCCAGGCACTGGATACCACAATAATGTCTCTGCCTTCATGGAGCGGATACGTCACTCAGGAGACATAAAGCAAACAAAGAGATATATAAATAGATATGCAATACACTGCACTCTGATTAAAACCAGCAAGAAGCCAGAAAATGCCAGGTGCTGCTATTTTAGATGGCAAGATCATGGAAAGTTTTTCTAATAAGGTAAACTTTGAACAGAGATCATACCAAAATAATGAATCCTTTTGTTTAATTTAGATCATTAAAGATTCCCAGCAGAGAAGGATGAGGGAACAGTAAAGGCAAAGCCCTGAGGCATATGTCTGCTTACTGTGTTCAAAGAATGGCAAAGAAGATTGGGCTGAGAGGCAGTGAGTGACAGAGAGAATACATGAAACAAGGAAATCAGGGGTAAGCAGCTGCTGCTGCTGCTAAGTCACTTCAGTCATGTCCAACTCTGTGCGACCCCAGAGATGGCAGCCCACCAGGCTTCCCCACCCCTGGGATTCTCCAGGCAGGAACACTGGAGTGGGTTGCCATTTCCTTCTCCAATGCATGAAAGTGAAAAGTGAAAGTGAAGTCGCTCAGTCCTGTCCGACTCTTAGTGACCCCATGGACTGCAGCCCACCAGGCTCCTCTGTCCATGGGATTCTCCAGGCAAGAGTACTGGAGTCAGGTGCCATTGCCTTCTCCAGGGGTAAGCAGAGGCCACTTCTAAAGCAGATTTGTAAAGAATGACTGGCTACAGGGTGGAGAACAGGTTATCTCAGAGCAAGAGACAAAGCAAGGAGACTCGTAGGAGGCTATTGGAAAAATCCAGGGAATAGAGGATGATGCTTCGGATGAGGGTGCAGTCCTGGAAAAAGAGAGAGGTGATCAGACCTGAGATGTAATTTGAAGGTAGAGCCCTACTGATAATGACAATATGGGATGTGAGAAGAAGATCTCACTTTATTAAAAATGAGAACTAAAGAGCCAAAAATGAGAACTAAAGAGCCAAATCAAGAATTTTATGGGAAATATATTAACTGGGTGATGCTTGTGCCTATGATAGCCAAATGGAAATGCTGGAAGTCTAAGGAAGGTCAAAGCTAGAAATAAAAACCTAGGAGTCAGCAACTTATAAATTATATTTAAGACCTTGACACTGACTGAGATCATTAAGAGAATGAGAGTGGATGAAAGGGAAGTGGGCCAGCCGAAGCCCTGGACAATCAAACATTTAGAGGTTGGCCAGCAGGGGGAGATCCAGCAAAGGAGACAGAGAAGTGACCGCAGGAGAAAACCAAAACAAGAGAAGAAAACATTTCTGAGTGGGGGGCTGAGTAAGAAACGACGACTGTCCCTCTGGTTTAGACATTTGGAAAGTCATTCATGACCTCGACAAAAGTTGCATTCCTGGAATGGTAGGGACAAAAGTCAGACTGAAGTGCTTCCATAGTAAACTGGGGAAAAGGAAGCAGATACAGGTAGAGAAAACACAAGAAATTTGGAGAAGAGAACAAGGACATTAGGGGATAGCTGGAGGGAGATATGGGCTCAAGGGTAGGTTCTGAAAGCAGAAACTGTTAGAAATTGCCTGTAATTGATAAGTAAGATCTGGCAGAAAGCAGGGAACTGATGATGCAGGAGGGAAGAGCGGTAGGAGAAATGTCCTGAGAGATGGATGAGGTGTGATAAGAGAGATGATACACATGGACTCTGGAGCCACCTACTATGGCTGAGTGGTTTCAGACAAATTACTGAATTCTGGGGTGCCTCAGCTCCCTCACTGTAAAACTGGTATGAGTCCTACCACACAGGGCTGTTGTAAGGATTACATTAGTTAATACATCAGGTGCTTAGAACTAAGCCTGGCACATAGTGTCCACCATATAAGACTGGCTTCTCTGCTGTTACGGAGAGGGGAGGGAATGCCGTGCATGGCCAGCTTGGACACATCCACCTCTGCAGGGTTACAGGTGCAGGCGGGTGGGTAGATTTGGGGCAGGGAGCATGTGAAAGCTGTCATATTTCTTTCCCTGGTCAAATACAAAACTGGTGGATGTGGTCAGATTGCCACGTGAGTCCATCTGTAATGTTATAAATTTAAAGCAAAGCATACTAAGATGATCAGTGTGTTTTTCTTCAGCCACATTACTGAATGGGTGGGTGGAGAAGTAGAGTAGGCAGAGACATTTAACCAGGGCCAAGTTTTGCTAGGAGAGCTCAACTAAGGAAGGAGCAGTAGATTGTGTGTGAAGAGAGTGATTATAAAGATGAACCAGAAAAGGATACAGACTCCCAACAATATGATGTGTAATTTCTGGGGATCTAACCTAAAGCCTGGTGACTATGATTAACAACACTGTACTATGTATTTGAAAGTTATTAGACAATAGATCTTAAATAGTATCATCAAACCAAAAAATGGTAATTACTTGAGGGGATGGAAGTATGAACTAACCTTACTGCAGTAATAATTTTACAATATATATACATATATGTGTGTGGGTATCAAATCATCACCTTATACATCTTAAATTTATATATGCTATATGTCATTAATATCTCAATAAAGCTGGAGGAGGAAAAAAGATGGGCCAGGGACTCCACTTAAAGAGAAGCTGAGAAGGAAGATGAACAGGAAAAAGTAACAGAGTAACTGGATTATGGACAAAACTATCAGGAAACATTAAGGCTTTTTGACAATTTTACTGACCATCCTTCTGTAAACAGAAATTGGTGATGAGCTAAAAAGAAAATTTCTTTATTTTTAAACTTTGTAAAATCACTTTTAGTTACTTTTCCTCTCCACAAACCTAGAGGGTTTTTCTTGATAAGAAAATCATGACAATATGATTCTGACACCCTGAGAACACAAAGGCAAAATCTGAGCCCTCGATTTCCAGCTTTTATCACTGAACCATTGTCCTCTGACCACCACCAACCACCAAGGATAACTTATACTTGGTCCTCAATGTGTTCAGTTAGCTCCTCCTCTTTAAAATACAGAGCTAAAACAAATATCATATATTAATGCATATATGTGGAATCTAGAAAAATGGTATAGATGGTATTATTTGCAAAGCAGAAACAGAGACACAAACAGAGAGGATACAATACCAAGTAGAAAGGGGTGGGTGGAACAAATTGGGAGACAGAGACTGACACATACATACACTATGGAAGTGTAGAATGTTAGTTACACAGTCGTGTCCATCTCTTGGTGACCCCATGTAATATGGCCCACCAGGCTCCTCTGTCTATGGGATTTCTCAGGCAAGAATACTGGAGAGGGTTGCCATTCCCTTCTCCAGGGCATCTTCCCGACCCAGGGATCGAACCCGGGTCTCCAGCATTGCAGGCAGGTTCTTTACCATCTAAGCCACCATGGAAGACAGCATATATACACTGCTGCTGCTGCTAAGTCATTTCAGTCATGTCCGACTCTGTGCGACCCTATAGATGGCAGCCCACCAGGCTCCTCCGTCCATGGGATTTTCCAGGCAAGAGTACTGGAGTGGGGTGCCACTGCCTTCTCTGATATATACACCACAATATATAAAATAGATAACTAATGAAAACCTCCTATATAGCACAGGGAACTCTCCCCGGTGCTCTGTGTTAACCTAAATGGAAAGGAAATCCAAAAAAGACGAGATAAAGGTATACATGTGGCTGATTCACTTTGCTATACAGAAGGAACTGATATAGCAGTGCAAAGTAACTATACTCTAAATTAAAAATAGCCAGCTAACCAGAGCTAGTCAGCTTTTTTTTATCATCATTATTTTTTTTAATTGGCGTATAGTTCCTCCACACTGCTATGTCAGTTCCTGCTGTATGACCCAGTGAATCAGCCATACATATACATGCATGTGTACTAAGTCACTTCAGTTGTGTCTGACTCTTTATGACCCTATGGATTGTAGCCCATTAAGACCCTCTGTCTGTAGGATTCTCCAGGCAAGAAAACAGGAGTGGGTTGCCATGCCCATCTCCAGGGGATCTTCCCAATCCAGGGAGCAAACCTACATCTCTTCTGTCTCCTGCATTGTCAAGCAAGTTCTTGACCACTAGGGCCACCTGGGAAGCCCATGTTGTTGCTGTTCAGTTGCTCAGTCATGTCCGACTCTTCGTGAGCCCACGGAATGCTGCACACAAGGCTTCCCTGTCCTTCACTATCACCCAGACTTTGCTCAAACTCATGTCCATTGAGTTGGTGATGCCATAACAACTATCTCATCCTCTGTCTTCTGCTCCTCTTTTCTTGCCCTCAGTCTTTCCCAGCATCAGGGTCTTTTCCAATGAGTTGGCTCTTTGCATCAGGTGGCCAAACTATTGGAGCTTCAGCTTCAGTATCAGTCCTTCCAATGAATATTCAGGGTTGATTTCCTCTAGGATTGACTGGTTTGATCTCCGTGCTTCCAAGGGATTTCAAAAGTCTTCTCCAGCACAATTCAAAAGCATCAATTCTTCAGCCCTCAGCTTTCTTTATGGTCCAACTATCACATACATACATGACTACTGGAAAAACCATAGCTTTGACTATAAAGACTTTTATCTGCAAAGTGATGTCTCTGCTTTTAAATATACTGTCTAGGTTTGTCATTGCTTTTCTTCCAAGGAGCAAGCGTCTTTGCATTTCATGGCTACAATCACTACAGTGATTTTAGAGCCCAAGAAACTGAAGTCTGTCACTGTTTCCATTGTTTCCCCATCTATTTGCAATGAAGTGATGGGACCATGATCTTTTTTTTTCGAATGTTGAGTTTTAAGCCAACTATTTCACTCTCCTCTTTCACTTTCATCAAGAGACTCTCTAGTTCCTCTTCGCTCTCTGCCATTAGAGTGGTGTCATCTGCATATCTGAGATTATTGATATTTCTTCTGGCAATTTGATTCCAGCTTGTGCTTCATCCAGCCCACAATGTACTCTGCATATAACTTAAATAAGCAGGGTGACAATATACAGCTTTGACATACTCCTTTCCCAATTTTGAACCAGTCCATTGTTCCATATCCTGTTCTAATTGCTGCTTCTTGACCTGCATACAAGCTTCTCAGGAGGCAGGTAAAATGGTCTGGTATTACCATCTCTTTGAGAATTTCCCACAGTTTGTTGTGATCCACACAGTCAAAAGCTTTAGCATAGCCAATGAAGTAGAAGTATATTTTTTCTGGAATTCTCTTGCCTCTTCTATGATCCAGTGGATGTTGGCAACTTGATCTCTGATTCCTCTGCCTTTTTAAAATCCAGCTTGTATATGTGGAAGTTCTTGGTTCACAGACTGTTGAAGCCTAGTCTGAAGGATTTTGAGCATTACCTTCCTAGCATGTGAAATGAGCACAATTGTATTTGAACATTCTTTGGCACTGCCCTTCTTTGGGGCTGCAATGAAAACTGACCTTTACCAGTCCACTGCTGAGTTTGCTGGCATATTGAGTGCACCACTTTAACAGCATCATCGTTTAGCATTTGAAATAGCTCAGCTGGAATTCCACCACCTCTACTAGCTCTGTTCATAGTAATGGTTCCTAAGGCCCACTTGACTTCATGCTCCAGGATTTGTGGTTCTAGGAGAGTGACTACACCATCATGGTTGCCTGGGTCATTCAGTTCAGTTGCTCAGTTGTATCTGATTCTTTGCAACCCCATGGACTGCAACACACCAGGCCTTCCTGTCCAACACCAACTCCCGGAGGTTACCCAAACTCATGTCCATTGAGTCGGTGATGCCATCCAACCATCTCATCCTCTGTCATCCCCTTCTCCTCCTGCCCTCAATCTTTCCCAGCATAAGGGTCTTTTTAAATGAGTCAGCTTTTCGCATCAGGTGGCCAGAATATTGGAGTTTCAGCTTCAGCATCAGTCCTTCCAATGAATATACAGGACTAATTTCCTTTAGGATGGACTGGTTGGATCTCCTTACAGTCCAAGGGACTCTCAAGAGTCTTCTCCAACACCACAGTTCAAAAGCATCAATTCTTCAGTGCTCAGCTTTCTTTATAGCCCAACTCTCACATCCATACATGACTACTGGAAAAGCCACAGCTTTGACTAGATGGACCTTTGTTGGCAAAGTAATGTCTCTGCTTTTTAATATGCTGTCTAAGTTGGTCATAACCTTTCTTCCAAGGAGCAAGTGTCTTTTAATTTCATGGCTGCAGTCACCATCTGCAGTTATATCGGAGTCCAAAAAAACAGTGTCTGTTACTGCTTCCATTGCTTCCCCATCTATTTGCCATGAAGTGATGGGACAAGATGCCATGACCTTAGTTTTCTGAATGCTGAGTTTTAAGCCAACTTTTTCACTCTCCTCTTTCGCTTTCATCAAGAGGCTCTTTAGTTCTTCTTCTCTTTCTGCCATAAGGGTGATGTCATCTGCATAGGGATGCAGGTTGCTGCTGCTGCTGCTACTGCTGCTAAGTCACGTCAGTCGTGTCCGACTCTGTGCAACCCCATAGAAGACAGCCTACCAGGTTCTTCCATCC
The DNA here is from genome assembly GCA_006410935.1 of Redunca redunca. Taxonomy (NCBI): domain Eukaryota; kingdom Metazoa; phylum Chordata; class Mammalia; order Artiodactyla; family Bovidae; genus Redunca; species Redunca redunca. The sequence goes on along the minus strand of SJYQ01000333.1, from coordinate 45,043 downwards.
CTGAGATTCTCCAGGCAAGAACACTGGAGTGGGTTGCCATTTCCTTCTCCAATGCATGAAACGGAAAAGTGAAAGTCAAGTCACTCAGTTGTGTCCGACTCTGTGCGACCCCATGGACTGTAGCCTACCAGGCTCCTCTGTCCATGGGATTTTCCAGGCAAGAGTACTGGAGTGGGTCACTAGTGCCTTCGTCGAAGGATGCAGGTTAGGGAAAGGAAAAACCATTAGATGACTCAGGTATGACCTAAATCAAATCCCTTATGATTTACAGTGGAAATGACAAATAGATTCAAGGGATTAGATCTGCTAGACAGAGTGCCTGAAGAAATATGGATGGAGGTTCATGACACTGTACAGGAGGCAGGGATCAAGACTGTCCCCAAGAAAAGGAAATGCCAAAAGGCAAAACGGTTATCTGAGGAGGCCTTACAAATACCTGTGAAAAGAAGTGAAGTGAAAGGCAAAGGAGAAAAGGAAAGACATACCCATCTGAATTCAGGGTTCCAAAGAACAGACAGAAGAGATAAGAAAGCCTTCCTCAGTGATCAATGCAATGACATAAGAGGAAAACAAGAGAATGGGAAAGACTAGAGATCTCTTCAAGAAAATTAGAGATACCAAGGGAACATTTCATGCAAAGATAGGCACAATAAAGGACAGAAATGGTATGGACCTAACAGAAGTAGAAGATATTAAGAAGAGGTGGCAAGAATACACAGAAGAACTGTACAAAAAAAGATCTTCACGACCCAGATAATCATGATGGTGTGATCACTCACTTAGAGCCAGACATCCTGGAATGTAAAGTCAAGTGGGTCTTAGGAAGCATCACTACAAACAAAGCTAGTGGAGGTGATGGAATTCCAGTTGAGCTATTTCAAATCCTGAAAGATGATGCTGTGGAAGTGCTGCACTCAATATGCCAGCAAATTCGAAAAACTCAGTAATGGCCACGGGATTGGAAGAGGTCAGTTTTCATTCCAATCCCAAAGAAAGGCAATGCCAAAGAATGCTCAAACTACTGCACAACTGCACTCATCTCACACGCTAGCAAAGTAATGCTCAAAATTCTCCAAGCCAGGCTTCGACAGTATGTGAACCATGAACTTCCAGGTGTTCAAGCTGGAGAGGAACCAGAGATCAAACCGCCAACATCTGTTGAATCATCAAAAAAGCAAGAGAGTTCCAGAAAAACATCTACTTCCGCTTTACTGACTATGCCAAAGCCTTTGACTATGTGGATCACAACAAACTGTGGGAAATTCTTAAAGAGATGGGAATACCAGACCACCTGACTTGCCTCTTAAGAAACCTGTATGCAGGTCAGGAAGCAACAGTTAGAACTGGACATGGAACAACAGACTGGTTCCAAATAGGAAAAGGAGTACGTCAAGGCTGTATGTTGTCACCCTGCTTATTTAACTTATATGAAGAGTACATCATGAGAAACACTGGGCTGGAGGAAACACAAGCTGGAATCAAGATTGTAGCAAGAAATATCAATAACTTCACATCTGGGTTATTAAGCCCGTACATATACATATATCTCCTCTTCTTTGGATTTCCCTCACATTTAGGTATAGAGTTAGGTATAGAGTTCTCTGCTACACAGTAGGTTTTAATTCGTTATCTTAGAAAGAGCTAACTATATGATCCAAGGGGCTTCCCTGGTGACTCAGACAATAAAGAATCTGCCTGCAATGTGAGAGACCCGAGTTCAGTCCCTGGGTTGAGAAGGGAATGGCTACCTGCTCGAGTATTCTTGCCTGGAGAATTCTGTGGACAGAAGAGCCTGGTGAACCCCAGTCCATAAGGTCACAAAGAGTCGGACATGACTGAGTGACTAACACTTTCACACAAAAGAAATCCCACTTCTGGGTATATATCCAAAGGAAATGAAACCTTCAACCCAAAGAGATCTCTGCACTTCCAAGTTCACAGCAGCATTATCCACAATAGCTACAGTATGGAAACAACCTAAGCATCGGCCAATGGATGAATGGATAAAGATGTAGTGTCTATTTATAAATATTTTTATATATGGGATATTATTTATATTATACATGCAGGTATGCATATGTGTGTGTCTGTATATACATATATATGGAGTATTATTTAAGCCTTCAAAAAAGAGAAATTCTGTCACTGGCAACATGGATAAACCTGGAGGACATTATGCTAAGTGAAATAAGTCAGAGAAAGACAAATACTACATGGTATCACTTATATGTGGAATTAAAAGTCTAATTCATAGAAACAAAGAATAGAAAAGTAATTGCCAGGGTCTATGAATGGAGGTAAAATTAGAAAGAATTGGTAAAAGGATACAAACTTTCAGTTATAAGATGAATAAAGTTTGAGGACCTAATGTATCATATGGTCACTACAGCTCATAATACCATATTGTACAACTGAAATTTGCTATGAGAAGAGAACTTAAATGTTCTCACCAAAAATTAAAAAGATAATCATGTGAGATGATGAATGTGTTAATTAATCTGAAGGTGGAAATTCTTTCACAAAGTATGTGTATATCAAATCACCATGGTGTACACATTAAATATCCTACAGTTTATCAATTATACATCAATAAAACTGTGGGAGGAAGAACACAGAGCTATAAAAATAATGAACGGGACCTCAAAAGTCATCTTCCTCCATCCTTTTGTATCCTGAAAAGAGAGGTGCATCTATGCAAATCTAAGCCACGGTTACTGCCTTTACAACGCACTTTAGAGCACCTTGCTTAGATCAAGGCATCTCGATCTCTCACGTACTCACCCACCCTGGTAAAGTCTTCCTTCTCTTCCCTCACCTGAAATGCCTGACATGGGACATCTAACTCCAAGTCAGACAATAAACCCGAGGAGCACTTTCTTCAGAAACACCAGATTGAGTAGTATACAATTTTTACACCATCAGAAAAGGAAGAGCCCTGATTGATGTGTGGGATGAAAGAGAAAAATCTTCTTTTACCACCAACCCTGCCCTTCAACACAAAGATGTCCATAAGGTTTCACTTTTAATACCTTAGTTTATCTGAGGACATAGCGATAGAAAAGAAAGTGTCAGTGACTGTGTAGAGGAAAGAAGAGGAATACAAGTCGTACAGGAGTGAGAGTCCTCCTTCAGTTCAGTTCAGCTGTTCAGTCATGTCCGACTCTTTGTGACCCCATGGACTGCAGCACACCAGGCCTCCCTGTCCATCACCAACTCCCGGAGTTTACTCAAACTCATGTCCATTGAGTCGGTGGTGCCACCCAACCATCTCATCCTCTGTCGTCCCCTTCTCCTCCCACCTTCAATATTTCCAGCATCAGGGTCTTTTCAAATGAGTCAGTTCTATGTATCAGGTGGCCAAAGTATTGGAGTTTCGGCTTCAACATCAGTCCATCCAATGAATATTCAGGACTGATTTCCTTTAGGATGGAATGGATCTCCACTGGAGAAGGGAATGACAAACCACTTCAGTATTCTTGCCTTGAGAACCCCATGAACCGTATGAACAGTATGAATTCTCCTTCAGTCTAACCTTATTCCCTTGTTATTGATTTCTGCCAGGGAATTTTCTTATTTTTAGAAGGTTACAATCATTCTTTAAACATTTAAACATCTTTAGTAGTATATCATCTGTACCCTGCCACAATTTTCAGTGGACCGTTGACTACTATTACAGATCAGTAACAAAAAGGTATGATCACCTTTCTAATATTAGCAAAATAATGTATTTTATAGAAGCTTGACCCAAAAACGTGGGCAACTATTGAATAAAGGAAGGATAATCTTGTCCTCTGTTGTATCACCAATGACTAACCCAGCCCCTGGCAAAAGTCACGACTCAATATTTGTTGAATGGATAGATGGATGGGCGAATACATAGTCAGTGAACTAGATCTATGTTTTTAACAACTGGCTGGATCTAAGGAAACACTGAGAGCATTTAATAAGCAAAGGGTAACACATTCCTCAGAGTAATCCTGCAATAAGCACAAAGGCAACGTATCAAATGGAGAGGTCCAAAATAACCCAGAGTTGTATGCATTCATCTTTCGCTCATAAAAACTGAAGAAAAACTCATCTGTATTTAGCCAGTCTTTCAATAGATGCACCCAAGAGAAATAATGATGTCATGAACACTTCTGAAAACAAACGGCAACAAAATGAAATAAGCATTCAGCAAACTGCGCCAGAAACAATAACAAAATCTCTGATTTAAAGAACTGAAACTAAATGAGAACTCATTCAAATAACACTATCAGGTTATATGTTAACGGCTATAGGGTAATGCTTTCTGGATTCTGTAATTTTGTTAAAATAAACCCCAAATTTTATTTTCACTTATCTGAATCCCAAAGAAGAATGTGGATCAACATAAAACACACACACGCACAATTATTCTATCTAAAGGTAGCACCAAAAATGAAAAAAAAAAAAAAAAGAACCTGTAGAAAGAAGCACTGCTCAGGGCTTCCCTAGTGTCTCACTGGTAAAGAATCTGCCTGCCATAGGAGACGCAGGTTCGATCCCTGGTCGGGGAAGATCCCACATGCCATGGAGCAGCTAAACCTGTGAGCCACCACTATCGACCTAGAGTCCAGGAGCTACAGGTACTGAAGTCTGCGAGCCCTATAGCCCATGCTCCACGAGAGAAGCCACTGCAGTGAGAAGCCTGTGCCGGCATTATCCTCCAAATGTTCATACTTGACTAAGCAGAGCAAGTTTTATAAATTCTGTATTACTTACAGTCTACTTTACTGGTGATATTCTGCCTCGGATGTTCAAATATCACAGCAGAGCTTCAAACAAGTTTGTGAAACCCCAAATTTTTGACTCTCTAGGTCAGGCCTCTTTTATCTATTGCAAACATTTCTACCTCTGGTTACCAAAACTAAAAGTTTTCACTCCTTTCAGGGTCAGGGCCATGATTCCCCCCAACAAAATCAATAGAAGATATTGGAGAAAGTTTGTCTTGTGGTCCTGGCCTGAGTAATCTGATTCTACTGCAAAGTCCAGTTGCCATTTAATAAGTAGTTCCCACCAAAGATGCTCCCATTCCATTTGTATCACAGTTTAGACAATTTTACAGCTCTAGAAGATAGAGACATAGCTAGCATTTCCAGAGTACTACTGACGAGTCCAAGGGGAACCCGTGGTTGAGAATTTGTCATCCCAATAATAGGAGTAGGAAGAACCCCACCAGTTAACACTTGTTCCCCAACATGACCTGGCTATCCTTGACTTACAGTAAGAATAGGCTCCTACCTGAACTTTCTGTCTCTTTGGAATTGTTGTTTATTTTTTAGTTGCTAAGTCACATCCAACTCTTTGCAACCCCATGGACTGCAACACACCAGGCTTCCCTGTTCTTCATTATCTCCCTGAGTCTGCTCAAATTCATGTTCATTGAGTTGGTGATGCTAGCTAACTGTCTCATCCTCTGTCATCCTTTTCTCCTTTTGCCTTCAATCTTTCCCAAGATCAAGGTCTTTTCCAATACACACAAATGAGTTGGCTCCTTGCATCTGGTGGCCAAAGTTGGGAAGATCTCCTGGAGGAGGGAATGGCAACCCACTCCAGCATTCTCGCCTGGAGAATTTCATGGACAGAGGACCCTGGTGGGCTACAGTCCATGGAGTTGCAAAGAGTCAGAGACAACTGAGTGACTAAAACTCTTTGGAACAGCGGTGATTAATCTGAATCCTTATCTTTTGCCTATTTATTCATTAGGTTTAAGAGTCAAACTTCTCTTTCTCTTTACAAAGTTTAAAATCAAAACTAAGCCACATAAATTAGGGCATGTGAAGATGAAGGATACAATGAAAAGAAACAGGGTGAATTCTCTGGGTGGAAGCTAAGCATATATGCATCTTTCTCCCATTTCCCCTATAAAAGGAATGGCTCTGACAGATCCCAGTGCCAGACTTTTAAAAGAAGAAATGTTTGTTGCCATGTGTTTTCCTGGGAGTCCCTATACAATATAATCAAAAGCCACTGTAGCAGAATGGTTTATAAAGAGTAAATAAAGCACTAGGGATGGTACTGCTTTAATTTTCCATTTTATTTTTACTTTCCAATTTATTTATTTAGTCTTACAACATTCCTTTATTATATAGATGCAAAATCTGTTTTATGTATAATACTTGTACATAAATACTTATACAATACTTATTATTTGGTCTTACAAAATAATCTTATCAAGGCATTCTACTGGTAATCATCCCCCAAAAGATTCAGGTAAAATTAGATATTGTGCACTTCACAACTACCCAAATCAATCTCTATTGATTGATCACTACTGATTTCAGTTTGGGGTCATACACACAAATCAAAATAGACACACGCAAGGTTAAGGCGATGAAAGTGAGCTGCAAGAAACCAGAAGGTTCAGAACAACTAGGCTGTGTATTTTGCTTGAGTTAGGGTCCCAAGGTGAGCAGCCAGTGTACGAATCTCAGAGCTCACTTACTGTAGTGCGAGGGCTTCTGAATACCTGTGTGTGCATGGCTGGGGGGCTGGCAGCCTGTGGGGCCTTCGAGGCATCACCAGGGGCTCATTTCTTCTCAGCCTCTTCTGTTTCGGGTCCTGTTTTCAGTTTGTAATCAGCCAGGGTGGCCTTGGCGTCTTCAGCCAGCATGGAGCAGTGCAGTTTCACAGGTGGGAGGCACAGCTCCTTGGCGAGATCTGTGTTTTTGATGGTCAAGGCTTCCTCCACCGTCTTCCCCTTTACCCATTCGGTGGCTAACAAGCTGGAGGCAATGGCAGAACCACAGCCAGATGTTTTAAACCTGGCGTCCACAATCTTCCCCTTTTCCTGTGATTTCATGACATCCCTACACGCTGAAGCCCCCACCAATCCAGTCCCGACATTTTTAGATGTCTTGTCAAGGGACCCCACGTTTCGGGGATTTTCGTAATGATCCACAACCTTCTTGTGATAGAGCCGAGCGGGAGCTGACAGCTCCCAGGCGGGCAGGCGTGCGGCCGGGAGCAGCAGGGCCAAGCTGCCCGCCTCAGACGGCCCCCAGCCGCCGCCATCTCGCGGGCTTGCACCTGCCTCCACTTTATTTTTAATCTGGGCATCAAACTGGGTGCAAAACTTAAAGGTCAGAAAGGAAAATGAATCTCATTTTAAGGAGTTGAAGCAATTCTCCAGCAGATGGCTCCCTGGGATAGGAAGGGGTTGAAGAACCCCAGAAACTACTGAAATAATGACCACAAAATTCAGCAGCTCAGTGTTTTAAGCTGACTTAGACGTTATAGAATTTCATTACATTTCTTAAAACGGCATTTCTGCCGTTTTCACATTTTTATCATGTAATATTAGATATATACAACAGAATATAGATCATATTTATGCTGTTAAGCTTAATAATGAAATAAATCCCACAGAACTCACATTCAGCTAAAAAAAACTGGAATATTACTAATACTGTGGCATCTATTTGCATATTCCTCTATCATCTTAACCACCTACTTCCCCTGAATGTCATAAAAAATTACTGAATGATGAATTACTTTGCCATACACCTGAAACACTATAAATCAATTATACTTCAATTTTTAAAAATGTTTTGGAAAAACAACAAGAAGCATGTAATGGAGAAAAAAATTACTGAATGTTTTATTTCAGGATCTCTTTTTCCACTCAAAATTATGATTTTAAGTTTCACACATCTAACAAAATACCAGTTTGTAAATTTCACCCATTTATGGTATTCCATTTTGCAAACATGTCACTATTTATCGGAGAAGGAAATGGCAACCCACTCCAGTATTCTTGCCTAGAGAATCCCGTGGACAGAAGAGCCTGGTTGGCTGCTGTCCATAGGGTCGCAGAGAGTTGGACACAACTGAAGTGACTTAGCATGCATGCATGCATGCACTGGAGAAGGAAATGGCAACCCACTCCAGTATTCTTGCCTGGAGAATCCCAGGGACAGAGGAAGCCTGGTGGGCTGCCATCTATGGGGTCACACAGAGTCAGACACGACTGAAGCGACTTAGCACTATTTATTTAGCCTTACGTGAATAAACTTTGAGTTATTTAGTTGTAGCCAATTTTTTGCTGTTATGCATAGTACTGTTATGGACATTCATATATGATCTCTAATAGATCTATTCAAAGGGGTTTCCTTAGGGCATGTTCCTAAAAGTAGACTTGCTTGGTCAAAGGAATAGAAATGTTCAACATTCTAAATAATGTCTCGATATACTTCCTTAGCTCCACATCCTCACCAACCTTCGTTATTGTCACACTTTTTTTTTTTAATCCAGTGTATATAAAATGGTATGTCACTGTGGAGGTAATTTGCATTTTTGTAATTAAATTATTTCTGAGGTTGTATATTTGATCATGTTTGTGTATCTCTGCCTAATCAGGTTTGCTCCTTCTTCTTTTGGGTTGTCTGTCATTTCCCTATTGATTTTTTGGAGTTCTCAATATTCTAGACACAATCCTTTATCAGTTACATGTATTACAAAATTATATATATTACAAACACCTACCCAAGCTTTTTGTTGTTTTGGCCACGTGGCTTGTGGGATCTTAGTTCCTCCACCAGAGACTGAACCCAACCCACAGCAGTGAAAGACCAGCACCTTAACCATTGGACCACCAGGGAATTCCCAACCTTCCCCAGTCTTAGAAGTTGTACATTCACTGCCTCTCTAGTTAACTTCTTATAAAAGTTTTCAGTTTCAGCTGAATTTATCAACATTTTCCTTGTGGTGAGCAATTTTTCTGTCATGACTTCAAAAAAATCCTTCGGTATCACTAGTGCAGTGAGATATTCTATAATTTTTCTCAAGTTTTTGAAGTTCATGTTTCACATCAGTTTTAGACCATATGGAATCAGTTTCTATGTATCAGGTTATATTCACTCTGATTTAATTTCTTCTATATGGACAACCAATTGTCCCAGAACTTTTATGGGGAAAAAATAAATGCTTTCCCCACTGCTCTGTAAAACCATCTCTCTCCTACATCAAGAACTCCTATAGGAGTGTGTCTGTTTCAATGCTCTCTATTCTGTTCCACTATTTTAACTATCCTTGTCCATGACCACATTGCCTAAACATATCAAGATATAGTAAGAGTTTTATAAGTCCTAATATCTGATAGAGCAAGTGTGCCTCTCCTCTAATCCTTTTCTTCAGCAGTGCACTGACTGACAATTATTTCCTGAACTCTTGTTCTTCCATACAAATTTTACAAAATCTTAGTCAAGCTGTCATGGATCAGTGAAACGGAAAAGTAAAATAATGAAATCTTTTTTTTTTTTTTTTATTAATTCATTCCTTCTATTTTCTTCAGGGTTCTTTTGTTTTTATAGCTTAAGGTGGAGGCTGCCTGGGACATTAATTCTCAGACTTTTCTTCTTTTCTAATAGAAGCTTTAAAGGCTAAATGTGCTATGCGAAATCATTTCAGTTGTGTCTCTTTGCGACCCCATGATCTGTAGCCCGCCAGGCTCCTCTGCCCATGGGATTCTCCAGGCAAGAATAGTGGAGTGTGGGACTTTTCTGGTGGTCCAGTGGCAAAGACACTGCAAGGGGCCTGCGTTCAATCCCTGGCCAGGGAACTAGATCCCACATGCCGCAATTAAGAGTACACATTTCACAACTAAGACTCAGGGCAGCCAAATAAATAAATGGATTAAAAAAAAAAAAAGAATACTGGAGTGGGTTGCCATTTCCTACTCCATAAAGGCTATTTCCCTTTAAATACCCATTTATCTTCATCTTACAAGTTTTGAAAGAATATTTCACTAGGATTCACTTTTAACTACTCTTATTTTATACTATGGGCTTCCCTGGTAGCTCAGAGGGTAAAGCATCTGCCCTCAATGCGGGAGACCCAGGTTCAATCCCTGGGTCAGGAAGATCCCCTAGAGAAGGCGATGGCAACCCACTCCAGCTCTCTTGCCTGGAAAATTCCATGGATAGAGGAGTCTGGCAGGCTATAGTCCATGGGGTTGCAAAATGATACATAAATTATTTAGAAGTTTTTTTAATTAACTTTCAAAGGTATGGGACAATTTATCTTTTCATTTTAAATGTCTAAATTGAGCAGACATCAGAGAATTGGCCTGCATGGTATCAATTCTTGAAATTTGTCAAGATGGCTTTATGGTCTAGCACACGATCAGTTTCTGTAAATATTTACTGTGTGCTTTAAGTTATTGTGTATTCTCTAATAGTTTGGTACGGTATTTTTTTATGTCATGCATTTTGTCTTAAATTTTATTTTGTTCGAAAACTTTAGCAAATTAAAACCAACACATTAAAAGGATGATACAGTTGGGCTTATCTCCAAAATACAAAGTTGTCTTAGCATTCAAAAATCAATCAGTATAACTCAGCATATTAACAGAAAAACTGTATCATCATCTCAATAGGTACAGAAACACAGATTCAGAAAAAGCACTTGATAAAATCCAATATCCATTAATGACCAAAAACAAACAAACAAACAAAAACAGAAGTCTCAGCAAACTAGGAAAAGGCAGAAACTTTCTCAACCTGATAAAAGACATCTATAAAAATCCCACAGCTAACTGTGATTGCAGCCATGAAATTAAAAGATGCTTACTCCTTGGAAGGAAAGTTATGACCAACCTAGATAGCATATTGAAAAGCAGAGACATTACTTTGCCAACAAAGGTCCGTCTAGTCAAGGCTATGGTGTTTCCAGTGGTCATGTATGGATGTGAGAGTTGGACTGTGAAGAAAGCTGAGCATCAAAGAATCGATGNCCTGGCGTGCTGCGATTCATGGGGTCGCAAAGAGTCGGACACGACTGAGCGACTGGACTGAACTGAACGCCATATTTAGTCCCCTTGTGTTTACTGTCATTATTGACTTATCTGAATTTGTTCCTCTATGTGTCCCACTTTTCCTGTGCTTTTCCCTCTTGTTGTCTCATTTGCTGTCTCTTGGTACCACACTGTTCGTAATATCTTTAAACTTATCTTCCTTTTCACTAATTCTCTTATTGCATACTTAACCATTTAATTATCAAGAGTTTTCCCCCAACAATTTTATTTTTATTTCTAAATGCTTTATTTGTTCTTTAAAAAAAAAATCTGCTGGGTCATTTTTGTCAGTTTCTTATTATTGACAATTTTTGTGATTTCATCTTTTCTTTCTTTTAATCTTTTTATACATGGTTATTTCACACTCTATTCTGATCATTTTAGTACCTAAGGTCCTGGATAAGGAGTAGGTCAATCAATTATTTCACTTTTCTGCTGACTCTCAGTCATGGCTGTTTTGTTTCCTTGACAGTTTATTGGTCTTTTATTATGAGACTACATTTGCTTGATTTTAATCTGTGGGAAAATAATGCATTTCAACTGGGCATGCTCTTCTCCAGCAAAGATTTACCTCTGCTTCTGTACGGATTCAGGCTGTGACACAAACCTGGAACTGCTTTATTCCCCTCTTAAAGACATATCCTTAATGTGGGAATTTCAGCCTGGGTTCCTGTTCCTGCTACAAGTCCAATGTTGACTCCTGGTATTATTATTGTCCCAGAGTGCCTTTCCCTTTCCAATTTGCTTACTCCTTACAGCTCACTTGCTAGGTTTCAGCTCACTTTGGGATGGATTGAGCTAAAAAGTACAATCCTTGAAGATTTTTCTGACTGCAATGTCATTAATGTACTAAAGTGTGTGTTTTATGCAAGACCTAGTCATTTTGCTATGGCTGGGTCTGTCAGAGTCTTCATCAGAAACTGAAATCCAGAGTGAGTTTCCAAAAGTATCCATATCATCTACATTTAAAGTAGGTCTAGTAAGTTAAATGAGAGTTTATTGGCTTTTCAAACACCATTTTCAAATTCCAGATTTCACTCATAAGAGCATCTGTAATTTGCAGTGCATTTTTAAATTAGATAAAATCTCAAATGTTATTGCTTATTGAACATTCTGCTTTAAATGTTCTGTTAATTGCTTTAATTCTCTCTTTTTAAAATCCCCTCAGTGATTTTTTTAAACCTCCCATATTAATCTATATAAATTTCTTGAAAATATTTTACTAAAGTTCAAAGTTTCCATTAACTCTGTAATAGTGAACATAATCATTAGTAATTTCCTCCATTCTAGCTTTCACAATATTTAAAAGGTACATACATGAAAAAACTTTATATCTTGTTTGAGACAAATAATTTGTGTACTTCAAACACCTCCTTGATAGATATTCTGGATTCAACCCATATTTCATAAAGACGTTTAAATATTTTCTTATTTAATTTAACATTACTTTCTTTAGAGGATTCTGCTCTTGATAATGTCATCTCTTACATCTGGTTAGCAAGCTAAAAAGATCAGTCTACATAACTAACCTCACATTTTCTGGTCAGTACATAAACCCTTTTCAGCCTTGACCCCATATATTTGGTGTTCTCTATTATCTTATATAGATCCTACCCCTAATTAAATTGAGTTATCTTAATAGAGAGAGCACTGAAACAGTTATGTAAGTTCTTAAATCTAGCTTCTATTCATTAAACAACTTGCTTTGGATTCAGATGACAGACTCCTAAGTATTTCCCTTTGGAAAGTGAGACTACAGCAATATTGTTCTATTTATCAAGGGTGCTTTAAAGAGAAACAGAGATGCTTTAATATTATTGTATCTATAAATTCTGAGTCATCTGGAATAAAACCTTTCTCCGCAGTAATTTAGTAAAGAAATATTAAGCAAACATATACAAAACGTATGCATAATAATCCACATAGGAACCTGGCACAGGGATGGGAATCCACCTGCCAGCATAGGTGACATGGGTGTGATCCCTGGTCCAGGAGGATTCGAACGCAGCAGAGCAACTAAGCCCATGCGCCACAACATCTGAGCCCATGCTGAAGCCTGCACACTCTAGGGCTCGTGAGCCACACTAACGAGTCCCTGTGCCACAACTACTGAAGTCTGCACACCCCAGAGCCAGCAAGCCACAATTACTACGTCCACATGCTGCAACTAGTGAAGCCCGTGCACCTAGAGCCTGGCTTCAAGAAGAAGCCACTGCAATGAGAAGCCTGCACACCGCAAGAAAGAGTAGCTCCTGCTCTCGGCAACTAGAGAAAGCCCGCAAGCAACAATGAAGACCTAGTACAACCAAAAATTTTAAAAAATAAAAAATATTTTTTAAAATAATAATCCACGTACACTCAAAAGATAAATCATGGGTTGGTTAGGTTGATTATTAATTTTGCCAAAATATCTATGAATGTAGATTTCCCTTCAAACTTTAAAACATGACTTCACTAATTCAAAATGAGGTTTGCAAATTAATTAGTGGAAATGTGTTTGTTTTATCATACCTGTGCATATTTACCTTCTTGAAACCAGAGATTCTGTCTTACTCTTCTTTGGGTCCTACCCACAGGATCAACCATTGTGCCTTGCACAAAATAAGCCCTCAACATACGGTGATTGAAAAAAAAATTGAACAGAACTCTAATTCATTATCTTCCTCTTCAAAATAATGCCTTCAAAGGACTACAATATAATTTTTATTAATTTATATTATGCATACACTTCAAAAGAACGGCTTCCCTGGTGGCTCAGAGGTTAAGGCATCTGCCTGGAATGAAGGAGACCCAGGTTCGATCCCTGGGTTGGGAAGACCCCCCTCGAGAAGGAAATGGCAACCCACTCCAGTACTCTTGCCTGGAGAATCCCATGGAGGGAGGAGCCTGGTAGGCTACAGTCCACGGGGTCGCAAACAGTCGGACACGACTGAGCGACTTCACTTTACTTCACTTCAAAGGAATATGATATCAACTTTTTAAGGAAAATCCATCTACATGCTTTTGTCACCCCCAAGTGGCAAATGAGAGTGGCCCATGAAGGGAAATAATCTTTGAACAAATTAACTCCAATAATGTTTCTAGGTTCAGACAGTAAAGAATTCACCTGCGAAGCGGGAGACCTGGGTTCAGTCCCTGAGTGGAGAAGATCCCCTGGAGGAGGGCATGGTAACCCACTCCAGTATTTTTGCCTGGAGAATCCCATGGACGGAGGAGCCTGGCGGGCTACAGTGCGTGCGGTGGCAGAGTCGGACACATGACTGAGCGACTTTCACTTTTCTAGATCAGGATCTCCCTCCTCTCTCATCGTTTTTTCCCTCCCTTCTGCTCTGGCTTCTCAAAGTGGCCTTAAAGAATCATTTAAGGGGCTTCCCTGGTGGTTCAGGTCCAGTTAAGAATCCACCTTGCAATGCAGGGAATGCAGGCTCGATTCCTGGTCAGGGAACTAAGATCGCACGTGCCACGGGGCAACTAAGCCCTCATGCCACAACTAGAGAGCCAGCGCCCCACAAATACTGCACCCGTGCACTTTAGAGCCTGAGCACTGCGACAAGAAAAGCCCATGTTCCACGAGAGGCCGTCACACCCCTCGGGACAAAGACCCCACGCAGCCAAAATAATTAAGCATTTATTTTTAAAAAGAACCATTTATATACAGTTCCCCTTACCTGCGTCCAGGTATCACTATAGATTCCAATAAGAGAAAATGAAATAATGTTCAACCCCACAATGGAATTCAACAAATCTAAGCAAATTCCTGCTAGATTCCCAACAGAAGGTAGTTGGGAGTCACTGCTTCGTTCACATAGAAAATGCTCAACTTCAGACACAAAATAAGCACTTAATTTAAAACAACAACAACCAACAGAGTAAGTCAAGTAGATAGCACATTGATTAAACAAGATAAGGGTCCTAAAACCATACACTCCATTGCCAATTATCACTTACCCAGCAACAAGTACCTACAGCCATAGTGGACACAAGGCAGAAAGTTCTGACCCTGCCCTTAAAGAGGTCAGGAGAATTAAGTTAAGAGTACAAACTGATGATCAATGGCTGGGAAGATAGATTCACTTAGGGTGTGCATACCAATAAAAAATGAAACAGGATAAGTAAATACTTGAGCTAATTTCCAGCACTAAAAAAAATCAGAATATTTCATACAAAATTGGAATTTTCAGCTTATCTTGGAAAATATCTGAGATCTGGCATCACCAAACTTACATTCTCCTCTGGCAACAATTACAAGCAGAATCCCCCCAGATCAGAGGAAGCAACTAGTAGAGGAGTGTGCTCTCTACTAGAACACGTTCACCACTCTCTACTGTCCTAGGCACCTTCCTCTTTGTTCACTTACACTATCTACCTGCCCCTAACCTATTGGTTGCATACAGAGGATATGAATATTTCATTATAATAATTAATACATAATTTATATAATCACAATATATAATTTTAATTGATAAATGATATAAAATGTTCATATTTATTAAGCATTTAC
Organism: Redunca redunca; assembly: GCA_006410935.1. Classification (NCBI taxonomy): domain Eukaryota; kingdom Metazoa; phylum Chordata; class Mammalia; order Artiodactyla; family Bovidae; genus Redunca; species Redunca redunca. The sequence goes on along the minus strand of SJYQ01000333.1, from coordinate 29,729 downwards.
TCTATGTCACGTATGTATTTACTACATACAAGTTCTCATGTTCATCTCAAAAATAAGAGACAGGAACACCAATATCTCTGCTTTACACAGATAGAAAAACTGAAGTCTAAAGAAATTAAATACTTTGATCAAGATCATGATGCTTATTCATGATGAAACTAAAACTTAAACTCAGATATGTTCATTTGAGACCATAATCAGAGTTAATTTTTTACTAGTCTGTATTATTCCTCAATGAAGGCTGTGTGGTCTGAGAAGCTGCATAAAGAAGAGACATACAGATGACCAAAAAGCACATGAAGAGTTTGCTCAACATCACTAATTATTAGAGAAATGCAAGTCAAAACTATAATAACGTCATCTCACACCAGGCAGAACAGCCATCATCAAAAAGTCTACAGACAATCAATACTGGAGAGGACATGAAGAAAAGGTAACCCTGTTGGTGGGAAAGTAAGTTGATGTGGCCACTATGGAAAACAATATGGAGGTTTCTTAAAAACCTAAAAATAGAGCTACCATGTGATCCAGCAATCCCATACTAAGAGAAAACCATAACTCAAGGAGATACATGCACCCCAAAGCTCACTGCAGCACTATGTGCAATAGCCAAGACACAGAAGCAACCTAAATGACTATCAACAGATGAATGGATAAAGAAGATGTGGTATATACATACAATGGAATACTACTCAGCCATAAAAAAGAATGAAATAATGCCATTTGCAGCAACATGGATGGACCTAGAGATTATCATACTAAAGGAAGCAAGTCAAGAAAGACAAATGTCACATGATGTCACTTATACATGGAACCCTAAAAAATGCTACAAATGAAGCTATTTCCCAAACAGAAACAGACTCATAGGCTTAGAAAACAAATTTATGGTTACCAAAGGGGAAAGGTTGAGGGGAGAGATAATTAGGAGATTGGAATTGATATATACATACCACCAGTTATAAAATAGTCAACAAGGACCTACTGTATATAGCACAGAGAACTCTATGTGTAACTACATGCCTTTGCTGTAAACCAGAAATTGACACAACATTGTAAATCAATTATACTCCAATATAAAATAGAAAGAAAGATAAGTTTAAGCTGAACAGGTTCTGTTTCTCCTTCCGGTCTTCTTTTCACTTCATAGCCATCTGTTTATGGAGTAGCATCATATTGAGTATTATTGGCTATAGGATGTGACAGAATGACCCTTTACAGGTGTATTTCTTGTATAGTGAGAACAGTGTGATATTGCCCATACATGAACCATGACATGCTTTTAAGAGAGATGGGATATCCTCTAAAGAGTGGGATGTATATGGTGTCAATCATGATGGTTGTCTGGTTATCAACTGCCTAGGGATAGCAGGTGTCTCCTTCATCTTGGAAAGCAGGACAGATAATATTTAAGTGGGGTTGGGGATTCCCTACTTGGTGGTGGGCTCTAGAGGAAATCCACATCTTTGTCTTGGCTCTTCCACATGGGGACAGGGATGGGGAGGAGAATGAGAAGTTACCCTCTGAACATGAAACAAGTCAAGAGGTGTGAAGCCAGAAAGTGTAGCAAGGTGCCTGAAAAACTGTTCCAGAGCTTTGGGTGAAGTGAAGTAAAGTGAAGTTGCTCAGTCGTGTCTGACTTTGTGACCCCATGGACTGTAGCCTACCAGGCTCCTCCATCCATGGGATTCTCCAGGCAAGAATACTGGAGTGGGTTGCCATTTACTTCTCCAGGGGGATCTTCCTGACCCAGGGATCGAACCCGGGTCTCCAGCATTGCTGGCAGATGCTTTAACCTCTGAACCACCAGGTACCAAATATTAAAAACCTTCTTAAGAGCATGGAATGAGTCAAGGGCTGGGAGCCCTGGGAGCTCCTTAGCTAAGGAAAGATCAGAGAGAAAATTGTACCCTATAAGACTAATGCATTTTGTTTCTTTTGTTTTCTTGGTTTATTTGCTTTGTGTTCCCTTAGGTTTGAGCTAAGTATTTTTTAAATTACTACTAATTTTAACTGAAACAAGTGAGAGAGTTTTCACCTATGCTTGAGTTGGAATATTAAAAGGAAAGAGGACACAGAGAGCATGTGAAACAGATACCTTGAGAAAATCCAGAGGGAGCAGTGAGGGGACCTCTGACCACCCGGAGAATCTCTTTCTCATGATAAAACCATGAAGATTCTTTATAATGTTTAAAAGTGTTTTTTTTTGTTGTTGTTGTTTGTGGGCATGTGTGTTTGTTTTGGCCACACCATGCACCGTGCAGGATCTTAGCTCCCCAATGAAGGATCGAACCCACATTCCCTGGACTGCCAGGGAAGTCCCTCTTTACACCATTTTTGTAGAAGTTTCCACAGAATGTTTTGTCTGGAGATGTTAAACAATTAAAAGAAGGAAGAATGGCTAAAAAGAGAAAAAGTAGGTAAATGTAGGCAGAATCAATGTACAGAATCAATGTTTTAAGATAAATTTAATATTTCCAAGTGTGAACAACTTTTAAAAGCTTGTAAGGCCAGTCAAACACCAATGCATTGTATTTTCCTTCTAATCTTTTCCTTTAGGGATATGTATTCATTTTAAAAAGTAGTCTGATGCCAAAACAGGGTCCTCGTTATGAATATAGCCTGGTAAATGCAGTTGGTAATATGCTCACATTATTTTATACATCGTTAAGGTTCATAACTATTCGTACTCTGCTGCAATAAAATTCTCAATGATTATATCAGAAAAAGGATAGTTACATCTAGCCTCATACTGAAAAATCATGCTTTTAAAAATACCTTGAGTTTCTGCAAACATATAAAATGTCTTTGAAATCTCCACATCCCATTGTGTTTGGGATCCCAAGCTGCATGCTTGCTTCAACAACTGCAAAAACCATCATACATGGAAAGCCCTGCTTGGACCACTTCTCACAGGATTGTCAGCCCTGGAGTATGAGCCCTGATGAAACACTCAAAACCAATCCTTTTGCCTAGAACTCTGAACAACCTACTCAGGACAGACCTGGCACAGTTTCCTATAAATCAAGTACTTGTTAGCTTGAGGCTGAGTACCTGGTTGCTGCCTCTAAAAACTATTCTTAAGAAATAATTCATCTCAATAATGACAAAGTAGGTTTTGCATGGTGACACAACTAGGCTTATCATGGTGATAATTTTGAAATGTCTAAAAATATCAAATCAATATGTTGTGCACCAGGAACTAACATAATGTTGTCAGTCAGTTATACTTTGAAAACAAACCCATAGAAAAAGAGATCAGATTTGTGGTTACCAGAAGCAGGAGATAAAAGGAGGAAAAACTGAAGGAAGGCTGACAAAAGATACAAGCTTCCAGTTATAGATAGGTAAGTACTATGGATGTAATGTGCAACATAATTAATTGTATGGTATATATGTGGAGAAGGAAATGCAACCCACTCCAATATTCTTGCCTGGAGAATCCCAAGGACAGAAGAGCCTGGTGGGCTACAATACATAGGACCACAAAAGAGGCGGACATGATTGAAGCAACTTAGTACATGATATATATGAAAGTTTTTAAAAGAGTAAATCCCAAGAGTTCTCATCACAAGGATAAAAACATTTTCTTTTATTTTGTATCTACATCAGATGGTGGATGTTCACTAAATTTATTGTGGTAATCATTTCACAGTATATGTAAGTCAAGTCATCATCCTGTATACCTTATTTTTCACAGTGCTGTATATCAGTTATATCCCAATAAAACTGGGAGAATAAAAAAGAAAAAATTCATTTAACCAGCAAGCTGAAATTATAGAAATATGCTTGATCATATACCCATAAAATAATTGAATGGTAGTGTGGCATGTGTGATATATAAAGGACAATTTACCACCTCTTATAATGTTTTCCATACTTTTGGATCTCCTACCACCTACTTTTCTATAAACATCAAAAAAATGATGAAGCATATACATACACACACACACACACAAATACACACACAAACACATACACACACGACTCCCAAGCATAAATAGCAATTTGTATTTCTCTAAGGCAATGACACCCCACTCCAGTACTCTTGCCTGGAAAATCCTATGGACGGAGGAGCCTGGTAGGCTACAGTCCATGGGGTCGCCAAGAGTGGGATATGACTGAGTGACTTCACTTTCACTTTTCACTTTCATGCACTGGAGAAGGAAATGGCACCCCACTTCAATGTTCTTGCCTGGAGAATCCCAGGGATGGGGGAGCCTGGTGGGCTGCCATCTATGGGGTTGCACAGAGTTGGACACGACTGAAGTGACTTAGCAGCAAGCTAGGGCTAAGTTCTCTCTCCTAACTTTCACAGTCCTTTCTCTATAATTGTCTGTTGCTGTTGTTGTTTGGTTGCTTTTTGTTTGTTTATTTGGCTGCACCTGATCTTGGTTGCAGCAAGCAGGATTTTCCATGTTCATTGTAGCATGTGAGATATCTAGTTGCATGTAAGATCTAGTTCTCTGACCAGGGATCAAACCGGGGGCCCCTGCATTGGGAGTGCAGAGTCTTAGCCACTGAACCACCAGAGAAGCCCCTTGTAATTTTTTTGTGATCCTTCCCAATCTTCTACCTTGTGTATCTGTTATTTATGTATTTATCATAACTCTTCTACTAAAATTTATACAAAATCTACTTATTATTATTATCTGAATCATCAAATACTTAAGTATACACATAAATGAATGAATAAACAGAACCTTTGAATATGTACAAAGCTAAATCCTTTTGTCATCACGAACCATTATATGAAATTTGGCAAATGTCTAAGAATGAGTTTTACCAAGCAGTATAACTTTCTGGTACTGAGCAACAAAGATACAAAAAATAAAATGGGAAGAATCAATTCTATAACAATGTTTACTTAATTGTGACTATATCAATAAATAAATGCCCTATGATAAGAAAGCATACCAAAAAACTTAAGAGTGAATATTACCTATCTTTCTTCAACAGCAGAATTTGTAGCAAAGTTTTATGGTAACATATCATAATATTGTGATTTTTAACTATTTCTGAAATACCACTGGCTATGTGAACATTAAGAGAAGACATATATTGACTAATCTGAGTGCTGAGTAATTTACTGTACTAGCTTGCAGAGCACACAAGTACTTAAGAACAGAGACCTATCATAAATGCCAGAGAATGTATGATGATTTCAGGACAAGCCAACAAAGTGACTTACCATAACAGGTAATCAATGATTGAAATTGCCTCTGTTACTGAGGCAAAATTAAATCCAAAGCATTTTCAAGAAGAAAAGCCAAAATTTGTACTCATTCTTAACATGATCAGAGTGAAAAGCAGTATGAACCTGCTTAACCTCATACTACAGTATCACAGGTAACAGTGGACAGTTCAAATTTACAACACTCCACTGGATCTTTAATATTATACCCACATAACAGCTCCCAACAATAAGTCACATAAACTTGGCTTCATAAATGTGGCCTTGAGATGAGATCTTTGACTTTCTCATTCATCCATTCTAGCTGCCTTCTGAATTGAAAAGTTATTTGAGGATTGAGAAAATAATAAGAAAATATTCTCTGAAAAGAAGTGCATACTGGGAAGATCAAAAAAAATGATTTTGTGAATTAAAGTGCAGGTGAAGAGCAAACATTTCTCTCAAAAAATTATATGAGCTCTTAAGAATCCTCAGTGGAGCTATTAAAGAAAAATATCTCTGAGGTTTCTCCAAAATGCTGCTTAAAGAATGCATTTCCCCATTCATTTCTGATTTACCAGTAAAAGAAAGAAACTAAGCATCTTGATTTCAGTACCAATTATGAGGTCTCCCACACTGCCAAGATATGTCATCTGAACAAAGGCATGCTTTTCAAACATGACTTTCTCCTGAAATTCCTATGCTATTGAAATTCCTATGTTATTATAGAGAGAATCCTAGGATGAGGCATAACTGAGAATTCCAGAGAAGAAAGGAGAGATAATATCACTATCACTTCAGCAGAGGAAATTAAGAGGTGCAGCAAATATATGCATATATACAGGAAATGCCCGCAGAGGACTGTGGAAAAAACATCCATGAAATTAAACACATACACACACAGATGTGTACACACAACTATTCATGAAGGGAGGAAAATGGATTGTCGCTGAAATACATCAAACAAGTGACAGAGCAATGACAGCTTTCTGCCCCACGCATGCTGCCTCGCTGGGAAAAGATGTCAAAAATACAATCTTTCAAACCTAAATATAAGGACAGTTTCCCTTTTGGAAAACAAGGGAAAAGCTATCAGAAAGAGGAAGTTAAATGATGTATTTGGTCTCATTTTTTAATCAAGATATTAAAAAATTAAACATGGTTTTCCTACTGGAAATTAGAATTTAAAACCTCTTTATATATATATATATTTTTTTTTTTTCAAGTAACATGTCATGTGTTTACATATAATATGCATCATACATACAAAGGGGGGAATAATTCACCAGCACATCAATTACTATGCTGCTGCTGCTGCTAAGTCACTTCAGTCATGTCCAACTCTGTGCAACCTCATAGACGGCAGCCCACCAGGCTCCTCCATCCCTGGGATTCTCCAGGCAAGAAGACTGGAGTTGGTTGCCATTTCCTTCTCCAATGCATGAAAAGTGAAAAGTGAAAGTGAGGACGCTCAGTCATGTCCGACTCTTAGCAACCCCAAGGACTGCAACATACCAGGCTCCTCCATCCATGGGATTTTCCAGGCAAGAGTACTAGAGCGGGTTGCCATTGCCTTCTCCATCAATTACTATGAGTATGTTCTATAAACTCTATAATAAACAGGCATGTTGAAACAGATAAGGAAATGGGAATTGTTTCTTCTCTTGCAGAAAAGCAATAAGCTAAGAGGCTCATCTTGGGAGAGTCCAAGCAAATTCATCACATTCCCAAGTCTGTCTGGTCAGCACCATGGGGAGCACCAAGCAGCTTCCCATTTCCCACTAGCTGGAAAGCCCAGGTATTGGCTTCCAGACATTATGGAAGGAAGTGCTGGGGATATGAGGAAGGCCTACCAATACCTTAATCACAACATCTGAGAAACCTTCATTTTTGTTCTCTTATTTCTCACATGTTCTTAAAACCTAGTACCTGGTATGAATAATAGTATTGAACCATTAAAGCCACAATCTTCCACCCTACAGAACTACTGTTACAGTTTTACAACACGGATGAATTTCCCTCTTCTGTGAAAATATAGGAAAGGCCAAAATTAAGTTTTCCAGTAGTCATGTTCAGTGGTGAGAGTTGGACCATGAAGAAGGCTGAGCATCAAAGAATTGATGCTTTCGAACTGTGGTGTTGTTGAAGACTCTTGAGAGTCCCGAGGACAGGAGGAAGATCAAACCAGTCAATCCTAAAGGAAATCAACCCCGAATATCCATTGTAAGGACTGATGGCTGAAGCTGAAGCTCCAATACTTTTGCCACCTGATGCAAAGAGCTGACTCGTTGTCAGCTAGGAAAGACCCTGATGCTAGGAAAGACTGAGGGCAGGAAGAGAAGGGGGCAACAGAGGATGAGATGGCTAGATGGTGTCACTGACTCAATGGACATGAGTCTGAGCAAACTCTGGGACACAGTGAAGGACAGGGAGGCCCGCCTGGTGTGCTGCAGTCCATGGGGTTGCAAAGAGTCGGACATGCCTAAACAACTGGACAACAACAAAATAAGTTTGATTTGTTTAGATATACTCAGTTGGATTTCTAAAATACATAAAGTAGAATTTCTTCTGGTAAGAAATATTGAAATTTGATATTAGTCTCAAAATATTTTAAAAACAGCTAACCCAAATGAAAATATTTCAAGTAGGTTTTCATAAGCAATCAGAAATTTTAAGCTGCCATTTTGGAGGAGAGAAATACAATATTCAAGCAAAAAATGGTATCAACCTAAACAGAGATCATGTTAAAAAATTACTTTATATATATATGTGTATGTGTGTGTATGTGTGTATATATATGTATGTATGTGTGTGTATATATATATATATATATATATATATATATATACTGTGTGTGCTGAGTTGCTTCAGTCGCAAACTCTTTGTGACCCTATGGACTATAGCCCTCCAGGCTCCTCTGTCTGTGGGATTATCCAGGCAAGAATCCTGGAGCTGGTTGTCGTGCCCTCCTCCAGGGGATTTTCCTGACCCAGGGATCGAATCTGCCTCTCTTAAGTCTCCTGCATTAGCAAGAGTGTTCTTTACCACTAGCACCACCTGGGAGGCTTTGCTATTATCCACTTTTGAATTAAAAGTTAGAACACTTTGTCATGTTTATAGTCCAAAGATGCTGAATACAGCCCTAGTAGAATTATGCCTGAGATAAGTATAATGCATTTTTTGTCATCCTGAAAGCATTTATTCCCTTAAAAAATACAGAGAAGTAAAGATAAACCATTATCCTTCAAAAATCAAACTGCATGTTTGCTGACAAGGTGAAAGACTTATTGAAACAGGCACAGGGCACTATGCACTTATAGAAGCAGGCTTTCTTCAATGCTTGAGAAATGCAAAACACGCCAAACTTTCCCACTCTACCCGTGCATACCTCTCAAGGGGGTGTTCTGCCTTCAGAGCCAACTGGAAACCTCCTCAGAAGCAGACCTCCTATTACAAGTTGAATTGTGCACCCGCCCCCAGCCCCTTCCCCGGGTGCAAATATGTTTAACTCCTAATCCAAACACTTGTGAATATGATCTTATTTGGAAATAGTGTACCGGCAGATGTAATCAAGTTAAGATATAATTAGTAGGGCGAGTCCTAACCCAATGGCTGATGTCCTTAGAAGACAAGGGAAATTTGGCCACAGAAACACGAAGGAGGGAGACATGAAGGAGGAGGCAGAAGCTGTAGTTCTGCTGCCACAAGCCAAGGAATGCCTGACGGACCAGAAGCTGCAAGAGGCAAGGATGATCCCCATCCAGAGGCTTTGGAGGGAGCACAGCCCTGCCTACACCTTGATTTCAGGCTTCGAGGCTCCAAAACCGCAAAAGAACAATGTCTGTCGTTTAAGTCACCCAGTTTGAGGTACCTTGTTACAGCGGTCCTAGAAAATGATACACACCCTTAGTCGTCATGTTGTAGTGATGTAAAGGAAAAGACAAGACAGGCTACCAAGCACAAATGAATTTTCGGTTCATCTGGGCCACGACTATCCCTTAAAGGGTAAACATTCAGAAATTTCTTTGGAATTTTTTGCTTCTTGGGTGTATGGTGCCTAAAGGGGCAGGTTTCTTGTTATATCTCATTGAGATAAATACTCCATTCTCTGGAGAAGTGTTCTTGTCCCCACGTGGGAAGAAAAGTATTCAAATAACTATAGAGAGAGCTTTTAATAACATAATTAAATAAACACACACCTTAAACTGGAGAATTGTCTGTCATTTATCAACACATCACAGAGATTCAAATTTGAAAGGTAGACAACTTTACCTCACATGATCCTGTTCTAGGTAAAAATAAACTATCCTCCCCTGGGTCCATTGCTATGGAAAAATTAAAATACTTCACCCAGTCAGAGCCTCAAGCTGCACTTATAATCCTGGACAAGGTGGAAAAACATGCATTGAAATTGAAGGCCTCGAGGCATCTATTGATTTATCAATTTAAATAAGTATAGTCACTTCTGCTTTCAGAGGGTTTGATAGACCAGCATAAAACTAATGACACTATAAACACATACTAATTAAATATAAAAACCGCACTCCCTTTTACTTAGGAGAAAAGGTGTGCTCATTCAAAATTTTGTCTTAAGCCCAACAATGTAGCAGAAAGAATATTTTTAAACCAAAAACGTCTTTCAAAGCCTTGACAAGGATCGTAACTTAGATCAAAACTGACAAAATATATTCTCAAAAAGAAGCTGGAACTGAATCGTGTAGAAGAAAAGCACTAAAACTCCAGGACATCTTAGGCAAGTTAAGAAAATTCTCACATATCTCAATACAACATTCATCATCAACTAAATTTAGAAAATTATTGCAGTTTCACAAGTATGGATTATTCACAAATCCAATTTTTTTCCTCTGATTCAGTGAGCCCTGCCAGGAAAGCTGTCATCTGTAACTCCAGTTAATTTGGGGAAACCTGGTCTTTCCAGATGGCATCAAGGAGGGCAGACAGCTAATATGAGTCTACATTCCAAGTTCTTATCTTAATATGGAGAGCAAGAACTCTTAGCCTCTGAGCTTGCTTTGATCCATTTCTTAAACCAGCACTCCATGGAATTCACATTTCTCTTAAAATGTCATGTTTCTCTGCCAGAAAACTACCAGTATTACCCTGAAAGTCTGCAACAGAGACTGCGAGCCTGCAGAAAACCTGGCTGAACCACCTTTCCTGTTACAGAGTAGACAAAATATAAAATAACAGCATATCCTATGTCTTCAATGCTTCAAACCCTTGGCTAATTTAGTGCCCAAGAGTTTACCTATCTCCAAGATTAGTTTACAAATCACTGGGCATTTTTCAATCTAGCCAGGAGCTGTTCACCTGCCAAAGTGCTGATTAATTAAACGACCTTTCATTATATCTCCAGTTTTCTCATTTGTGGATGTGCAGCTGTACCCCAAGCATCTTTTTCATGCTCAAAGCCAATGTCTTGCAAAGTAAAATTTGGCATGAATTTCTCAGCCTTAAGAGGTGAGAAGACTGCCCATCTCCAAAAAGTGGAACATCTAACCCAGCGATGTAATTAAGGGAGAATGACCCAGCATTAACCACTAGAGCACTGTTACAAAAATACAATCCACATTAAAATTTTTGCCCAAGAAAATCCAGTGGGGAAACTCAAGTTTTCCATTTAAACCAGTTTTTTCAACTCAGCCTGTACACAGAAATCATCTCAAGAAACTCTTGGAAATGTTAATGCCAGATCTTATTCCAACTGAATCAGAATTACTGGCAGAAGGACTCGGGTATTAGAATCCTTTAATAACTCCCCAAGGTGATTCTAACATTCAGCCATAATTGAGAGTTACTAATGGAGAGCAGGGGTCAGTGAGTTTTTTCAGGTAAGGCCATCCCATAAATATTTTGGGTTTTGTGGGCAGTTAGTTTCTGTCACAGCTACTCAGCTCTGCCATGTTGGCACATAAATAACCACAGACAACACAAATGAACAAATGTGGCTGCATTCCAACACAGCTAGAATTAGGAGCACTGAAACTTCGATTTTATAAAAACTTTTACATCTCACAAAATACTATTCTTCTTTTGATTTTTTTTCCCCAATCATTTGAAAATGTAAAGATCAATCTGAGCTTGTCATATGAAAATAGATGTCAGCCTGGATTTGGCTGGGCCACAGTCTATGGACCCTTCATCAACACTACAGACTGAATACACTTCTCCTTGATCTTTTCTCAAAAACAGCATTTGCTCAGTGACTCACTGTCTCTGTCCTAGAAAAGATCCCCTTCAAAGCATGGATACCTTCAGATTCAAGTTGGTCCAGGCCATAGGAGGCAGCTGGGTTAACATAGCTAAAGGATGGAGCTGCAGTTCTTCTCTCAGAAGATGCCTCAGGATCAGCAAGCGCTGGGGAAGTGCTGGGGGCCTCCTCTGTTATTCCAGGGGGCGTCACTGGAGAACCCAAAATTGGTGTGAACAACTCCTCATTCGGCCCTGTGACTGTGTCCATTATGTCTGCCAAACACAAGAGAGATGACTTGACCAAAGATGATCCGAATGAGAAATGCATATATTTAAATATATGCTTTTACTTGTTAGGCAAGAAACGACTAATGAAACCAGTATCTCATATACAGTAGATTTGGCGCTTAGACCAGTTCCATCTCCTACAATGCATCGATTCAGCTAACAAGGCAAACACTTATCTTCCAGGAAAATACACTACCTCAAATCAGAACTCCGGTTTCAAATTTTAATCTCCCATTTATTCTATTGACAATATTATAGATTTTATAGGATTTTATATAACCTATTGGGGCTCCCCAGGTGGCTTAGTGGTAAAGAATTCATCTGCCATGCAGGAGACACGGGTTTGATCTTTGGGTTGGGAAGATCCCCTGCAGAAGGAAAGGGCAACCCACTCCAGTATTCTTGCCTGGGAAATCCTATGCACAGAGAAGCCTGGTAGGTTACAGTCCACAGGGTCCCAAATGAGCCGGACACAACTTAGCAGCCAAACAAAAATATAACCTATTACTAAAGACAGAAAATTTAACAAAATTTATTTAAATATACACCAAAGATGACTTTGGTGACTTAAAGAACCTGCCTGCGAATGCAGAAGACATAAGACATAGGTTCAGTCCCTGGGTTGGGAAGATTCCCTGGAGGAGAGCATGGCAACCCACTCCAGTATTCTTGCCTGGAGAATCCTATGGACAGAGAAGCCTGGCGGGCTACAGTCCACAGGATCACAGAGAGTTGGACACAACTGAAGCAAGTTACTATGAGAAGATAACTTTCAAAAGTCAAGTCAAAGAATAAAAGTTTAAATCTGTGTCTGGAATATGCTCAATTTTAAAGCAGACAAATTAGCCCCAGGTATCCCCAAACCTAGAAGCTCTAGAATAGCAGCATTTTTCCAAGCCTGGTTGATTATCATAATCCTTTGAGGTAATTTTGAAATGTTGATTTTCATGCTTTGTACATATCCCAACTTAACTGAATCAGAACCTCCTTGGTGATGAAGCCTGAGAAACCATTTGTGAAAGCTTCCAGGATATGGGTCCACAGATTAGCATATACATTGCTGTTGGCAGTATAAATGGAAGCAATCATTTTGGAAAGCAGTTAGGCATTGCTTCCTAAAGTCAAATATTCATATGCCCTATTCCTACATATATACCCAAGAGAATCTCCTACACACTTGCAATGGAGAGTATGTAAAAGAATATTCATGGCAGCCATGTTCACAATGGCCAAATCTGTAAACGACCCAAATGCAAATCACTAGAAAAGACTGGATGAAGATGAGATAAATAAACCGTGATATATTTTCATAGTGCAATATTACAAGCAGTCAAACCAAAAGAACCCCAGTAAATAAATAGTAGCCATAGAACAGCAAGTAAAAAATAAGTCAGTCCCCAAAAGGCTATCCACAGCACAATACTGCTTTTATACAGTAAAAAACTAAAACTTCTAAACATATAATATCAGGAGTATATCCAGACACAATGAAACAAAAAGGAAGCCAAGGAAATGAAGATCCAGGTTAATGGTTAACAGAGAAGGAAGGGGTTTAGATGGGAAGGATCATGGGGTTACCTGTAGGTTACTGATAAGATCCTAGGGGTTTTGTGGGGAGAGAGGCAGGCATGCAGGATTAGAAGGTATCTATTAGTCAAAGATAACTCAGGTAATAAATAAACGTAGGATTTACTGGGCTGGCCAAAAAGTTTGCTCGGGTTTTTATAAGATGTTATAGAAAAACCCAAACGAATTGTTTTGCCAATTAAATACTTAGGCCAATGACGAAACAGAGACATGAAGCCCCAAAATAGTAACTAAATAATAATAATAATTTTTGTAATTCTCAGGTGATTCTGATGATCACTCAGATTCAAAAACTTCACTGTCCCAAAAAACTAAAACAAAAGCAAAAGAAAATAGAAAAAAAAAAAAAAAAACTTCACTGTCCTTAAGATCTCAGAGCATCTAAGGGTCTCCTATATATTAATAGAAAGTTCTCTGTATATATTTGTTAAAACCCTGAAAATTACCTATAAGACAGATAGGCATTATTTAAAGATGAACAAGCCAAGGCTTGGAGTCATTAAGAAACTTTCTTGAAGCCACAATACTAGTGAGGGCCAACGCTGGGTTACAAACCCAGGTCTTTTCTGGTTTCCTTCTCCAGGTTCTTGCTGGTTTTACCCCCAGGCCACTTGCCTCACTCGTTCTATTCCTTATCAACTAAGAAAAGATCCACCCCAAAACAATGAGTTCAATTCCCTCTGTTACAGACCTTCCACAGCAGGAGTAACTTCGAAAGAGACAGGGATGGGTGTCGTTGAAACCACAGTGGCCAGAGGCTCCCATCTTCTTGACAGCTGAGTAACACGAGGAGCATCCGCTGTGGCAGAGGGCAACTCCCTCCCTCCCTCGGTCTCGTCCTCGCCTCTGGTGACCTCAAGGGTGGCAACCTGCTGTTCCTGCGTCACCAAAGACACAGTGGCTTCTGCTGCTTGAACAGCTGTGGTCATCTCTTGAGTGATGATGTCTTAAAAGGGAAGAAACAACATTTTTAAATAGACTAAATCCCTATACCTGAAAAAGTCACTATATAATTAATAATTTAAAGAAAAGCAGACTGTCATTTCAGGGACTGAGAAGGCAGAGGGATGGCTCAGAAATGAACTGCCAGTAAATAAAAGTTTCCAGTGTTGCTGTTTTCAGGAGTCAATCAATCTAAGAAGTGGCGAATCAATATAAGACAGATATAAAGACAATAATACAAAACATGTAAAATAAAATTTAAAATAAGAAATCAACAGTTAAGTTTCCCTTTATGAATAGCAACATAATCAGTTTATTTAGAAAGACATTATACAGAACTAAGTTCAAAAACTCTCAGAAGCATTTATATATATTAATATTCACATTTGCATCCCTGAAGGGAACAGAAAGTTGGCATTTTTAGGAATACTAGTTACAATAACTAATGTTTACTGAGTTTCTATTATGTGCCATACGTCTAAGCACATGATGGGCATTATCTTATCCTTCCATATATAAGGGGAGGAAGGTACTAACATCATTCCATGGAAGCCATATATCATAGTGGCCAGGAACACAGGCTCCAGATCCAATCCGCCTGAGTATCAATTCAGATTCAGCCATCTTCTATCTGTGTGACTCTGAATGAATTACTTAATGTTTCTGGACCTTGAGCTTCCTTAAGTTGTAAAGTAGGAATGATAATAGAATCTTCCTCATAGAGTTTTTACAAAAATTAAACAACAAGTGTAAAACACTTAGTACACACCCAGTGCTTAGTAAGTATTCAATAAATGTCAGCTAGTATTACCTCATTTTACAAATGACTTAGGTGCAGAGAAGCTAAGGAACCTGACTAAGTTTACATACTGAGCCCTCTTAACCACTGTGCTAACTGCACTTATCCCTCAACAGATGAATGGATAAAGAAGATGAGATACACACACACACAGGACATTGTTTGGCCATTGAAAAGAAATGGCCAAGAAAAGAAATCTTGCCATTGCCCAAGGAACAACTTAGAGTGGCCTGTGTAGAAGGTCTGCATTTGCTATCAACATGAAAAAGAATGAAATACACCTGTGGGGTAAGTTGTATCTATTGCAGGTCCACTTTCTTTACAACACTATAATCCCCCCAAATACATTATTAAAGACTATTTATAGTTATTTAGATTATAAACTATTTATAAGGGTTAATATTTGCCCCCTTCTTAGGGAGAGGTTATGTTGGAAATTTCAAACACTGAGCCACTAGGAAAACATAATTTCTAGAAGACTTTATCATCTCTCTTTTTTCAAACAGTAATTCTAGATACTCAGCACATTACCATATGTAATAAAAAAACAGTCTTCTTAAAAGCAGCTGAAGGGTTTTTTCATAGTTTTTATTAATGGCATCACTATTTTTCCTATTACTTAAAAACATTTCTCCTCAGAAATTATTTGCTTTGAAATAGTGTTTGTATATTTTTTTAGTACAAGCATTTCCATTTCTTGGTCCCCAATCAGTTTAGGCTAGTTTTTCTTTGAACTGGAAATTTTTTTATTTGAAGGACTGATATACCTGGCTATAAGACAACCTTACATGTGCTTCATATTTTCTCTTTGTGCCACTATTTTTTTTCTTTTTTTCTGAAATAATACTAGTATCTTCAGCACCTAGGACAATGCTCTATTTGCCATAAAAATACATAGTTTTACCATTTAAAGCAGTATGCATTCTCCATGTTGCCCTCATTTTTGAAAGCATAATGAACACTTCTAAGGAAAAAAAATGTCAAAATAAATGTTCACTCTACGGTCACAGTTTCATGAAACAGTAAGAAATATAAAAAGGGCATAGCACTTCAAATAAGAGACTGCTGTTAAAGACAGAGTGAGAGCTAGAAATAGTAATGGGAATTTTTAAAGTAACATTCAAAATTTCTCCATATCTCTCATTCTTTTCAGTTCCCATAGGAAAAAAAATATACACAATAATTATTATAGATTACTTTTAAAACCTGATCTTTTTTTCTGGCCACACCACACAGCATGTGGGATCCCCAACCAGGGATCAAACGGGTGCCCCCTGAAGTGGAATCAGGGAATCTCAACCACTGGACCACCGGGGAAGTCCCCTAAAGCCTGACCTCTGAGTGAACAGCTGAAGAAGCAGATGAATCAGAGGACTGACTCTAACCTAACCCAGGATCCTCATCAATTCATAATACGCAAAAACTCCAAGAAATCATTGTGTTCCCTGAAGAAGAGAATGTGCTAAGTAGTCCCTGGGCCCTAAAATGATTGGCACTTGAGTGGCTGACTTCTGAAAAGTACTTGTAATCACCAGGAAATGGGCAGACAAACTTTTGACTATTCTCTCACTACTGTCATCAATAATTTCAATTTTTCACATTATTTTTAACACTACAAAACAACCGAAGAAGTAAAAATTGAAAGGAACTATTTGACATTCCTCTCTCTCTCTCTACCAAGAATACTTAGAAGCTTTTTGATTAATTTGGACAAGGCAGGCAGGCAGATTGGATAATTCTAGTCTGGATGGTTCTCTATCTTCATTTACTCATTCAACAGAGATACTTATTGAGTACCTACTATGTGCCATATATTGTTCTATGTGCTAGAAATAAAAAGAAGCTGCCTATTAAAATATTGTAGTTAAGTGAGGCAATTATGACTAAGTAAGGAGTATATTCAGTAATTTTTTAAAAAAGCATGTAACTGCCAAATTTATTTTCTTTTTAAGTTACATTAGTAGAAGCTAAGGCAAATCCAGTATATAACAATCATGGATTCAACTGTGCAGTAAATTATCTGGGACTATGTGATTTAATGCTCCAGGAATATCTTAAAGTATTATGGAGAACTGAAGTAAACTTCTTGTTTGGTCATATCTAATATCATCCTGGTCATTTGGACCCAACTTTTTAAATGAAATTTAAAAACCAACTTACAAAATAGTTTTGGGAAGCTTCTACGAAAACTTCCAGTATACTAGGTCTTACAGTCTTTAAAAAAATAGATTGGATATGTAAAATTTAATTTTTTATCATTTTAATTCAATCTCCATAACACTTTATAAAACATGTTACTAATTTGATATTTTCCATTAATTAGGCTACTTAGCTGAAGTAACAGCTGTACATATTCCAAAACAATTTGGAATGAGCATATGCCCATTACACTAAGTTTTTCCTTCCCCATGCTGTTGTCTGACACACAATCAAAGAAAAACATTTATCAGCAACAAATGCAAGGACTGACACCTCATAACATTCACAGATGTAGAGGCCAAGAGGAAGTGGAAAGTACAGAATCAAGCCAGCAGAGAGGGTTTATCTGTATTGTGAGGGTTTTCCCCCCTTATTTCTAGATGAGTTTCTTTTTGGGAAAACAAAGTCAAAGAACTCACATAGTTAATACTATGAGATAAATATTTACCTAGGGCTTTTTGGTAATATCAGGGATGTGAGTATTTTTTACAACAAGGTGTAAATAAGTATCTGATGTTGTTGATTACACCATTTAAACATATAGCTATTTTTTCACATCTTCTTATATATATTTATACATTTTCATAATAAAAGGTTTGAAAAATATTCATCTATACCAGAGTTTCTCAGAGCTACTGACACTTCAGCTCAGATAAACCTTGGTCGGAGGCTGTGCTCTGTAGAATGTTAGCAGCATCTTGGCCTCTACCTACTAGACGCCCTCTGTTGTGACAACCAAAAATGTCTCCAGAAATAGGTAATGGAGATTAAGAGGTACAAACTTCCAGTTGCAAAATAAATGAGTCAAGGATATGAAATGTAAACTGTGGGGAATACTGTCAATATATATGTAATATCTTTGTATGGTGACAAGTGGTAACTAGACTTACCATGATCATTTTGTCATGTACAAAATATCAAATCATTAGGAACTAACATAGTAATGTAGGTCAGTTATACTTCAAAAACAAAACAAACACCCATAGAAAAAGAGATCAGATTTGTGGTAAAAAATTATCAGATTTGTGGCAGGGGGGTAGTGGAAGGGGGAACTCGATGAAGGTAATCAAAAGGTACAAATAAGTACTAAAGATGTTCAACATGACAGATATGGTGAATACTGCCATGTTATATATGAAAATTAAGAGAGTAAATCCTGAAAACTCTCATCACAAGGAAAAAAAGTTTTTCTATTTATTTAGTTTTGTATCTATACAAGATGATGGATGTTCAGTAAACTTACTGTGGTGATCACTTCATGCTGTATGTAAATCAAATTATGGGGGTAAGGGGATGACAAATTATTCCCTGTTAAACACCACTGATCTATATACAGGAGTTATAATTGAATGTATTTTATACAAATACATTTATACAAGATGTATTTTTATTTATTTACTTTTGGTTTTCTTTAAAACTTAGATAATTTACTTCTAAATTGTCACTTAAAAAAACATAAACCACCTAAAACTTAATACCATGTTATGTTTCAATTATATCTCAATTTAAAAAAATTAAACAGAAACATTCTAAGTTAAACAAAGCTTACTTTTCTTTCTTTTACCTTTAAATCTACTTCCCAATGGCTGATGCACCTCAGACTCATATTCAGAGATGGAAACAGCGGTCTCTAAGAACATGGCACTGTTCTCCTTGGTGGGTTCCACAAAGTCCGCAGTATCCTGGACCAGGTGCATGACAGAGGCTTTCGTATCTCCCACTGGACTTGTGGGAGTAAAGGAACTCTGATCAGATGCTCTCTCACCCCCACGTGCCATTGGCAAGGTGGTTTCCATGTGTGTTTCCATTTCAGGCAGCTTCAGACTCACATCTGCAGCCTCTGTCAAAGCTTCGCCCTCTTCCATGCCTTCCATACTGATATCGGGTGCTTGGGTTGTCTGAGATATTTCCATTCTCACCTGTGTCTCCGTACTGTCTCCAAGCGCTGGGGTCTTTATCTGGCTTACACTCTCTAATTTGGTGTCATCCCACTCATCACTTATGACAGGAGCAGCTGCAACAGCTGTGCTGACACTCATCGTGACTTCTGGGACTCCCAGCAGGCTGTCCGTTTCTGGTTCAACACTCAGGATGGACTCAGAGGTCGGGAGCCAGTGCTTAGCGGCGGCAGTAGCCTGGGTATTATCAGCTGTCATCTTGGAAGGTTCAGTGCCTGCTGTGAGCTTAGAACCAGGAAAAGAAGTGGTCTTATGTTCTGGGTTTGCTTCAAATTTCTCAGTCTTTGGACTGGTGGTTAGCATTTCTTTAGTATTCACAAGGGATAAAGGTGAATGCCCCAGACTAAGTCCTTCCGGGCTTTCAGTTGCAAACAACTGATCATCCACATAGCTCAGAAAACCATGTGTTGCTTCAGTGGTTCCTTCCACAGTGGGCTGAATGATGGTACCACGGGAGGGTTCCTCCCTCTCATCAATATTCAGAGAAGCAGTTGGCGCAACAGGGTTGGTTAATGTGGCCTTGGAAGGTCGGCTTTTGGGAGACATTCTCTCTGGCTGGCTAGAACCGAACACATCTTCCCCTGCTGGGACCTCTGGCTCAGTAGCAGTGTAAATGTTAGAACCATCAGCCTGCATGAGCCCAGCTCCTACAGGAGGGGTTTCTTTGTTACTAGGGAATACTTTATTTAAAGACACTGTTGATGGTCCTGCTAACACTATCATTGGACCTCCAGAGACTGGAGTGTACTTTGAAGTAACAGAGTCATTTTCTAGGTCATCTGTGTTTAGCCTCTCAGACTGTCCTTTTTCTGCATGAAGAAGTACCATCTCCCTTCTTTCCATGCTGGGGAAAGCCAGACATTGTGTGGCAAAGTTAAGAAGTAGAAGGCTACAAAAAGCCAGACAAATGTGTAATACAATTGGTCTGCTCATAGTGGAAGAGAAATGTGCACATAAATTGGTAGAGTTGACAATTCCAGTAATTGAGTCCTGCAGAAAAATAAAGCATATCAAACCATCATATAAATATATGTTGTAAAGAAGCCCCTTTAAATTAAACCATAAGTAAAATAATCTCCTTGACTTCTGTTCAGAGATAGTACAGAGGAGAAGAATGTTCTATTTCTTTGTACCTTTGAGACTTGGATAACCCAGTTCATTTTTCCCTATTGAATTTTCAGCTGATTTAACTTGCAGCTCTCTAGCAAAGGGTACACATAGTTCACGTACTAAGTCCATTGTTTTTAAAATATCTACTTGAAATAAACTACCCTTGAAATCACATTTGCAATATTCTTCCCAATTCTTCTATTAATCATGGAGTCAAATGACTGTAGAAATAGCAACATGTCCAGGGAAATAAAAAGCAAACTGTAACATTTATTTATATTACATTCACAGAACCTTTTAAGTATGTTTTAAAACTTATTAAATATCATCATAAAATACTGAATGCCAGTTTCATTCAAGAGTTTTAAAGTATATAAATGACTNAGCTCTTTCAGAGAACCAAAACACATTTTAAATTGTCAACATTTACTGAATACACATCTATTGTAAGATAAAGATTTTTTAAAAAAACTACTTACACTGTCATTACAACTAAAATTATATTGAAACTGCTAATTTCCCCCCAATCTTAAGGGTTTTAGGTCTTTTTATCTATCCCAACATCAGAAAGTTCTTAAATACTACAGTTTTTCTAGAAAATTAAACCTAGGAATGAAAATTCTAAATCTAAAAATAAAAACCTTATCTTTATAAAAGTTATACTTTTCCTTTTTCTTATGTCTAATCATTAAACAATCAGGGTTAATTAAGCTTATGATGTGCACACACAAAATAAAAATTTATATTTTCATAGGGCCTTCTTCCCTTAAGAAGTTGAACCTTCCACATGTTAATCCAGTTAGTCTTCCAGGCCCCTTTGAGACAGAGAAAAGGTCAAGCATTAAGGGCAAGATTTAGATAGCTGAAGAGAAAAAGAAGGTTGAATTTATCTACACGAGGAAAGAGGAATCCATGAATTCAGAGCTGAGGCCTCTTGCTGAACTACCAGCACCCACTTGAATGAATTATCTTGGAAGCAACTCCTCCAGCCCCAGTCAAGCCTTCAGATGACTTCAGCCTCAGCTGCCATCTTGACTGCAACTTCTTGAGAGACCTGGAGTCAAAACCACTCAACTAAGCTACTGCCAAGTTCCTAGTACACAGACCTGGGATGAGACCATAAATATTTATTGCCACCAGTAAGTTTTTACCCGAAAAAATTACTTTGGGAGAATATAGGAATGGAAAGATGCCTTAAGATGCCATGTGCAAAAAAGGAACAGCATATCAGGGACCACAAGTTTAGAAGCAAAAGAAAACTGAATCCAGAGATGACTAGAAGAAATGTAAGCCATCGCACCCAAGAATCTTCAGATAGTGAGTGAAGTTTCAGTGACAGTCACTCAGTTGTGTCCAACTCTTTGCGACCCCACGGGCTCTACAGTCCATGGGATTTTCCAGGCCAGATACTGGAGTGGGTAGCCATTCCCTTCTCCAGGGGTTCTTCCCAACCCAGGGGTCGAACCCAGGTCTCCTGAACTGCAGCCAGATTCTTTACCATCTGAGCGACCAGGGACACCCTCAGATAGTGAGGGGGATGCTAAATTTCCTCATCTGTAGGATGAGGGGTTGAAGCACTTGTATTTAAGTATTAAATTACAAACAGGTAGCATACATTGTTTAAACACATCATTTTAAAAGGAAAGAATCCAGGAAAGATATTTTTAAAAGAGGGAATGGCATGTGAACATTCTGGGAATTACTTATCCCCATACTTTAGATGAGCCATAATGTAGCCCAGTTCATAGCCAGGTAACAGAACTGGTAGCAGTATTTGGCCTGTGGCTTCTATTTTCCTTCCTTAAAACAAAAACATATGACAGCTGTATAACAAGAGTGCTCACAGCTGATGACACTATACCTTTGATTTCTGAACATACAGGCTGAACTATAAATTATATAGTCAAAGATACCTAAAAGCTATAGAACTCTCTGGTTCATGTGTGACCTGTTCAGAGATCTGCTCTTTCCTAAACAAATATTTTTCCAGTTCAATGAAATATTACCTCAGGAGACTGAGGATGTGGCCTAAAAGCTAGGTCTCCATGGCACAGCTTGTGGGACCTTACCTAGTTCCCTGACTAGGAATCGAACCTGTACCCCCTGCAATCAACAGAAGCATGGAGTCCTAACCACTGGACCACCAGGGAATTCCCAGCAGCAGAGTTTAGAAGGACATAGACTGGCATGAGAAAAATGAATCATAGCTTTATTGTTGATAAAACATGCCATGTGATACTAGACAAATACCCTCAGTCTTTGACAGAATAAGCAGTTAAAAAAAATAATCTTTGAAATCCCTCTATCTCCATGATTCCATTTTCTTATTTTATCTATAAAACACACAAGAAAAATGCAGATGTTTTCATATCCCCACAACTTTGTCCTCAAGCAAGCAGCGCACCCAAATGATTGTATGAATGCTTCACATTTTATTCATATGTTCTGGAGTCATGTGGACTGAGAGGAGAATTTTATGAACAAATCAGATTTGGAGGGTGGTAGGGACAAACAAAAAAGATGTAATATAATCTCTATTGCCTTTCCAAAACAGATTTTTTCCTTCAAGGTTTCCTTTTCATCTAGACCTTAAGCTTTAGAATTTTTGTGTGAAGGGAATTCTGCCATGGCTCTAAAAGGCCTTCCTTCTGTAATTAAGTGTCAGCCACCTGCTTTCTAAATTCAATTACGACAGGAGAAAGTGGGGTGAACTGCACGCCTATTCTATGTCTGTGTATTGCAGCCATATGCTCCTTCTCCCTACTATTCAAAGTGACGCCTGAACTTTAAGAGAGGCAGAAAAGAGCCTGTTGGAACAGCAGTAGGGAACACATCTGCAACTCAGATAAATTGGTAGATGACCTTCAAGTTCCAGATCTTTCTCTGTCTTTACAAGCACAGCACAGGTTCACATAGCCACTCCCATGAGTTTGGAGTCCTTCACTGGGAGCTGCGTGATGGTAGAGAATAAATAAGGAAAGACTAACTCTTGTCAATTCAGTGACAATATTTCCACACCTAAGTAACCATCTGTAATCACAAGGCTATAAGCCTTTTCTTTTTTTCCTCGACATTGTCTCCTTTCCCTGGCAAAGTGCCTGGCACAAAGGAAATGCTTAGTAAATACTGGCTGAACAAACAAATGAATGTCTATAGCCCGCTTTGCTGAAGGAGAGAGAGATTTCACTGCTTATTAGAAACTATGTCTTAATTATCTTAAATTAACTCAAATATCAGAATATTTAACAAATAAAAAACATTTCTCTAACTTTTCTTTTTACACTGTGACTTTGGAGGCTCCTTTCTCTTCACTCTATCCATCAGTGCAAATTAATTCAGATACATGAACTCTAACCCAGGTGCTCACTGATAGTGGATATTAGCTTCTAATAGCTTAAAAAGCATCCTTTTCTGAGCCAGTCATAGCACTTTATCTGTCATTCGCTATCAAGGTATCCTAATGGCTTGGCAGTCCTCTGAACAATTTACTGCATTTCTGCCACCAGTGAGCAGATAAGCTGTTCTGTCAAACATTATCTTCGACAATCTTAAATAGATACAGTCCAGAATCTCTTTGTCAAGTCTAGGCATATTCAAGTTTCAAAGACAAATGAAAGACAACGCAAAAAAATACAGCCTTAGCCATCTTGTTAGACTTACTAATCACATGTTTTCAAACACTTGGTCAATATCTTTCTAAACAGTATGCGGCTGTTGTTCAGTGTGTTACCGAAACGCAGACACAAAAGGGAACCAGCATGTTCAATCATTTCATCAGTGACAAAGCTAATTTTTTCAAAGCAAATTGAGTTTCATGTATAATATATAAGGAACATGAGCATTGCCCTAAGGGTACTCAAGACACAGGAGGCCTGTAGAGTATGCCAAAAAAAAAAAACAAAAAAAAAACTGGTGATAATCCGCCTGATATTTTCCTTTTGCAGGATAAACACAAATACCATAAACAGCTGGTGTAGGGTTTTGGGAAAAAAACTGCCCTTGATTTCCATTGTCTACTGGTTGTTACTTGGGTGCTACTTCAAAACACTCTTCATCTAAACTGTGGTGTCATCTTGAACTCTTCTCTCCTATACATTCTAGATTCACAATTTCTGCAGGTCCTTCCCTCATAATATCTCTTGGAATTGTCCCTTCTTAGGAACACTGGATTGTCATTATTTTACCTGCCTCTTAATTTATTATCCTGATCAGATTCTCTCCTCTCCAATCCATTATATACAATCTAGATGGTTTAGTCTTAAGGAAAGAAAATGACAATAATAAATCAGAAACGGCATGGCTACCATTCAGGGATGCCAAGTGTTTTAAGTGCCTCATATAAATTATTTTCTTTAATCCTTTACAACAACCTAATGATACAGGCATTATCGTTATCCTTCTTTTTTTTTTTTTTTTTGGTGAGAAAACTACCAGCTTATAGAGGTTAATTAACTTACCTGTGTAATCATGTCTGTTAGTCATCAAGTTTCCTGTCTTTGCGACTACAACTCTACCTTCCCAAAACACATCATTTAATGTCCCCAAACATATAACTGCCAACCTCCTTATCTATAACACAATTTCATATCATCAGTGCCCAGTACAAACCCATTGCCAGTTGGACATATTGCCCTCTTATGTGCCTTACTCATTTCAGCTTCCTAAGTTTTGCTCATGGCACTGCACTAGCCAGAATGCTCTCTCCTTCTTCCCTGCCCCTGGTATCCAATCCATGGTCCACCAAGTCATGTCCTGTTTACTGACTGTTATCACAAAACTGCCTGGTCCATTCTCTTCCTGCCCCTCCTAGCTTCTCCAGCATAAATCATCACATCTGTAAGTCTCATCACCTCAAATAAGGTTACCTTCTTTGCATGAAAACACTAGTCTTTCAGCTTCCTTTGCCATATAATTGCTAATAATGGTAGACACATAGGCAAGGTATTCAATTTTTAGTGGTGTGAAGTGAATATAAATAACCATTTGAAAGTGAAAGTCACTCAGTCATGTCTGACTCTTTGGGACCCCACGGACTACAGAGTCCCCTGGAATTCTCCAGGCCAGAATACTGGAGTAGGTAGCCTTTCCCTTCTCCAGGGGATCTTCCCAACCCAGGGATTGAACCCATGTCTCCCACATTGCAGGTGGATTCTTTACCAGCTGAACCACAAGGGAAGTCCAAAAATACAAGAGTGGGTAGCCTATCCCTTCTCCAGGGAATCTTCCCAACCCAGGGATCGAACTGGGGTCTCCTGCATTGCAGGCAGATTCTTTACCAGCTGAGCTATCAGAAATATCCATTTAAGAATTTGAAAAAGAAGGTTCGGAATCTCTTTACACTGTAAGATTTTCAATAACATTTCATGGCTTATGTTTTGTTCATCACCTAGTCAATTTTGGCTACTTATTCAATGTGTGATTTTAATAGTAGTAGTAATTTGTGTATTCTCATTTCTCCTGTACTTCAGGTTTTTTCAGAGTTTATTTCATTAAAAAGAGACAGAGAGATCACAGAGGAACAAGTTTCAGAGCTTCAGGTCAACTTGCATCCCAATTACCCCTTCACTTTTAACAGTAATTCTTTGATTGATAATGGAAGAAGAAAACTCTTTCCCTTCTTTGTCTTAATATCTCCATTTTGTGTTTTTCCTGCTCCTTAATGATTATTTGTCATTGTCTTAATTTCCTTTCATTGTTAAGGTTCTCATTGCCAATACTATCCCGTTGGTCTGAAGTGGAGCTTATCAAGACTCTAACCCTATTAACCCAGCTGTGGCACACAGCATTAAGGTACCCCATCTCTGATTTACTGTGCTTTGGATGACTGTTACTGGCCTGATTTATTGGCTTTAAGATGATATGACCCCACTCATCCTTCACTATAAATTAAGTGGCTGGGATGACAGATGATCCTTTCAGTAGCATGTTCAACCACAGTGGAAGGAGAGAGAACAGAGTAACCACAAAGTAACCCACAGGAGGAAAAAGGCGTCCTGCTGACGGGGAAGAGGAAAGTAGGCAGGCTAGGGTTGAGATGGTTACTCTGGCAACTGCCAGCAAAGTGCTTTACCATTCCTGCAGACCACAACTAAGTTCTACACATCAAGCCCACAAGCTTTATTCTCTACAATTTAGCAATATAGACAAAGGAAGATACTGGTGTGTATCACTCTAGAGCATCACCCTATTCCTGGTAAAAGAAGTTGGACCTGAAGATTTAAAAGTTGGCTTTGACTTCCAGCTCCACCTTGGGGAAATCACTGAAACTCAGTTTCCTCTTTGCAAAATGGAGATAATCATGTTCATTCTGTTTTCTACAAAGATGGAAGAGGGACCAAATCAGTAATAACAGACACAAAAATGGTTTGAAAAAAATGTCTAAGTATCAAGCAATTTAAGACATATTGTTGTTGTTCAGTCGCTCAGTCATGTCTGACTCTCTGCAATCCCATGGACTGCACAACACTAGGCTTCCCAGTCCTTCACCATCTCCCAGAGTTTGCTCAAACTCATGTCCATTGAGTCAGTGATGTCGTCCAATCATCTCATCCTCTGATGTCCCCGTCTCCTCCTGCCTTC
Organism: Redunca redunca; assembly: GCA_006410935.1. Classification (NCBI taxonomy): domain Eukaryota; kingdom Metazoa; phylum Chordata; class Mammalia; order Artiodactyla; family Bovidae; genus Redunca; species Redunca redunca. The sequence continues at coordinate 2,884 of SJYQ01000333.1, read as the reverse complement.
AATCTTTGCAGTACTACCATGCACTCCCCTCAAAATATAAAAACGTGAGCAGTCTGAAAGATGCATAACACCCTTTTCCCCTCAAGCTATTTCCATGCAGCTTCCCCTTTCAACTTTTCATGTAGACAAAGTGACCTGGTAATTGTCTGATGTCTGCAGAATTCCATCCTAATCAATCTTGATCAACAAGCTCCTGTCCATCCATTATATACAGTTCCTTTCAACAAACCAATGTGACACTTCATTTCTATTCTTTGTAGTTCACAAACCTCATTTGCTTTAAAAGATCTCTAAATACTAGCTGGCAGGAGAAAGTAATCCCCAGGTAGACATTTCAAGGAATAAACATAATATCTAACATTTCAAGCTGAAACTTGATTCAGGTACTTTTCTTATAATCACCAAGTAAACATACGTGAAAAAAACAGGACTAACTACACATCTTAATTAGAGAGTAAGCTTTCATTTTACAGAGATCAAACTCAGATTATTCTCTCTGAATAGCCAGCTTCCCTAAGTGAGACTAAACAGAATTCAATAAAAAAAAAAAAAAGATACAATTCCTTACACAAGTTTTCAGACAAACACCTGCTGAATAAATAATGAAGACGACCTTTAGTTGATGAGTAGGAATTTTCCGTAACAGGTATGCCCATCCTCCACATTTTGATCCTATACTTATGTTTAGCATCAAACTACTTTTGTTAAACCAAATTATGACATTGAAAGGTCTAGCAAGAAATGCCGAATATAATGTTAAGAACCTCCTGTGAAAACAAAGACATCCACATCTTAATTGGCTCTGTTACTGTTGCTACCTTAGACTTGCTGAGTCTTGGGAATTCTGTGAATAAACACAATCAATATCAAGTCTGTTGCATAAGTGCTTGGTTCATTAATATGACAAATATAACACCTGTACCTTATGCATAAGAGTAAGTCAGGCTGTCCTTAAATTTCTATTGTGTGTAAATGTTCTGATACTGTGAAATCTCACCCAGTTTTGAGTTTCTTCCAATAGATGCTACAGTGGGATTCTGCTGGCAAGTAAGCAGAAAGTGGTCAGCGACTGACTCTGTAGGTGTTTAAACAAGACTCCTTGGAGCCCAACAGTATCACTTGTGATCAAGAAAATTCACAAAGGAGGGGAGACATGCAAACTCTGGCCACACATTTTGCTCCCTACGGAAAAAAATCCTTCAGAGTTTTTTGGATGGTCTTGTGAGCCACTCCCCCATTCCCTGAAGATGCAAACTAAAACTTCCATAGCAATAAGGCAGACTCTTTACATCAGCCTTTAAATCCTCTCCTCCACAGCAGCTCTAGACTAAGATGAGGAGCCAAGATCCTGGCCGATCCTTGGCATCAGCTTGGGAAGGCAAAGATTTCTTTGAGAACTCCAAACTCTTGTGGCAGATTTTTTATTTTGAGCGCCTGACAGATTTTTCGCCAGCCAGATTTTTCGCTCTACATGTTCGGAATGTACGCAAGTCGGGTTCTGTCAGTGACCCGGACGCACAGGAGGCATCTGGGCACATTCATGTAGCACCTTACAATCATTCTGGAGTCTAACCCGCAGGCCCTCTTTCTAATCAAGTGACCTTTCCAAGGAGCATCCTCTTACCGTGTCCTGGGGGACCGGTCAGGGTCTGAGCAAGGAGGTTCTGTGACATCCCTACGCTAAACACTCAACTGTTTGTTCTCTGCAAAGTAACACATTTCGGTGACCACTGCAGCCCCCACTCGCTCCTCGGCTGCTGACCACTGACTGGCATCGAGGACACTGCAATCAAAGCTTTCAAAGGAGCAGATCTTAGTCTTCAGGAACTTCTCTACCACCGCTGTGAGACTGAGAGGGGAGGGAGAGAAGAAAGAAAAGCCCACACAAAAGCAGCCAGCCCTCCAAGCTCCGGCAGCACAAAGGCCCGCTCGCTGGTGCGGAGCCGTGAGGTTGGGCTGGAGCGAGCAGTGAGGCTAGTCCTCGGAGGCCTGCGTGCCGCGCCCCACGCTCTCGGAGCTACCCCCGCGCACCCCGAGCCGGGGCACCGCGTTCTGGCAGCGGCGCGGGGCGCACGCTTGGCGCGCCCGGGGCTGCCGAGCTCCCCCGACCGCACAGCCCCCGGGGCGGCCCCGTGCCGCCAGGGACTCCGGTTCCGTCTCTGCCGGCCGCCCCGTCTGCAGCCGCGGCCGCCCGAGTGGCGGAAGCCGAGCCCGTCCTCACCTGTGAACCTTCAGCAGAGCAGCGCGCAGAAGAGAGCGGCGGCGCCCGCGCTCGGCATCCCCGCGGCGGCCCCTGCAGCGGCGGCGGCTCCCTCCGCCGTCTGGGACGCCAGGGGGAGGGCGCTTCGCTTTGTTGCTTATTCATGAGGCCGCGACTAAGGCTGGGGATTGGGCGGCAAGAAGATGCGCCCGCCCCGGCTCGGCGGGCACGGACAACCCGAACCGTCGCCCCACGCCCCTCCGCGCCCACTTCCCCGCCTCCGCTCGGGCGCGCGGGGCCAAGCCGCGGGGGCGGGTCTTACCCGCGTCGGAGCTCACGAGACCCCTTTGAGACACCCAGCCCTTCTGCGTCTCTTCTCTCTCTGGGCTTCCGCGATAGTTCTTCCTTTCCCTACAGAGAAGAGACCAAGGCACTGGTTTCTCTAAAAGAGCCCGAATTTCCCTGGTTCTTGGGGCGAGGGGCGCAAGTCCGAGGCCGCAGGTTGTTCCTGGTGGAAACTACGGTTTTAGTCTCTTAGCCGTGCCCATAAGTAGGAACCAGTACAGTTAAGTTCAGTCGCTCAGTCGTGTCCGACTCTGCGACCCCATGAATCGCAGCACGCCAGGCCTCCCTGTCCATCACCAACTCACAGAGTTCACTCAGACTCATCGAGTCAGTGATGCC
>SJYQ01000332.1:104131-120396 GCA_006410935.1 Redunca redunca | reverse complement strand
AGATGGAGAAACAGTGGAAACAGTGTCAGACTTTATTTTGGGGGGCTCCAAAATCACTGCAGATGGTGATTGCAGCCATGAAATTAAAAGATGCTTACTCCTTGGAAGAAAAGTTATGACCAACCTAGAGAGCACATTCAAAAGCAGAGACGTTACTTTGCCGACTAAGGTCTGTCTAGTCAAGGCTATGGTTTTTCCAGTGTTCATGTATGGATGTGAGAGTTGGACTGTAAAGAAGGCTGACCACTGAAGAATTGATGCTTTTGAACTGTGGTGTTGGAGAAGACTCTTGAGAGTCTCTTGGACCGCAAGGAGATCCAACCAGTCCATTCTGAAGATCAACTCTGGGATTTCTTTGGAAGGAATGATGCTAAAGCTGAAACTCCAGTACTTTGGCCACCTCATGCGAAGAGTTGACTCATTGGAAAAGACTTTGATGCTGGGAGGGATTAGGGGCAGGAGGAGAAGGGGATGACAGAGGATGAGATGGCTGGATGGCATCACTGACTCGATGGACGTGAGTCTGAGTGAACTCTAGGAGTTGGTGTTGGACAGGGAGGCCTGGCGTGCTGTGATTCATGGGGTCGCAAAGAGTTGGACACGACTGAACAACTGAACTGAACTGAACTGAACTGATGGAAAGCTAGTTCAACATTTGAAAGTCAATTAATGTAATCCCCATAATATCAACAGGCTACAGAAGAAAAATCACATTATCACGTCAATAGAAGCAGAAAAAGCATTTGGTAAAATTCAACACCCTTTATTTAAAAACTCTTAGTAGATTAGGAATAGAAGGGAATGCCTTCAACTTGAGAAAGAACATCAAAAAACCTATAGCTGACATCATACTTGAAACTTTTCTATTAAGACCAGGAACAAGACAAGATCGTGATGTTCCTTTTCACCACTGTTTTTCAACATCATCTTGAAAGTCCTAACTAGTGCAGTAACACAAGAAGAGGAAATATATCTGGAAGGCAAGGCAACCCACTACAGTATTCTTGCCTGGTGAATTCCATGAACAAAGCCTGGTGGGCTACAGTCCATGGGGTCACAAAGAGTCGGATACGACTGAGTGACTAACTCTAATACAAATTCATGTGTCACAACTGACAGCAAAGGCTTAAACAGTGCATTTACACATTAAATTCCTGTTTTTATTTATCAACGTAAAATGAGAAATGTCATTTAATATAATTTCTCTATTTCTAAAATGTGTACATTATAACCTCTATTGTTAGGTAAGTCCTATGCTTCCATGGTGGTTCAGATAGTAAATAATCGGCCTGCAATGCAGGAAACCTGGGTTCGATCACTGGGTCAGGAAGATCTCCTGAAGGAGGGCACTGTAACCCACTCTAGTATTCTTGCTTGGAGAATCCCGTGGACAGAGAAGCCTGGAGGGCTACAGTCCATACGGTCGCATAGAGTCAAACATGACTGAAGTGATTTAGCATACTCAACTCCATGACACTGATGGAAAAGTTAAATAGGTAAAAATTAATTTGAAAAATATTGTTTACCTGACTGGAGCTGTTCAAGTTTATCTTTTTTTTGTGAAGCCAAGTCTCCTATAAAGCAGATACCACCTTTAGCTAGCAAAGCACTGCCAGCTTGAATGCTAACTGCTCCAGTTCCATACTTATTCCTGGATAGAGTAGGGAAAATTTCAGTAGAGACTGAATGACGTATACCACGGGGCACAAGGTTTATACTAAAATTCAAAAGCCTAAGGGAAAAAATAAATCATTAATTACTATTATTTAATATTTGATTTTCAGAAGTCATAATGTATAATAGCTATACAATTAGATTTAATTTGATTTAATGTTTATTGAGCACTAGTGCTAGGGATAAAAACACATAGGACCGCATGAGATTTGGTCCTCAACTTGGAAAGCTCACACCTTAGCAAGATGAAAACAAAAAAGTAAAATACGATATGATGAGTACTAAAATAATGCTGTGAGGACATCCATAAAATAATTATTTCTTCCTGGAAAAAAATCAGAGAAAGCTATAGAGAGATGACATTTGAACCAAGACTTTCTCTTTTGATGACCTGCTTTCTTTCATTTATTCAAAACTTCAGCATTTAGGTTTTGCAAATAGTTCACCATGACTACCCCTGCTACCTATGTATCAACATAACTCTTGATACATCCTTTTGCTTTCTAATATCTTTGCCAATTGCCTCAAGCCTCTTTGTTTCTCAAATTTAAATTATAAGAAAAGAATATGATTAGCTTAGCTTTGCTTTTAAATCCTTGCTGCAGAAATCATAGCGTGCTGGTGCGATCTACTATGATGACCAGACACACTCATACAGTGCAAAAGAGAGTGAAGCAGTATCTGTTAAGAATGAACAGGTAGACACTACAAATGTCTAGAATATGTGTCATTCCAAGGAATTTAGATGTTAATTTGAAGATATGTAAAATGGGTAAGACGTAGAAGGAAAATTTGCAAGTCTATAGGGCAGTGGTTCTCAACCCTAGTTCACTTTAAAATCACCTGTGGAGTCAACAGTCATGTGAAAAGATGGTCAACATAAAAAAATCATCAGGGGAATGCAAATCAAAAACACAATGAGATATCACAACACACCTATCAGAATGACAGTTACCAAACACACACAAACCCAAAAACCAATTGTTGGCAAGAATGTGGATAAAGGGACCCCTTATGCACTGTTGGTAGGACTATATATTGATATAGCTTTTTATGGAAAACAGTGTGGAAATTCCTCAACAGAGTTATCATATGATATAGCAATTCCACTTCTGGACATTAATCCAAAGAAAACAAAAACATTAATTGGAAAAGATATACGCACCTCCATGTTCATTGCAGCATTATTTACAATAGCCAAGATATAGAAACAATCTAAGTGTCCATCAATAGATGAGTGGATAAAGAAGATGTGGTGTAATATATATATATATATAATGGAATATTACTCGGCCATAAAAACAATGAAATCTTGACATTTGTGAAAACATAGATGGGCCTAATGGTTATTACGCTGATACTTTAACAAAAAAATTGCTTGGGGTCTTTAAAAAATTCCAATGCTAAGCCCTATTCCACCCAATATAAATTATAATCTTTGGGGGTGAGCCACAGGCATAAATATTTTTAAAAATATTTTCCCAGATGATTCTAATAGGCAGTCAGGCTGAGAACCTAATTATATAGAACAATGGGCCTCAAACTTGGCGAATCATTGGAACTAACTGAGGAAGTTTTTGAACTACTGATAGAAGGTCACAGAGTATAAGACACAAATACAAAAATCAACACTATCTCTATATATTCAAAGCAAATACTTAAAAATAAAATTAACAAAGCACTACCACTTTAACACCATCAACAGCTCAGTTCAGTTCAGTTGCTCAGTCATGCCTGACTCTTTGCGACCCCATGGACTGCAGCACACCAGGCCTCCCTGTCCATAACCAATGCCTGGAGTTTACTCAAAAGCATGCCCATTGAGTCAGTGATACCATCCAATCATCTCATCCCTTGTCATTCCCTTCTCCTCCCTCCTTCAATCTTTCCCAGCATCAGGGTCTTTTCCAATAAGTCAGTTCTTTGCATCAGGTGACCAAAGTATTGGACTTTTAGCTTCAACATCAGTTCCTCCAATGAATATTCAGGACTGATTTCCTTTAGGATGGACTGGTTGGATCTCCTTGCAATCCAAGGGATTCTCAAGAGTCTTCTCCAAACCACAGTTCAAAAGCATCAATTCTTCGGCGCTCAGCTTTCTTTATAGTCAAACTCTCACATTCATACACAACTACTGGAAAAACCATAGCCTTGACTAGATGGACCCTTGTTGACAAAGTAAAGTCTCTGTTTTTAATATGCTATCTAGGTTGGTCATAACTTTCCTTCCAAGGAGTCATAACTTTTCTTCTTTTAATTTCATGGCTGTAATCACCATCTGCAGTGATTTTGGAGCCCCCCAAAATAAAGTATGACACTGTTTTCCCATCTATTTGTCATGAAGTGATGGGACCAGATGCCATGATCTTCGTTTTCTGAATGTTGAGCTTTAAGCCAACTTTTTCACTCTCCTCTTTTACTTTCATCAAGAGACTCTTTTTAGTTTTTCTTCACTTTCTGCCATAAGGGTGGTGTCATCTGCATATCTGAGGTTATTGATATTTCTCCTGGCAATCTTGATTCCAGCTTGTGCTTCTTCCAGCCCAGCGTTTCTCATGATGTACTCTGCATATGAGTTAAATAAGCAGGGTGACAAAATACAGCTTTGATGCACTCGTTTTCCTATTTGGAACCAGTCTGTTGTTCCATGTCCAGTTCTAACTGTTGCTTCCTGACCTGCATACAGGTTTCTCAAGAGGCACGTCAGGTGGTCTGGTATTCCTATCTCTTTCAGAATTTTCCACAGTTTATTGTGATCCACACAGTCAAAGGCTTTGGCATAGTCAATAAAGCAGAAATAGATGTGTGTGGTTTTTTTTTTTGGAACTCTGGCTTTTTCGATGATCTAGCGGATGTTGGCAATTTAATCTCTGGTTCCTCTGCCTTTTCTAAAACCAGCTTGAACATCAGGAAGTTCACGGTTCACGTATTGCTGAAGCCTGGCTTATAAAATTTTGAACATTACTTTGCTAGCATGTGAGATGAGTGCAATTGTGCGGTAGTTTGAGCATTCTTTGGCATTGCCTTTCTTTGAGATTGGAATGAAAACTGACCTTTTCCAGTCCTGTGGCTACTGCTGAGTTCTCCAAATTTGCTGGCATACTGAGTGCAGCACTTTCACAGCATCATCTTTGAGGATCTGAAATAGCTCAACTGGTATTCATCACCTCCACTAGCTTTGTTCATAGTGATGCTTCCTAAGGCCCACTTGACTTCACATTCCCGGATGTCTGGCTGGAGGTGAGTGATCACACCATCGTGATTATCTGGGTTGTGAAGATCTTTTTTGTACAGTTCTTCTGTGTATTCTTGCCACTTCTTCTTAATATCTTCTGCTTCTGTTTTGTCCATATCATTTCTGTCCTTTATTGAACCCATCTTTGGATGAAATGTTCCCTTGGTATCTCTGATTTTCTTAAAGAGATCTCTAGTCTTTCACATTCTATTGATTTCCTCTATTTCTTTGCAATGATCACTGAGGAAGGCTTTCTTATCTCTCTTTGCTCTTCTTTGGAACTCTGCATTCAAATGGGTATGTTTCCTTTTCTCCTTTGCTTTTTGCTTCTCTTTTCAATGCTATTTGTAAGGCCTTGTCAGACAGCCATTTTGCTTTTTTGCATTTCTTTTTCTTGGTTTGGTCTTGCTCCCTGTCTCCTGTACAATGTCACGAACCTCCGTCCATTCTTAATCAGGCACTCTGTTAGATCTAGTCCTTTAAATCTATTTCTCACTTCCACTGTATAATAGTTAGGGATTTGATTTAGGTCATACCTGAATGGTCTAGTGGTTTTCCCTACTTTCTTCAATTTAAGTCTGAATTTGGCAATAAGGAGTTCATGATCTGAGCCACAGTCAGCTCCCAGTCTTGTTTTTGCTGACTGTCTTCTCCATCTTTGGCTGCAAAGAATATAACCAATCTGATTTCAGTGTTGACCATCCAGTGATGTCCACGTGTACAGTCTTCTCTTGTGTTGTTGGCAGAGGGTGTTTGCTATGATCAGTGCGTTCTCTTGGCAAAACTCTATTAGCTTTTGCCCTGCTTCATTCTGTACTCCAAGGCCAAATTTGCCTGTTATTCCAGGTGTTGACTTCCTACTTTTGCATTCCAGTCCCCTATAATGAAAAGGACATCTTTTTGGGGTGTTAGTTCTAAAAGGTCTTGTAGGTCTTCATAGAACCGTTCAACTTCAGTTCTTCAGCATTACTGGTTGGGGCATAGACTTGGATTACTGTGATATTGAATGGTTTGCCTTGGAGACGACCAGAGATCATACTGTCATTTTTGAGATTGCATCCAAGTACTGCATTTCGGACTCTTTTGTTGACTATAATGGCTACTCCATTTCTTCTAAGGGATTCTTGCCCAGAGTAGTAGATATAACGGTCATCTGAGTTAAATTCACCCATTCCATTCCATTTTAGTTTGCCAATTCCTAAAATGTCGATGTTCACTCTTGCCATCTCCTGTTTGACCACTTCCAACCTTGACTCATAGACCTAACATTCCAGGTTCCTATGCAATATTCCTCTTTATAGCAACAGACCTTGCTTCCATCACCAGTCACATCCACAAATGGGTGTTGTTTTTACTTTCTCTGTCTCTTCATTCTTTCTGGAGTTATTTATCCACTAATCTCGAGTAGCATACTGGGCACCTACCAACTGGGGGAGTTGATGTTTCAGTGTCCTATCTTTTTGCCTTTTTGTACTATTCATGGGGTTCTCAAGGCAAGAATACTGAAGTGGTTTGCCATTCCCTTCTCCAGTGGACCACATTTTGTCAGAACTCTCCACCATGACCCGTCTGTCTTGGGTGACCCCTACACAGCATACATAGCTCATAGTTTCATTGAGTTAGACAAGGCTGTGGTCCGTGTGATTAGATTGGTTAGTTTTCTTTGTGGTTTTCAGTCTGTCTGCCTCTGATAGAGAAGGATAAGAGGCTTATGGAAGCCTCCTGATGGGATAGACTGAGGGGGAAACTGGGTCTCCAGCTTAACAATACCAAATACTTAGTAATCAACAAATTATGTGCATGACCTTTGCAATTTACTGAAAGGAGTTAAGATTTAAATAAATGGAGATATATACCATATTGGAAGACTGGACAGTGTTAAGATGTAAATTCTCCCCAAAATTGATTTATAAGTTAAAAGCAGTTCCAGTCAAAATCTTTAAAGGCTTTTTTGGTGTGATGGAGGTTGGTAGTAACATGGATTCTAAACTTTTTAAGAAAATGCAAAGCACCTAGAATAGTGAAAACAAATCTTAAAAATGAAGAACAAAGTTGCACTACCTGATTCAAAACTTAATATAGAGCTACAACAATCAAGAATGTGAGGCATCATCGTAGACAAACAAGTCAAAAAAGCACAAAAGAAAGTTCAAATAGATGTATACCCAGTTAAACTGAATACCTAAATTTATAACCATATAACCAGTTTAACAGATTTTCAATACTGGTACTACAGCAATTCAATGGAGAAAGGAAAGTTTTTTCAACAAATAGTATGAAAAAGTTTGATAAATGCATAGGAAAAACATTAATCTCGATTCCTACCTCGCATATATACAAGGTATATACAGAAACTGACTTGGAATAAATAACAGACCTATTGTAAAAGTTAAACCTATATGCTCCTAGAAGAAAACATAGAAGAATATCTTCATGACCTTGAGGTAGGCAGAGACTTATTAAACAGAAACCAGAAAACACTAAACATAAAAGAAAATAATAATAAAAACTAAAAGGTCTGCTCATCAAATATATCTTTAAGAAAAAAAATACAAACTATTTTTGTACCTGGAAGAAAAGTTTCATGATACATATGTGACAATGGGTGGGTGTGCATTCTGAACTCCATTTAAAAGTGAGCAAACAACTTAACACTTCATAAAATAAGATGAGTAGCAAATAAGCACATGAAGATTTCAAATCAGTAGTCATCAGGGAAATGCAACTTAGAAATGTAATGAGATACCATTTCACACACACTAGTATGGCTAAATTGAGAAAGACTGACAATACTGGATATTGTGAGGAGAGAAACATCTGGAACCTTACCTTGTTGGCTGGAATGTAAAACTGCACAACCACTTTGAAAAACTGTTTGGCAGTTTCTCATAAAGTTGCATACACCTACCTTATGACACAGCAATTCCACTCCTAGATATTTATTCAAGATAATGAAAACACAAGTCTACAAAAAGACTTGTACAAGAGATGTTTATTGCAGCTTTATTTATATAGTCAAAACATGCAAAACCCAAATGTCCCTCACTAGGGAAATGGAGAAACAAATTCTGGGACATTTATATAATGGAACACGACTCATCAATAAAAACAACACACACAACAGGGTCAATCTCAAAAACATGCTGAGCAAAAGAGATTAGATCCCAAAGAGGATGCACTGTGTGATTCTATTTATACAAAATTCAAGAACAGGAAAATTAACTTGTGACAGAAATCACCTGTGGAAATAGGAATTAACTGAGAGAATAAAGGAACTTTCCAAAGTGATGGAAAATGGAAATGTTTCATATCTTATTGAGCTGATGGCTATAGGAATGCACGTATCTGTCAAGATTCATCAAATTGCATACTTAAGATCTTATTACTTCACTTTATTTATGTAAATCTTACCTAAAAAACAAAACACCAAATCTCTCATACAGCCCCAAATACTGCAGGAAAAGGTTAATGACAAACAGAAAGAGAGACAAGGGCTTTAATTTACAGAGGTATCACAAATCAACAAGAAATAAGCAGATTAATTTAAAAATGGACAATGGTCACAGTGTTCATAGAAAAATAATAAAAAGTGTTAATAAATTCTAAATGATGCTAAACTTACTTCTAGTTAAAGAAGTGAAAATTAAAATAAAATACCAGTTTCCACCCATCAGAGGGCCAAATTTAAAAGTCTAATAATACCCAGTACTGGTGAGACTATTAAACAAATATTCTGATGCTCATTAGTGGAAGGTTAAATTGGTGCAATCTGTGGCAGTTAACACTATATTTACGTTATGATTTAATTTTTATTTTAGCAAAACATCATCTATCCATTTAAGTTAGAGCTAATTGGACTTTTATTTTTTTAATTTAAATTTCATTCTATAAATTTGTTTTTGCCTTATAATTGCACATACTATATTAATATATGAAGTTCATTCCTAGGTTTTTGAACATTTAAGTAAACTTTTTAAAAAGAGTACTTGCTAGTGGGGAGCAATTTAGATCAGATAAATTCTAAATATCTGTCTTATAATAATCTTTATGGAAAAGATTTATACAAATCTGTAATCAATTTGTAATGGCATATATTTTACCTGTCTACGAGTAGAGTATCACTTGTTACAACTAAAATGTCCAAGCAATTTTCCAGTTCCTTGTTACGGTCATTTGTCTGTACTAGACTCATCAACAAACAGAGCTTGAGCAAATTGTAAGTCCCAGGAGGAACAATCTGTGATGCAAAGATGTTGGCAAGTATGGCTGTAAACTTCCAGCATGAGCTGGAAGTCAGAGAGAGGAGACACCTGAAGTTGTCACAAATTCCTGAAGGAACTGAAAGTAAATATTAATACACATATTAAAAAGGGCTTTAAAATAAGCAAATGGTATACAGACATCTAATTCCATTAATCTAAAATATGAAATTGCAGTTCTTTTAATGAAACCACATTCAAATTATTACAATGATAATAAATTATGATTGGAGGTCACTCTGGTCTATCATTTCTACCCAAGGAACATAATAAAAAGATGCACACCCTGTGTGCCCACATAGATTGCCTGTGGGTTGCAAGTAAATTCCTCATTTTTTCCTTTTAAGATCTGTGTGAGCAAAGTCAGATCATGAAGCTCCTGTATTGCATTGTTTCCTTTATATTTCTGTGTTTGAAACAGTATCACATTTAGTGAGGGCTAAAAAGCAGAACTGAATATTCTGCTTTGCTGCTACTGCTGCTAAGTCACTTCAGTCATGTCCGACTCTGTGCGACCCCATAGACGGCAGCCCACCAGGCTCCCCCGTCCCTGGGATTCTCCAGGCAAGAACACTGGAGTGGGTTGCCATTTCCTTCTCCAATGCATGAAAGTGAAAAGTGAAAGTGAAGTCGCTCAGTCGTGTCCAACTCTTCGCCATCCCATGGACTGCAGCCTACCAGGCTCCTCCACCCATGGGATTCTCCAGGCAAGAGTACTGGAGTCGGGTGCCATTGGAGAGGGCTAAAATCAGTTCTGAATATTCATTGGAAGGACTGATGCTGAAGCTGAAACTCCAACACTTTGGCCACCTGATGCAAAGAGCTGACTCATTTGAAAAGACCCTCATGCTAGGAAAGATTGAAGGCAGAAGGAGAAAGGGACGACACAGGATGAGATGGTTGGATGGCATCACCGACTCGATGGACGTGAGTTGGAATAAGCTCCAGGAGTTGGTGGTGGACAGGGAAGCCTGGTGTACTGTAGTCCATGGGGTCCCAAAGAGCCAGACACAACTGAGTGACTGAACTAGACTGAACTGAAAAAGCAGAACGGGATATATTTAATGTTCCTGTTAAAAGGGAAGATTTATACCCTACTAATTTAACATAGACTGTAACATTCTAGACCTTCTCCACTCCCTTATTCTGTCCAACTCCTGAAAGGGATGAGCAATTTAATCCATTGGGTCAGTTTGGGAAGAGCTGTGCACATATAACTTAGTCCCTTTCTCTTTCCTCTTGGGCTGTCATCACGGAGCAATGATTTCTTCTATTCAGCCATGTCCATGGACAAAGGGAGGCCTACCTAGAGTAGGTCTTGCCACATTTATGTGGTTAAATCTGCCTAAATCTAGAGTTTAGCAGGAGAAAGCACACTTCACCTACATATAAGTCATGTTCTGCTACCAAATCAGTAAATTTTAAAACATTTCACAGCAGAAGATACTGAAAGGATCTTTAAAATGTCCATTGTTCATTAATGCTTTCTTTCTTCAATATTTTTATTCTTTTAATAAGTTTTCCTTTTCTAAATAAGCAAAGGTATCTAGAATTCATTGTATTTAAATTCAACTTGAAAGAAAGTGAAAGTGCTAGCTGCTCAGTAGTGAGCAACTCTTTGTGACCCCATAGACTGTAGCCCACCAGGCTCCTCTGTCCATGGAATTCTCCAGGCAAGAATACTGGAGTGAGTAGCCATTCCCTTTTCCAGGGGATCTTCCTCACCTAGGGATCGAACCCAGGTCTCTCACATTGCAGGCAGATTCTTTACCATCTAAGCCACCAGGGAAGCCCTAAATTCAACATTGGCTTCTGTTCTTCTAGATAGCTATCTCAGTTCAGTTCAGTTCAGTCACTCAGTTGTGTCCAACTCTTTGGGGCCTCATGGACTGCAGTACACCAGGCTTCCCTGTCCACCACCAACTTCCGGAGCTTACTCCAACTCACGTCCATCGAGTTGGTGATGCCATCCAGCCATCTCATCCTCTGTCATCCCCTTCTCCTCCTGCCTTCAATCTTTCCCAGCATCAGGATCTTTTCAAATGAGTCAGCTCTTCGCATCAGGTGGCCAAAGTATTGGAGTTTCAGCTTTACCATCAGTCCTTCCAATGAATACCCAGGAATGATTTCCTTTAGTATCGACTGGTTGGATCTCCTTGCAGTCCAAGGGACTCTCAAGAGTCTTCTCCAATACCACAGTTCAAAAGCTATCTAGTGATTCCAAAAAAAAAAAAAATCTATTATTCGAGATTTAACTAGCCTGTCTTATATTTAGATATTTGTTTGCCAAATTAAAAGAGTGCTCTTCACTTTTGGTTACTTAGTGCTTAATTAAGTTGGAAGAAAATTATCAGTAATAAAGCAGATATTTTGGCCCCCAAATGCTGTTGCCTCTTAATCTTATTTCTCAGTTGGCTCAAAACTCAGATGAGGAAGAGGATGCCATTTTATCCAGCTCTTTTTCTCAATCACAATAAGTTACTTAGCATTGCCTTAGCTAGAAAACAAAGGTAAGATGAGCTTTTAGATTACTCTTTAACTCCTGGCATCTTAAAACTTTCTCCTCATTGGTAATTATTTTTAAAAAAATCTAAATAAAGTTTATCCAAAAGAAAAGAATCATTCCTAGGGGCAAGTTTCCACATTATCCTGCTTTATTTTCTTCATAGCCTTTATTATCTGAAATTGTCTTATTAATTAGTTTAGATTTATTCACTATCTACCATATGATTCAAGGGTGGGAATCTTGACTGTCCTGATCACAGCTCTATCCCTAGTGTTTTGAAGAATGTCCAGCACATAGGCAGCCAATACTTATCTCCTGAATGAATGGATTTAAACTTGCAAGTATTGTTAAAAATGATATTAACATTTTCCTTACCTTTTGGAATGCAAAAAGTGATACTATTTGCTTCTACACAGACAGCAGTTTGTGATGTTTTTACACAGGTTGGAATTCCAATAACCTTATATTCATTTCCTATATTCATTTTATTCACTGATTCATCTAAAATTATTAAAGACAAAATAAAATATGTGTTTACTGAACGAAACTTTTACTGATGATATGGTTCAAAGATCTAAAACCAGTAACAATTTAATAGTTCAGTTAACTGCTAAATATTTACTATTGTTTAGTATAACATGTATATTGAGTGACATGAATAATGTAAATTGAGGTAATTTTACTGCTGATAAATTTTGATACATCATTTTGAGCCAGTGATGAGTTAACTTCAAGAAGTATGTGGCATAGCAACTAAACAGTCTCCTATAATATAGTCAAGAGGCAAAACAGGACAACTCTGCTTAAATGAAACATGTTTACATTAAATAACAAAAATGTTAATAAAAGACTTTAAAAGTAATAATTTTATTTGGGAAGAAAATTATTTTAAAAAGTATTATGACTGTCTATAATATAGACAGGTACTTTTACACACACTATGTAATTATAAACTTTAAGACAAATATTGTTATCCCCATTTTATATATGAAGAAACTAAGTGACTTATACAAGGCTAAAGTAGTTAAGTGCTTAGTCATTCAGTCATGTCCAACTCTTTGTGACCCCATGGACTGTAGCCTGCCAGGCTCTTTTGTCCATGGAGATTCTCCAGGCAAGAATACTAGAGTGGGTTGCCATGCCCTCCTCCAGGGGATCTTCCCAACCCAGGGATCAAACCCAGGTTTCCGCATTACATGTGGATTCTTACCGTCTGAGCTACCAGGGAAGCCCAAGTAGCCAAACTGAAATTCCCGTCTAGGTCTGCTGCTGTCTAAAGTCTACCCACAAGACACTTTACTAGGTTCCTCTCACCTTTACAGATTGAGCAAAGCCTTTGCACAAGTTCAAAATTTATTCTGAAAAACTAAAAAATCTTGATCCTCCATTACACAGTTAGAATTTGGATGGTTGTAAAGCTGTGAAAGAAAGGCTTACAAGCAGGAGAAAGGATTAACCTCCCTCTGTGAGTAAACAGTGATCTCTGTTTCTCCCTCTCTGTTCTTTCTCTCTCTCTCTAGCTCCAGGGAATATATTGGTAAACCCTGTAGACCTAGATGGGAAGAATCAGGCCCAAGACTTAAGAAAATAAAAACCCCAAACCAAATAAACAAACCAACACTCCTCTTCCCCTACCACCTCCCCCAAACCCCTGAAGGATACAGTATGAATTACAAGGGGAAAATTAAACAAATCATTTTTCAGCTATTCCCTGGACTCTTAGAGTTTGGTGAATATATCCTGAGGTCAAGAAAGGATCAAGAGGAAGGCTAGGAGACTGGGAAGTCTGGGTATCTCTTCTGATAATCCCCAAAGGCCTCCTTTTATTAACTTAATTTTTAAAAATTCATTTGGGTTCTATTAAAAGTTTATTTGAAGAAAGGGTTTTCTACTAAAATATATGTTGGATAGTCACTTATATTTCTATATTGTAATGTATGGTTTGTATTTAGTAGAATTAAGTAGTTAAAATAATAGACTTTGCAGCTAGAATGCCTGAGTTTGAATCATGGCTATGTGCTAGCTGTGTAACCTTGGAAAAGTTATTTAACTTCTCTGTGCATCCATTTCCACACTGTAAATGGAGACAATTGAAAGGGTTGAGAGTTGCTCTGATTAAATGAGTTAATATATGTAAAAGTGTCTGGCACACAATACTTGGTATTAAAAATTACAGTCATCTGGGCTTACATGCCTGCTTTGTCTTTCTTTGTCAAGCCATGGTGAAAAGAATTCTTGTTTGAGTCTCTACTTTCCAAACTCTTGAGTTCCCTACACATGGTTGCATCCAAAATCTCTCTTTAAAAACAGTTTAGTTATTCCAATTTTAGCCCAAGAAAAGAGGCTGAACCCATCCTCATTTTCACAATTCTGGCTTCTTAATGAAGACTCACTCTTCCCTGGGTGATTGATACTGATAATGATTTCCTCCTTTATTGCAGAATCTGTCTACTCACAGGTCTTAACCCATGGAGTTCATTCATTTATTGAACGAATTAACTTACTAAATTTTTACTATGTGCAGTAAAAATTCACGTCCTACCCTCATGAACATTATATTTTAAAACATTAATACTTACATAAGACACACACACACAATAATGGGAGATTATTACTGTAAATAACTGTCATCCTGAGATTTAACATAGTGCTTCATAGCATGTACTAATATCTTTTTAGGTGAATGTTGTGTGACTGAATAAATAATTGGTACATTAGCTGTATATGACTCTAAAATACTCAAGAAAGAGAAGACCTATGATTATCAAGCTATACAAGTACCATCTATAAATAACATGTTTATACCATGTATAGCAAGCATAAAGTCAAGTACATTTTAGTGCAAACAGGTCTTACCTCTGAGGAAGACTGTAAGAGATTGAAACCTAAATGGCTGGTTGTTACAGTATCCTTGAAAAGCATGAAGTGACTTTGCAGTAATTATTTCAACTATCTGTTTATCTGAATGCAAAAAGCAAAAAATAATTAGTTATTAGGATATTTATTCAATTTAATTTCAACATTAAAATATCAGACATTATTTTTAAAATTATAATTATAAAACATAAATGCATTTTACCACCAAGTACTCTAAATTTTCTGTCTTCTTGAAGTGAAGATGAACATAGATTACACAAAAAGTCATTTCTTACTGTTGCAGATTCTGTAGCACCAGGTACATGCACTCTTATATACTGAAATCCTGAAAGAAAACAGAGTTAAGCTATATTTGCCTTCAGATTTAGCTTTCTATTTTCAATCCTTTCGTCGTGTAGTGAAGTCGCTCAGTCGTGTCTGACTCTTTGCAACCCCATGGACTGTAGACTACCAGGCTCCTCCCTCCATGGGATTCTCCAGGCAAGAGTACTGGAGTGGATTGCCATTTTCAATCCTTTAAAATGAATCTAATTTAACATATAATTAAATTGGGTTTGGATGTGAGTTCACAGCAGTTCAATGGCTATTTTTTGCCAGGCACTGTGCTAAAGCACTGGTTTTATGGATATTTAAACACACAATTTCAATAGGTGGTGACCAAAACCAGACAATTTCAATACAAAGTGTTGGGAGAAAAGACAGGAGGGGCAACCAACCCAATGAGAGGTGGGGATGAATGGAAAAGTTGTCCTGGAGAAAGACTGAATGGAGTTAAGCCAAAGGGTTGAGAGAGGATATTACGTGGAAAGGGAACACCATGAACAGTCATGAAATTGTGTGAGAGAACAAGTACATCAGCAACACAAGTACACCTATTAAATTACAGAGGAGAGATGGGGAAGAAAGAATGAATTTCAAGGTTATACAAAGTAGAATTGCAAACATTGTGAAAGTCACTCAGTCAGGTGCGACTCTTTGTGACCCCATGGACTGTATACTCCATGGAATTCTCTAAGCCAGAATACTGGAGTGGGTAGCATTTCCCTTCTCCAGGGGATCTTCCCAACCCAGGGATTGAACCCAAGTCTCCCGCATTGCAGGCAGATTCTTTACCAGTTGAGCTATGAGGGAAGCTCTTGTAAACATTGAAAGTGAAAGTCAAGTTGCTCAGTCGAGTCTGACTCTTTGCTACCCTATGGACTGTAGCCTGCCAAGCTCCTCCGTCCATGGGATTTTCCAAACAAGGATACTGAAGTGGGTTGCCATTTCCTTCTCCAAGGGAACTTCCTGACCCAGGGACTGAACCCAGTTCTCCCACACTGCAGGCAGACCACCTTACCATCTGAGCCACCAAGGAAGCCTAGGAGACACCAAATTTTATCCCATTCTTTTTATGCTATGAATGTTTCATAACTAATTATAAACATGATTTAAGATTAAACAATAAATTATTTTAATTTTACATTTTAATATTTACCTTTTGAAAGAGGGCATGCTTCATCTGAACAAAGAAATCTTGCACCTTGTGTGTACTTGGTTACAGTTGTCATTGCAATCACAATTCCTTGCATCGTATAAAATCTTTGAGATGTATAATCACGTGGAAACTCACAAAGATTAAGACAATAACTTGGTAGAGGAGGTAAATGTGTTAACTTCAGCACTATATTAATCTAATAAGAACATAAAAAATAGTATTAAAAAGTGCAGATCC
>SJYQ01000332.1:91888-104085 GCA_006410935.1 Redunca redunca | reverse complement strand
GAAAAGTTAAAAAAAATATATATATATATACACATTTCCTCACCATTCCCTGAAAAACTTATTTATAAAACAATGACAACCTCATAGCAATAAATACTTCTAATGCCCAGATCTCTAAATATAATTTCTCACTGAAAGGAACCAGAGCTCCTTAGGAGAAATGGCTAGTTTCAGGTCTGGGGCAGAAAATACACTAATGAAATGTATCAAAAGGAAATAAGAACAAACTTTAAGAAGCTCCCAGTGACCAAATTTAGAGAATATAAACATCAAAAAAAATGACAAGGATTCACTGAAACATATCAGTTATATTTAAAAATTCATATATTAATAGCTCCTCATAATTTAAAAATGGAAAAACAAACAAAAAATATTGTTCATCATTGGAAGCTACTATATTTCAATTTATCACTCCAAAAATTTATAAATGGAAAGAATTAAACATTTCTTCTGCTTTTCCTGTACAAATTGTATTGCAAGGTAATTAAACAGTCGATGAGAGAAAAACTTCTCTGGCAGGATAATTTTAGGTAATAAACATTGAAAGTTTTCTAAAATCTGGAAAATCACAATTTTGCAACTCCTAATGAAATAATGGAATCTAGGCAATGATTCAGGAGATCCAGGTTCGATCCCTTGGTCAGGAAGATCCCCTGGAGAAGGAAATGGCAACTGGCTCCAGTCTTCTTGCCTAGAGAATCCCATGGACAGAGGAGCCTGGCAGGCATGGGGTCACAAAGAGTCAGACACGACTAAGTGACTAACACACACACAGGCAATGATTATCAATGACTGCAAAAACTGAGGTGAAAGCTGATGGTAGACTCTGATTTGGAGGGGTCAGACTGACATCTGCACCCACCAACCAATGTGGCATTGCTAAAAGTGGGACCACACAGAGGGCACTTCTACTGTAGGGCAGTATGAAACATGTGACATTATAATATATTCTTGTCAAAATGAGTTGATTTGAATCTAAGCAGAAGGAAATGGCAACCCACTCCAGTGTTCTTGTCTGGAGAATCCCAGAGATGGGGGAGCCTGGTGGGCTGCCGTCTCTGGGGTCGCACAGAGTCGGACATGACTGAAGCGACTTAGCAGCAGCAGCAGCAAGTATAATATTTAGAAGCAACTGCTATTTTTCAGAAATATGGGGTCTAGGGAATAAGTTAAATACCACATGAACATAATCAGACAAGCCCAGATTATGAGACATTTTACAGGACAACTAACTAGCTTCTTCAAAAATTCAATGGCATAAAAACGAAGGGGAAGGAAATGCTTCTAGATCAAAAAAGACATAGTGAGATTTAAGAACCAGTTATAATGTGTACATCTTGTTTTGATCTTGACTTGAACAAATCAGCTGTGAGAGATTCTTGAGAATCCCAATTGGGCAAATTTAAATCTGGGCTGGACAGGATATTAGACGACACTATTATAAAAGTGTCATTGTGGTTATAAAAGAAAAATGTTCACAATTTTTAGAGGTTGATCCATACCAAAGTATGTAAGGGTGAAATATCAAATGTAGTTTAAAGATTTGCCTTAAAATATTTCAGAAAAAAACTGATGATGCAGGTATAGCAAAATATTGCAAACTATTAAACCTGAGCAATAGATAATATGATGGTTCATTGTATTATTCTCTTTATTTTAGGGTATGTTTGAAATGTTTTATTATTAAAATGTTTAATATTATAAGTGATAATGCAGGAAGTAAAGATGTGTATGTAGTCCAGTGAACTTTGAAAAAATGTCTTAATAAAAAATATATTTTAATATAAAAATATTTATTTACAAGTTATCCTGAAAGTACTGTACCTTAGTTTTCTTTGTTAAATTTAACTAAAACTTACTTGGGTTTCAGTCTGCAACTGTCCAATTAGTGAGAGAGTCTTAACAGCAATGTAACAGACCTGTGATTTCAAACAAGAAAACCAAAGAAGTTATGGAAGATTCCATGTGGCATAAAATTATTTCTTTCTTTAACTTACTGATTGAAAAACTTGAGCAGCTTTTAAAGGCTGGTGTAAAATGTGATTTCCAAGTTCAGCATCCAATTCAACAACATCAGAGGGATTTATTAAAACATTGAATCGATAGACAGCATAATTTTGTTTTGAATCTGTAAAAATACACAAATTTTAAAATGAAGTTAGTTATATGTAGGACTTTATTTTAAAGTTTCTAAAATAAAGTCACCTTTGCTGAACATACCATTGTAGTATTTGCAGTCATCTATGAACTTCTGGAGGCCTCCACTTCGGTCAAGATAGATAAGGGCTGCCTCTTTCATTTTTAGATTTGACATTTTCTTCTAGTTAATGATTCTTCTCTTTTACTAACTGCTTAACTCTTTACTAACTGCTCTGTAGTGAAGACTACAGAGACTGATACTCATAGAAAATATGAGAACACCTAGAAATAAAATAAAATTTACATTTAAAGGATATACAATAAAACTGTTTACACTATTAAAGGTAAAACTGAGAGTGAAATAAAATGAGGTAAAATTTCCAACTTAAAAAAATTCCTAGGAGTTCCCTAGCAGCCTAGTGGTTCCGATTCTGAGCTTTCACTGCCTTGATGCAGGTTTAATCCCTGGTCAGGGAACTGAGATCCCACAAGCTGAGCAGTGCAGAAAAATCCTACCTAAAGGGAAACCACACTTCGGCTTCTTTTGCCAAATGATATTTTATTCAAGACTAGGTTATGAAATTCTTCAAAAGATTGCAAATTTAAGAACAGGATCCTCAAATGTCTCTTTACAGAGTAAGTATACCAAAATACACTTGTGGAAAAAAATATTAGATAATGAGGTCCTAGCCTAAGGGATCTGAAAACCTGGTTGTAAATCCAGAGTTTTCTAGTTGCTGTGGAGAAATCACTCAACCTCTCTTGGCTAAGTATCTTCACCTGTAGGAAATTAAGGTGTTGTATTAGATGATAAGGCCTCTTCTGGCTTTACATTTTGTATCAGTGACCAACATAAAACATTAAACCATAGCAATGAGAGTGGAATACATAAAATTAATTTAAAGATAGATAGCAAACAAAAATTGGAAACAATATATGCCAAAAATTGTATTAGGTGGTGGGGATAAGATGATTAAGACCAAATTCTGCCTTCAATGAAGTGCCAGTTTCGAGAAGTAAAAAATAATGACTATCACATTTATTCATTATCAAATATTTATTGGGCATTTACTATTTAATGGATATCATCCTGTCCTAGGCACTGGGGATACAAAGATCAGTAAAATAAGTTCCCTATTGTTCCAAGAGTACAGTGAGGGCAAGTAGACATGTAAAAAAGTTAAAATTCTATACAATTTATGTGCTATAAGAGAAATATTAAGGTACTAAAGAGCACAGAAGGAACTGTATATGAGAGTTCACTAAACTTGGGGTCCTCCTCGTTTAGGGGTAATAATATTTTCTATTGTTTTAGGACATTTTGATTTAATATCGTTCAGTCATAGACATTTAAAGATGACATTTCAGTAACTGGAGGGGAGTTAAGTGAGATTTCAGTAATTGGAGGAGAGGTGAAGAGAAGAGAAAGTTTTTCAAGGATAGATGTAATCTCCCTTCTCCCAGTTTTCACGCCTACACTATTGAATCCACAGCCCTGCTACTTGGGGTTCAGCTCATTTTTCAGAGTGAGACTGTCCTTTTGGCTGGTACAAGGAGGGCAGCGGGGTCGGGGGGCCGGAGGCACCGGCAGGGAGGCGGGGAACTTCAGAGTTTATTTCTCAGTGCCCCTAATCTAAATAAAACAATCTCAAAGCGTGTGTTGTGTTCAGAACGTTCCATGTCTGTTTCATCAGACCATAATTTGGAGGCCGAATGATGGGAGACTGCTAATAATGAAATGTTTTGGTGAAGTTGAACAGGATTGAACACTTTGGAAGTCCATAACGATTATACAGACAAAGGACTTCCCTGGTGGCTCAGACGGTAAAGCGTCTGTCTACCATGCGGGAGACCTGGGTTTGATCCCTGGGTCGGGAAGATCCCCTGGAGAAGGAAATGGCAATCCACTCCAGTACTATTGCCTTGCAAATCCCATGGACAGAGGAACCAGGTAGGCTACAGTCCATGGGGTCGCAAAGAGTCGGACACGACTGAGCCACTTCACTTCACTTCACAATATGGTCAGATTTTTATTTTGGACATCAGTGCCTGCTGCCAGAGTGGAAAGAGGGGTTGGAATAGAGGAATTCTATGATTAGTTTCTAATCTTTGGAGATACGTAGCCCCAACCTAGGGCATTAAGAGTGAAAAAGAATGGAGGGGATGGATTCTAGACTTCTAAAACTTTCACTCCAGTCTACAGGTGTGGGTGGATGCTGCTGCTCTAATAGAATACGGAAGTCGGGAGAAGGATAGGGAAATGACAAGGTGAAATTCATTTCAGATATGCTGACTTTGATCGGTTCTGAGGATGTCCAGACAGACAGAAGAATTAGGGCGACGTAACCAGGGCTTGGCCTTCAGTAATTTTAAAAAGACCAGAGAGAAGGCTCTGGGTATCACCGGTGTAAAGCGGAGGTCCTGGAGTACTGGCATTATCAAGGAAGCGGACAGTGGAGGAAAGACATGGAACCCTTTGGGAAAGCATTAAATAAGCCAACCAGGATAAAATATGACAGGTCTCCCCACAGGCGCAGGTCGGGTCTCCTCTCCTGACCGAGCCAGCACGAAAACACCTCACAAAGTGGATGGAAGCAAGTCCGGCCTCATATCTTGAGCTCCAGGACCTCTTCCACCCACAGAGGCACTGTGGACTGTGCCTGTGGCCCCCAGCCCAGCAGGGTGTGACACCCTTCCACCCACCGAACCTCTCCTGTCGCGCGCCACCTGGAGCCCGGGAGCCAGCATTGTCCTCGCGCGCATGCGCGCACCTCTGGGCCGTTGGTCCCGCAGAGCCTGCTGGGGTTGCCCCTTCCAGTCACCAGAGCACCTAGTCTGACCTGAACTCCATCCTCTTTAATATAACGGGTCTTGCTCGCTCCTTGCTAGGCAAAGAACAGAGAGAAAGATAAAAAACCGTTGGTTTTCACCGGCCAAGGATGCTCATGTTTGTTAAAAAGCTTACATAAAAATCTCCTGGTGGGAATGCAAAATGGTGTAGACAATTCCGAAAACATTCCCTGAAAAAGGACCACAGAGTTACTATATGACCCAACAATTTCATGCCACATATTACATATTATACATATTATATATAGATAGTATGAGAAAGAATGCAAAACATATGTTCACACAAGAACTTATATGTGAATGTTTGTGGTATTACAATAGCCAAAAAGTGGAAACTGATAAATGGGTAAATAAGATGCGGTATATCCATATAACATGATGTTGTCAGTTCAAATGAATGTCTGTTCAAATGAACTGACTTTCAATACTCAAAAGAATGAATATTAAAATGTGCCACAACATTGATAAACCTTGGAAACACTATGCAAAGCAAAAGAAGCTACATAGGAAAGGCCAAATGATGAAAGATTCCATTTTATGTAAAATGTTCAGAAATGACAAATCTGAGAGTGAGAGAATAGATTAGTGGTTTTCTGGGGCTTTAAGGGGAAATGGAGAGTGACTGCTAATGGGTATAACTTTTTTTTTAAACTGCGGTAATGTACATAAAACTTACCATTTTAACAGTTTTTAAGTGTACAGTTCAGTGGTGTTAAGTACATTCACATTGCGAAACCTCACCACCATCCACCTCCAGAACTTTTTCACCTTTCCAAATTGAAACTCTGTCCCCCTTAAACAGTAATTCCCCATTTCCCTGGCTACTTCCCCATCTGCCCCTGAGAGCAAGCTGGGTTCTGTCTCCATGAATTTGACTCCTCTGGGTACCTCATATAAGTGGAATCATACAGTTTGTCCTTTGTGACTGGCTTATTTCACTTAACAAAATGTATTCAAGGTTCATCTACATCATAGCATATCAGAACTTCCTTTTAAAGGCTGAATAATATTCTATTGTATGTATATACCACATTTTGCTTATCCACCCCTATAGGTGGAGAGGGAAAGGGGGATGACAGAGGATGAGATGGTTGGATGTGGCATCACCAACTCAATGGACATGAGTTTGAGCAAGCTCCAGGAGTTGGCGATAGACAGGGAAGCCTGGCGTGCTGCAGTCCATGGGGTTGCAGACTGGGACATGACTGAGTAAACTGAACTGACCCATATAAGGTTTCTTCTTGAGGTGATGAAAATGTTCTGAACTTGATTGTGGTGATAGTTGCACATCTCTGAATAGATTAAAGGCCAGTGAATTTTACACTTTAAATAGGTGAATTCTATGGTATGTGAATTAAATCTCAATAAAGCTGTTACCAAAAAACCAAAGCTTGTGCTGAGTCCTTCCCTGTTAGTATTACTTTGAACAGTTATCAATCGTACTGTATTTCATTGGGTTGGGGGGATCCAGGAGTTGGAAGCCTGGACCATTTTCCTTGGAAAAGTAATAGAAGCACTCCTTTCAATATTTAATGGGGTTGACAAACCACCACAGAGTTTGTTCCTATGGGGGAATATCATCTATGTGAGCAATGAGGTGAAGAAAATGTTTTGCTGAACTAGCAATCAATCTGCAACAGCAAAGGTCTGTTAATACTGTCTTGTACTAAAATCCTGTGGTTATAAATACTATTTTATACGAGAAGAACTAGACTATGGGCTGCTGATGGGTCCTCTTTTAAGGTAGAATTGATTCTTCTGAATGGTATTAATTAATATATATATAAAAGTTTTGCTTAATCAGTTAACTGTAATGATTCATTTCCATGCAAAGTAATAATGGAGTTTTAAATCAACCAAGTCCAATAAAATCTTCCAATAGGTTTTTATGTATTTTGTACATCCTTTAAAGTATGTTAGACATAGAAAAAGCACTTAAAATTTTAAGTATTCAGTGCATTACTGCCTGTTGCAAATTCTCTGAAAATGAAAATATCTAGTCAAAATTTCATTGCTTCTGATTGCTACATTATTGTAAATACTTATAGCATTTTATTGTTTTAGAAGATCACTGAACATCACAAACAAAATCTCAGTGGCAGGTTAAGAATTAGAAGCCTCCCAATAGGAGGCTTGCAAATTTAAAGTAGATATCCAGTGTGTAAAACTAGTATGCTTTGCAAGAAGCAACATTTAATTTTAGACACACTTATATAATGCATCTGTTGGGAAGATTTATAAAGATAAATACTTTGTTAAGTGATTGGTTCATTTAAATTTTTTAACTCGAGAGTGGTGGTGTGAAAGAGGACTGTTTTATGCAAATCAAAGTCCTTTCCATTCTCATCCCCTCTTCCATTTTTTCCTCTTTCAGCAACTAACTACACAGGACCTGCTGTCATGCCTTTTAAAGATTTAAAAATTTTAGAGCAGTTTTTTTTTCACAGCAAAATTGAGCACGTTAACGAGTTTTAGGTAGAAACTTATTTTTAGATCTTTCTTCCTAATAAATGCATTCAATGATATGTTGAATTATATCAATTCAAGCAATTATCTCCAAGCACTGTTTTCTCTTATCTACACATTTTGACAATTGTTTTCACTTTCATTTAGTTCAAAGTATTTTAAAATTTCTCTTGATATTTCTTCTTTGACCTATGTGTTATGTTATTTAATCTTCATGTATTTGGGGACTTTTCAGTTATATTTGTTATTGATTTCTTGCTTTGTTCTGTTATGGTTTTAGAGCAGACAGGATATAATTTCTATACTTTTCAATTTAGTTAACTGTTTTTTATGGTCCATGATTTGACCTACCTTGGTGAATGTTCCATACAAACTTGAGAAGAAAGTGTATCTGCTATTTTTGGATGAAGCAGTCTATAGATGTCAATTATAACCAGTTTATAGATGGTGTTGAGTTCCACTAAGTCCTCACAGACTGCTGTCTACTGACCTGTCCATTTCTGAGAGGACTGTTGAAGTCTCTAACTTTGATAGTGAATTCACTTATCTCTCCTTAGTTTTATCAATTTTTGTCTAACATAGTTTTATACTCCGTTAGGTGTATACATATTAAGGATTGCTATGTCTCAAAGAATTGACTTCTTTATCATTCATTATGTCCTTCTTTATTCCTGGTAACTTGCCTTTCTCTCAAGTCTCCTCTGTCTGAAATTAATATAGCTACTCCTCCTTTCCTCTGATTAGTATTAGCATGCTATATATTTTCTCCATCTATTTACTTTTAATCTGTATGTCTTTATATTTAAGGTGGATTTCTTACAAACAACATATAGTTGGGTCTTAATTTTTGATCCACTCTGAAAAAATCTTTTAATTGGTACACTTAAGACCGTTTATGTTCAAAGTGATTATTGATATAGTTGGATTAATATCTATCACGTTTGTCACTGTTTTCCATTTCCTAGCTCCTGCCTTTGTCTTCTATTCTTTTTTTGCCTTTCATGGTTTTAACTCATTCTAATTTCTCTTTTCTTAGCATGTTATATTTTTTCCTTTTTTAAATTGACTGTCCTAGAGTTTGCAATATTGTCTACAACAAATCAAAGCCCACTTTCAAAGAACATTAACGGCTTCACAGTGCAGTGAAGTACCTTAGTGTAAATACTTTATAACAACAAACTAATCTTACTCTCTCCCTCTCATCCCTTGTATGATGATGTCATTTTACTTATGTAAAAGTATGAGTAAGCATATTTATACACTATATACATACTCAGATAACATTATTTCAAACAAACTTAATTCTCTTAAATCAATTAATAAGGAAAATAAGTTTTTATTTTACTTTCACTTATTCCTTCTTGGATGCTGTTCCTTTATGTAGATCTGAGTTTCTGAATTATATAATTTTCCTTCTCTCTGAAAGTGTTAGTCACTCAGTGTATCCAGCTCTTTGGAACCCCATGAACTGTAGTCCATCAGGCTCCTTTGACCTTGGAATTCTCGAGGCAACAATACTGGAGTGGGTTGCCATTTCCTTCTCCAGGGAATCTTCCTGACCCAGGGATGAAACCTGGGTCTCCTGCAATGCAGACAGATTATTTACCATCTGAGCCACCAGGGAAGCCTTTCTTCTCTTTAAAGAACTTTTTAACCTTTCTTGGAAGGCAAGTCTATTGGCAACAAATTACCTCAGGTTTTGTTTGTCTGAGAAAGTATTTCTCCTTTACTAAGCTGGTGGGCTTTTTCCTCTCTTCTTGGATCATAGCTCCTGAGAAGTCACATGTAATTCATGTTTCCCCTAGGAATTTTTGTCCCTAACTTATGCCTGGGTATAGTTTTGTTTTGTGGTTTTTGCATTTACTCTGGTGTTCTCTGAGCTTCCTGGATCTGTGATTTGGTGTCTGACATTAATTTGGAGAAATATTTCTATTCCTTTTTCTCTCCTTCTGGTATTCTCATTACACATAAGTTGCATCTTTCGTAGTTGCCCAACAGACTACATTTCTGTTTCCTCTCCTCCCACCTCCACCCCTTCGGTGGGACAGGATTGCTAGAATGGACTGGACTTGGGTACTTCCCTTCCCTTCCATCAGTTAGGCTCTGATAAAACTGCTGTGGGTCAGGTTCAAATTAACTAGTTTCTTCTAGGAGCAAGCCTTGTTAAGAACACAGTGCTCTGGCATATTTGAAAATGGTTAATTTTCCCTCCTCAATACTGGAAGTACAAGGAAATGTTTTTCTTAGTCTGTGAGAAGTTGGCTCAGCCCTGGGAGGTAAATCTCACAAAACTGTGGGGACCTCTGTGACCGGGTTCCCCTGAACTTTTGAACTCTCAAAAAGTTGTGCACATGATCTCTAGCATTTGTTATATAGGTTTTGCCACGGCTGCAGTGCCTCCTGCAGGGGTTGTCTGCTCCAGTAAACCACAGCTCTTTATACTTGGCCATATGTCTCTCCATTCTTAGGGGCAGAAGTTTGCCCTGTGTCCTCCACTGTCATGTGTATCCAACAAAAGCTGTTGATGTTTCAGTCTGCTCAGCTTTTTCTTAGGCAACTTCTAAGCTCCATACAAGTGAAACTGGGAAAATGGAAGTCACTACTGCACATTCCTGTGCACTTGCACTGCTTAGGTGATGCTGTTTCTATCTCTTTTCCACTTTCCCTTTGGTCCAAATTCCTGATTCACTTATTAGTAATGTGGTACAATGGCTGAAATACTAAAGATGGTAGAATAATGACTTAACTTTTATTTCTATAAGTAAAAACTGCTATTACAGGTAAGTGGCAGAAAACCTCTTCAAAAAACAGCTAATTTGCAAACTACATACACAAGGAAATAAGTTATTAATTTTAACACACTTCATTAAAAGTCATTCCGGCACTACCAAAAGTGTTCCTATATACCTACTCCCACTTTTCATACAGAATGTGATATACAAAAGAATGAGTCATAAAATATCTGTGTAAAGGTCTGTACATCTATGGATAAATCACTACAAAAGTTACAGGTATGCTAAAAGAGATTGGTAATGGTAAATTTTTATATTGATAAAATTTTATAGTAATAAATATTACAAATATTTAAATAACTTTTTAAATGTTTATCATTACTGAAATTATATCCTGACAGTGTTTGCTGGCTCCTAAGTTCAAAAATTATTTTGGCATAGAAAACTTTTGAGCAGAGTACTTGTTGCCAGTTCCTATGTCAGTTAACACCTCCCTGTGGGTGTGCCAAATTCTGTAATTTTCAGTCTGTGCTGTAACATGACAAAGGTTAAGAAGCTCTACACTCTACCATATGCAATAAAATAAGAGATATGTATAAGATGAAGAATGTTGGGGCTTCTTCATTTCAACCTTTTGAGTTTATTTTGGCAATAACCATGAAATAGTTCAACTATTCAAATGGCATACATTTTCTAAAAGACAGCATGCTCTGAGAAAAAAAATCTTGAAACTTGGAAGAGATTTTGCTCACTGAATATTAAATATGTCAGCCTATGATAATCTAGTAATTTCTGTGTAGGTCCAAATATTTAAAATGTTATACTTCTCTCCCTTACATATATGAATAATTACTGTTTGCAATGACTATTGTAACCATCACCAATTTTAAAATAATGGCAGGCATTAGATGATCTTTAATCTTTTTGCTAGTTTTTATTATACTTATAAGATTTGTATTTCTTGTGACCCGAGAAACATCAGTATTCTATTTAAAATCTGTTGTTAAAAACATACAATATTGCACTTTAATTTTTGGCAGTTTAAGGAACAGCTGAGTAAAAAAATCATACAAGAAACTACAGTTTTTATTTTGCTTTACAATAAGCAAAGAGCTTTGTATAAAAGCAGAACTTACAGTAGTGCCAAATAAACCAAATATTTACAGTGTTGCTATTAAAGTCTTACCTCTAAAGGAAGATTCAGTGTATTGGATGCAAATATTACTAATCTAACAAAAGTACACTCTCCCATCCCCGCTTCTTCTGAATAATTGTAAACTAAAGGGAATTCTATAATTTCTTTCTCAATAGAAAATTACATGAAAGAACACTTGTTCTTGAGGCATCAAAACTGTGTCACTGAACTCTTTCACAGTTTCCTACAAGACTTGAAAAATCTCTAAACTAAGAATCAGAACCCCAAGGTAAGCATAATTTTTAGTTTTCCAAAGATACTCCTTTTGTACAAGTACACAAATTGGTTTTTAGTATGATTTTAAAGGTCAATTTCCTGTACTTTTTCTAAGATAAATAAGATACTATGTATTTGCCTAAATTATTTTTAACTTTTGTTACACTGTAGTAAAACTGTATAGATTTATACTGACCCATAATTTGCTATTCTTTTAATTCCCAATTAGGTAAACAGACAGTGCAATATTCTTATTACTTATCAACCAATTAGGAAGACAGCTTCGAAGAGCTATTTGCAAAAGCAAATACCAAGATTTAGACCTACTTAATAATATATTAAATATTCAAAAGACCAAAAAGAACATAAATAGAATGTATTGGTAATATAAATACATGAAACAGAGACATTCATTTTTGGCACCACCTAAAAAAAAAATCCAGCAGTTACTTTATTTCCCTTCAGATCTTTGGGAATATTTAAATCTTCTAACTATTAAACTTTCACTTTTCCTCCAGAGGAAAATTATTCACAAATTTGAACTGGTATTTCAGAAACATAGAATTTCCTCTTGTTACTTCTTATTTTGATCTGTAGAA
>SJYQ01000332.1:75747-91864 GCA_006410935.1 Redunca redunca | reverse complement strand
TCAGCTAGCAGCCAGTGAATTAACTATGCTTTTATATTTTAATCCTACCAAGGAATGATTATGTCAAACAGTGATTCATTATGGAAAGATATGTTTTTTTTCTTAAACAACCATGTACCAATTGCATAGCTGTGATCAGAGAACAAAGGTCAAAGTAGAGAGCTACAAAGGTATTAATATACATTAACTGAACTGCAATAGACTGCTGAAAAACAGCCGATCTTGGGTAGATGTTAGTGTAAACCTAGAGGGGAAAAAAACAGTCATTAGCAAAAAGTTTTTCTGTTGTTTTCAAAAAATAGGTTAGTGCTAAGAACAACAGCTTTTAAAATTTGTTTAAAAATAAGCTTAATAAACAAGAATACAAATTTTAATCCAAAACTTAGCTCTTTGAAATGCCCTATTTTCTTGCATACAGCAGAAAATACATTTTTCATAGTTTGAAACATTACATGTAAAAATGAGGCACTAGTTAAACATATTTGAATATATTCACACAAACAGAAGTCTCCGTCTCATCTGTAGGCTTATATTTGCTTAACGGTTTCTGGAGGGCAGACTGTTCACAAAAATAAGTCTTCTGAAGGAGGTGCGTAAGAGAAACCAACAAAGGCATCATCTGCCTCCAGTACGCTGGCGTTCACTATGGAATAGTCAGAAGACACACAGACAGAATATGGAACTGTTTCTTCTGTAAACACTGCATCAAAGTTCCTGATATCATCCGGTCCCACCTAAAACATCGAAAAGCATACCATTATTCACCGTATCTTTTTTTCCCATTGATGTAGTCACCCATTAAAGCCCTCTTTGGAATCTTTCCATTTATTCCTGGCAAGTTTAGATGTCTTCCTACTCCATCATGTCTCTTGAAACATTTCCTGCCTTTTCCTTTTTGACTTTCATTATTCATGCCCTTCTCACAGTTAAGGTTCTCGTTGTTGGGCAGGGGGAGAAGAGAGATGGGTGAGGAAGGCCAGTATGACAGAGTCTTTGCCTCTGTTAACGTGACTCTCAGGTCCTGTAACTGACCTGCTTACTCTCTACCCATCATCACCTCTAAGTTTAGAAAAGGTGCTCAGGGAGGTTTTCAAGAGAGCATTTTGCATCTGCTCTTCCATAAAATGCCTGCCCATCCAGTTTCTCAGTTTTGAGAAGGCCTTTTGATGAAGAAATGAAAATTAAAGGTGATTCTACAGAGGTGCTTCATTCAAAATCTGGCTGTGACACCCTTAGCTCTGGAGACCTAAGGGGACTGGAACCTGGGAAGTGAAGTGTTGTGGCTACTCAGGCTCAAAGGCAGTGGTTAACCTTCCTTCAGGAAGCTGACACACAAGCTAATGGACTCTTCCCTTCCAATGTATTTACAGATCAAAACTGGGATACAAACTCAGGTGGTTCACTCTTCAAGCCCATCCCTGAAACTCTGGGTATTTTCCACTCAGGGGAAGGGAATCCTTAAAATGTCCAATTCACCAACTCTAACCAAGGTAAATGGATTCACAGCAGATACGGAAGTCAAGGATAGAGTTAGCCCAGCAGGTCTACAAACAAGCAGAGACCAGGGAAATCCAGGATGCTAGATCCTTCCACATGAGAGATTCTCCAACAGAGGAGACAGAATGCTAAAAATTATATTCATGTATATATATAAAAGTCATCAAATTCTCATTTACAACCCTAGAAGCATGGACTCTGGAACAAGACTAAGGTTTTAATACAGGCTATGAAGGCTGCTAGCTATAATCCCTTATATAAACTAACCTATCTCTGTGAGTTTGTTTCTTCTTCTCTGTAAAATAAAAATACTACCATAAACCTGTTAAGATTATTGTGAGGACTAGATGCACTAATACATAAAATTTCCCAAATCTGACATGTAGAAGATGCTCAATAAATGACAAATGTTCCTTCACTTGACTTTATAAATATTTTATGAGTACCCTGATGGTTCATGGCTCGTATTGCGAGGGATAATACTTCATGGCTCATGTTAAGAGTGAGAAAGGACTCTTTTCAAAGCATCCAAACTCAAGTTCTACTTCTACAATTTTAAACTTTCGCAAATGATTTGACCTTTTTGAGCCTAAGTTAATTCATCTGTACTATGTGGAACAAACACCAGTACTATTTCGTAGGATTGTTGTCCGGCTTGAGTAAAAGACACTAGTATTGAGGACAGTATAGGAGCTAATTTTTAAATCTCTGTTTATCTGTTAGGTGAAAAACAGCAACATGTAAGGGTTTTATTTTGCTTTCCTTAAATGTCAGTGAGTTGGAACATCTCAAACATCTAAAAACCATCTGTATTTAGTTTTCTGTAATTGCTTATTTTGTGTCTTTTGTCCATGTATGAAAGCATAGAAGGAATAATGACCTTGAATCAGGCACAGCTTTGAATCACAGCTCTACTACTTTTAACCAGCTACATGACATCTCTGAGTTTCCATTTCTTCATTTATCAAACATGTATAGTAAGAACAGTAATAGCAGTAACTTGGCAGCTTATTTGACACATAAATTACATGCTGTAATGCATAAGAAGTATAATATGCCTACATATAGGAAGCTATCATTAGGAACATCACTATTAGCCTTCTCATGATTTATTAATAATCTCCCTATCATTATATATTTATTTCCAAACATTTCAACACTGTTAATCCTTTAAGTAAGATGTTTCCATCAGAAGATTTAACAAGTCAAGCTAACATAAGCATTTTTATAATACTGTCTTACTGTTTTCCAAATAGGATGTAACAATTTACATTATCATTAATAATGTTTGACTGTAGCTGGTTTTACATCAATCTAGGAAAAAGTGCATTAGTGTTACTTAAAATGTTTTTTTTAATAGATATGAATTTGATACCCCATGGTCACTTTAATTTGCATTTTTTTAACCTATTGTGCTCCTTCCTTTTTCACACATGCTCTAAAGAAAACATTTCACAGATACTGGGCTGGAAGATATCTGTATCAATCTAAAGTAACTAAAATCTTAGGAATCATCTTGAAGTTACCAGTTGTACCTGACCTGTTTCATAAGTATTTCGGCACTGATTCAGTTTTATTCAGGTTAGATTTTGAGATCTAGTCCTAAAATTACGAGGAGCTATAGTCCCACACTTCACTATTTAGAATGAAAGACTTGGATGTAACCTTACCACGTTAGGATTAAATGGTGGTGGAATCTTCTTCTGCACAAGATCAGTCCAGCTGAGTGACTCAAAAAAGGGATGATTCTGAATTTCAAGCTAGAATAGTAAAGAAACAGATTTATTATTTACTAATTGCCAACATCCTCTGGATCATGGAAAAAGGAAGAGAGTTCCAGAAAAACATCTATTTCTGCTTTATTGACTATGCCAAAGCCTTTGACTGTGTGGATCACAATAAACTGTGGAAAATTCTGAAAGAGATGGGAATACCAGACCACCTGACCTGCCTCTTGAGAAACCTATATGCAGGTCAGGAAGCAACAGTTAGAACTGGACATGGAACAACAGACTGGTTCTAAATAGGAAAAGGAGTATGCCAAGCCTGTATATTGCCACTCTGCTTATTTAACTTATATGCAGAGTACATCATGAGAAATGCTGGGCTGGAAGAAGCACGAGCTGGAATCAAGATTGCCGGGAGAAATATCAGTCACCTCAGATATGCAGATCACACCACCCTTATGGCAGAAAGTGAAGAGGAACTCAAAAGCCTCTTGATGAAAGTGAAAGTGGAGAGTGAAAAAGTTGGCTTAAAGCTCAACATTCAGAAAACGAAGATCATGGCATCTGGCCCCATTACTTCATGGCAAATAGATTGGCAAATAGTGGAAACAGTGTCAGACTTTATTTTTCTGGACTCCAAAATCACTGTAGATGGTGACTGCAGCCATGAAATTAAAAGACGCTTACTCCTTGGAAGGAAATTTATGACCAAACTAGATAGCATATTAAGAAGCAGAGACATTACTTTGCCAACAAAGGTCTAGTCAAGGCTATGGTATTTCCAGTGGTCATGTATGGATGTGAGAGTCGGACTGTGAAGAAGGCTGAGCGCTGAAGAATTGATGCTTTTGAACTGTGGTGTTGGAGAAGACTCTTGAGAGTCCCTTGGACTGCAAGGAGATCCAACCAGTCCATTCTGAAGGAGATCAACTCTGGGATTTCTTTGGAAGGAATGATGCTAAAGCTGAAACTCCAGTACTTTGGCCACCTCATGCGAACAGTTGACTCATTGGAAACGACTTTGATCCTGGGAGGGGTTGGGGGCAGGAGAAGGGGACAACAGGGGATGAGATGGCTGGGTGGCATCACCAACTCGATGGACATGAGTCTGAGTGAACTCTAGGAGTTGGTGATGGACAGGGAGGCCTGGCGTGCTGCGATTCATGAGGTCACAAAGAGCCGGACACGACTGAGCGACTGAACTGAACTGAATGCTAAAAGATATACCGAGTACTCGCTGAAGAATTTTAGGAAGCCAAACCATTCCCATTTGGTCCCACTCCTTCCAAAGTTCTTTCTAGGCACATGTTCATGTCATTCAATGTGGCAAAACAGTGTAGTGGACAGACGCCCAGAGGAAGCATGGGAGAGTTAACTCAGAATGACCAACTTAAGTTATGTCCTCTTTAAGTCATTGTTTCCTCACAGGTAAAGTGAGGTTAACATTTCTGCCCTATATATTTCATAGGTTGTTGTAAGAATCACTGGAAAATATGGAAATAAAAGTGATATGAAAGGAATAAAGTACTACCTAGATACAAAAATTATTACTACTGAATGTGGAGATAAAGATGTCAAACGAGACTTTTACATGGTGAGGCTGTGGTAAAATTCAGGTGACAAGCTCTACTATCAAAAACAATTCCACTCTGGGTTACCACTGTTGAAAGCTGGCAAAGTACTTATACCCATTCCACCTTTTCTCCTACAAGGAGCCACAAAGTGTATAAAAAGTAGGATCCCTATCCTGCTTTTCAGGGGAAGTGAGATCTGACTAGAGTTCTGGAAGATCAAAAAGAAGGAGCCAGACAAAAAAGAATGAGGGGAGAATATTCCAGGAGGCATACAAAGAGCCTGAGGTAGCAGACAGATTAGTTTGGTCAAGAAAACAAGAGCCCAGTATGGCTGCAGTATAGGAAAAGATGGGGACTGTCACACACAGAGGAGTTCAAGAGGTAAATGGGCTGTACAACACTGGGTCTACGTGAGGAGTCCTCTCTGCTGATTCTACTTTCACTATAAAATAGAAGGCAACAGCATCTGCTAAAAGTGAAGAAGGAAAGGAACATAAAAAGTCGGCAAGAATGCTGGAGTGGGTAGCCATTCCCTTCTCCAGGGGATCTTCCTGACTCAAGGATCAAACCTGGGTCTCCTGCATTGCAAGCAGATTCTTTACCATCTGATCCACCGGTGAAACCCAGAAATTTGGAGAGAAAGTCTAAAATAGTCACTACAGACAGCAGGAGGATTAGGTGGAGAAGCATCCAAGACTAATGACTAGACTTCACAGTGCTTCTAATATTCTCAGTTGTGTAACTTCCGTCAGCACAGTCCACCAGCAAAGGGATGGCAAATAGATTGATTCATCCAGGGTTCCAATTTCTGCCAGTGAATTCAACGAACAGACTGAGGTACAAGGAGGGAGGGAGCACTAGCAAGGCTCCCTGAAAGAGTGGACTCTGGACCCAAGTCCTGCACTTCACCAGGGAGTTCACTATTCACAGCTCAAGTTTAAGACTGGCAAACAGCCCTCAAGAATTCCTGAGAACTTTTAATGAATTTAAAATTCATGTTCCTCAGCAATTCATGAATTCAGTAATGTAACACCAGTAACTTTGTTAGCAATTAAATTATTCTGATTTGAAGTGAAAAACAAAAAGAAACAACTCTTGCAGATCCCATAATTTTTTAAGGAGGTGTCACATTTACATTCTCAGGAAAAAAAAGTCACTGAACGATAGTTCAAGCAAAAGTTACTACCTCATGCAGTCAAGAGGCACTTTAATTCTTCCTAAACAAAATGAACTGTAAGTTTAAGCAATGAAAAAATGCAAGCCACATATTATTTTTTTTAGGAAGAAGGGAGGAGCAAAAATGCTAATAAATGAAATCAAACAAATAACAGGATATGAAAGCTGGATATGGAGGATGAAAAAGACAGGATCAAATTATTCTGAAGGTCAAATGAAAAAATGCATGTGCAGGAGTTTTATACACTGTACAGTTTTATATAAACCCTGGTGAAAATTTTTGGGACAAGCATGCTTCTTTTTCATGGTACTATTCTTTAGGAGCTCTATTCATCCCATTAAATACTATATAAAAGGAGGATTTTTCTTCAAATGATAAATAAATAAAGAGGATACTGAGAAAGATGTACATACAAAGTCTTCTTTGGCACCGAGTCGATTTTGCCTGTCTTTTTCTAGGAGTTCTTCCAGAATGGACCAGGCAGTGAGGCTCACTCCTGGCCTCAAACTTAGAGGCTTGTGAAGAATATTGTCATACATTTCAGCCACATCTCGGCAATAAAAAGGAGGCTTAAAAAAAAAAAAAAACAAGATAGAGAAAGTAAGTTAGTATTAATTGAACTATGCACAAATGGGGTTCAAAATTGTTAGATTTGGCCTTGACCTAAAGACAGCAGTCTGCGTCTAGCAGCTGCAGAAAAGCACTGGCATCTCTGGGCCTGTGTACCCTTGAAGTAAGGCCTCCCATGGGAAGAGATTTTAAAAGTCAGCACACTGTAGAGCTTAATACATGGTCACTGAATGAATAAGGGCCGGTTTATTCAATAACACTGGGCAGACAGGTGTGAACTGCATAAAAGTTGTAAAAATAACTGTTTTAAAGAAAACAACCTCCAACTTCACCATAAGACATAATCATAGAATTACTGGAAACAGAGATCTGACACAGGGCAAACATTAAATGATTTCTTGAGACACAGTAATATACTGACTTAAATGGATTTCTAGAAAGTGTTCTTCCTAAGAACTTGTGGTGGTGGCAGTGTCCTGCTGCTGTAACAAAGAACTTAAAGACCCGAGGTACAGCTTCAACGTGAGGATCGGCCAGTTCCTTACTGAGTTAAAAGTTTTAAAGGAAAAATAATTTAAGCTAAAGAAGTTACAGCCTTGTCATTTTTTCCCCTTTTGTACAGGAAAGAAAAACTTCATTTTTCAGTTTTTAAAATGTAACTTTATTTTTGAATCATTAATATAAGCCTGATTAATGAAGTATGTGATTCAAATATTCCCTGTTGAGTCAGTTGCATTTTACATGCAATGATATTTTATACTCTCAAAGACTTCTAAAGAAATCAAAAGGATATGAAAATATCAGGATGAGAAACACTCAACACTTAAAGAATATAAGATATAACGTGGTTAGCAGGTCTTCTAAGTTACCAGCATAAGCAGAAAACTAGGTCTTTTTTTTTTTTTCAATTTGAGTATAACTGATTTATAATGTTGTATTAGTAACAATGTGAATGAGCTATAAGTATACATATATCCCCTCCCTCTTGAGCATCCCCCTATCCCACCCCTCTAGGCTGTCACAGAGCACCAAGGTGAGCTCCCTGTGTTAACACAGCAAAACTGGGTCTTTTTAACAAGCGGATTGTGGTCAAGGGCAGAGAAGAGAGTGTTGGCTGTCACAGGCATCTGTCATTCAAAGTTAACAACATGAGACAAATTCTCTAAAACATACCTCAGGGGTTAAATTTCATCACCTCTGTTTTCAGGGAACACACACACTCTCACACAGCAAACAGAAAAGCCACGCCCACCTCAGGTCTCAGTGATGGTGGGCGTGGCCTCGTGAGGGCGGCATCGAGTGCATGGCTCCCAGCATAAGGCTGCTGGCCACTCACAGGACCACCAAGAGAACCTAAAAATGTTTGTTCTGGCTGAAATGATATTAACTCAGTGTAGCAAAACAACTTGACTTGTTAATCAGAAGCGTTGACTGATAATGTCTTTAATTAATAAAAACTGGGGAAACTGATTACATAGTAAACATCACTTTTTTTCCAATGAAATCTTCAAGACATGGTGTTTATGGTAAAGGGAATAAAGGACTCCCGGTGATTAAAATTAAAAGAAAAAAAGCAGAGCACCAGTATCCTAATTAAATCCTATGAAAACAAAATACAAGGCAAAAACCAAAAGGTATTATTATCTTCTGATAAATAAAATCTTTTTCTTTCCATCTTTTTGAAATTAAGAAAATTAGAAATTAGGCAGAATGGCCAGAGTAAACTGATTGAAAGTGGGTAATTTTAATGTTATAACTAGGTATCTATTTCTAAAAAACGCTAGTGGGATGAGAATATTTGAAGTAGTGATTAGTGTGGCAGAAAAATAATTCTAAAAAATCAGTAACAAAATGACAGGTTTTCTTTTTGTGCATACCCCTAATGTGGTGGTGGGTTCATTTAACCAGGTTACTACTGTTCTGTTAGTGTTATCTAGTTAACAAGTGTCCACAAGATTACTGAAAGGCAAAAGAGAAAATTCCAATCAATTACAATGTACTGGAATCACAACACCAGAGTAGAAACACATACCAATCCATACAGCATCTCATACAGAACAGCACCAAGGCACCACCAATCCACAGTGTTGTCATAGGGCTGTTTTCTGATTACTTCAGGTGCTAGATACTACAGAAAAGATTAACTATTAGAACAACTCAGAAACAAATCAAGTCAAAACCTAGGAATAACTGAGAAATTTAACAAATCTTAGGCATTATATTACACTAAATGAAACATTATCTAGATTTTCAGTTGGTTCGGTATTCTCACCGTATGTCAGTGGTTCTTGGTACTTGAGAGTCCACTGGGATAATTTTCAAAAACCACATATTCAAGTATTTTACCCAGAAATGATGATGCAGTTAAGACAGAGAAGGATGACAAGTATAGAAACCATAATAAAGTAGGTATTTTGCAGGCGGTTGTCTTTCATGAAATTAATTTTAGATTAATTAATTAAATCTTATTTCTCTTTATTCTTCTTTTTCTTGAAGAAACAAGTCATTATTGAAGAAAGAATTCTTAATATGACAATTATAATCCATTTCTTCCTTTTCAGTGAAAAAAATGACTGTATTCTTATTTAAGAATTATGACAGCAATTCTTTAATGTATTATTTTTTAAAGTTGCATAAGTTATTAGATGGCTATTTACACTTCAACTTGTAAAACATTTAAGCATCATGATTTCACACATATAAACCAGTGAATTTGAATTTTAGATTCCAAAATATATATTTCTTCTTCCCACATGAAATATATACAATGAAATACATTCTTCAGCTTTTTTATGTGATACAAAGAAATGGGAAAATAAATAAAAAGGGTTTACTAGTTTCCGATAACATTAAAATTTAGATGACCAAAAAACCCTACCTGGCACTTAAGATCGCAATAGGATATTTTAAATGTGTGTATGTGTGAAATTAGAATAACAAGCCTTTAACATAAATCTTAAGGATTATTATCACCATCTCAAATGGAAAGATACATTTTCTGCTAGTTAACATGATTAGAGAATAGGATTTTCTGGTTAATAAATTCTGATTTGTAATCCCTGCCCCCCATACACATTGCTTTATTTTCTTGCATTAAATAGATTCGTTATGAAATATTTTAACCATATAAAAACTAAATATGTTATAGAAACCAACAGAGCTGCCATCCAAACATAAGCAATGCTAACATTTTGCCATATTTGCTTTAGCTTATTTCCTTTAAAAAAAAAAAGCAGCTTTATTGAGATATTCAAATACCAAGCAATTCACCCATTTAAAGTGTACAATTCCAATATATTTACAGAGTTGTTGCAACATTATCACAATTAATTTTTGAACATTTTCATCACTGATTCATGATTTTTTTCTTAAGGACTAGAAATATAATCAAATGCTTGAAGAAATCGAAGATAAACTTTTAACATTAAAAACAAATAAGCGGAGTTCAGAGGTGGTCCTAAGATGGTGGAGGAATAGGTCGGGGAGACCACTTTCTCCCTCAAATTCATCAAAAGAACATTTCAACGCTGAGTAAATTCCACAAAACAACTTCTGAATGCTGGCAGAGGACATCAGGCATCCAGAAAAGCAGATCATTGTCTTCAAAAACAGGTAGGAAAAAATATAAAAGACGAAAAAAGAGACAAAGGAGGTAGGGAGGGAACTCCATCCTGGGAAGGGAGTCCCGTCCCGGGAAGGGAGTCTTAAAAAGAGAGAAGTTTCCAAACACCAGGAAATACTCTCGCTGCTGAGTCTGTGGCGAGCCTTGGAAGCACAGAGGGCAACATAACAGGGAAGAAAAATAAATAAATAATTAAAACCAACAGATTACGAGCCCAACGGTAACTCCCCCAGCGGAGAAGCAGTGCAGACGCCTGCATCCGTCACTAGCAAGTGGAGGCTGGGCAGGGAGGTGTGGGCTGCAGTGCTTTTTAAGAATCGGGCAGGAATACCCTGAGTGTAACCAGAGAGAACTAACTTGGGCTAGCATACCAGACTGTGGGATAGCTACCATGCGAAAAGCTCTAACATAAGACACTGTCAGGACCACGCGCAGAACAAAGGACGGAACAGAAATAGCCGGCTGCAGACCATCCCCCTCCAGTGACAGGCAGCCAGAGCCGTAAGGGTTGGAAGGGGGCAATCGCAGCCCTGGAGAGGCATTTACCTACCAAACTGCAAGCAGGCTTCTTTTGCTAAGACTTCTTGGGGTTCTGGACAGTCATTATCTGCCTGAGAAGGGGAGCCAGTGGTACACCCAGAAAACTGAGCAGCAGGGACGGGAAAGGCGATAAGTTGCAGTGACCATGCTCATCAAACACCTGAGCTACTTGGACCTGGGAAGAGCACAAAACGCAGGCCCAACCTAATCTGTGCCTCTGAGGGCTACCTGAGAGCCAAGCCTGAGTGGCTTAGACCGGGGAAGTGCATGCAGCCTAGGGCTGGCCTCAGATGGTTCCCGGTGGAGCAACGTAGAGCATGAACGGTGTGTGCTGTGAGCAGGGGCAGGCCCAGCGTGGCTGAGACACTGCAAGCACATGGAGTGTTATTTGTTTGCAGCATCCCTCCCTCCCCACAGCACGACTGAACAAGTGAGCCTTAAAAAAAAAAAAAAAGAAACTGTCCACCACTGACCCCCTTGTGCCAGGGTGGAAATCAGACACTAAAGAGACCAGCAAACAGAAGAGGCTAAACAGAGGGAACTGCCTTGGAAG
Organism: Redunca redunca; assembly: GCA_006410935.1. Lineage (NCBI taxonomy): Eukaryota > Metazoa > Chordata > Mammalia > Artiodactyla > Bovidae > Redunca > Redunca redunca. The sequence goes on along the minus strand of SJYQ01000332.1, from coordinate 80,604 downwards.
TGACTCCACTCTGCCCACAACACCAGAGAAAGTCCCAGATATGTGTTTACTATTTTTTCCATCATTCTCTTTTTTTGTTTTGTTTTGTTGATGATGCTGTTTGATTGTTTTTTCTCTTTTTTTAACTTTTGAAAATTTTTAAGTCCTCTATTTCTCCTTTAATTTTTATTTTTATAACCTACTATTCTCAAAAAAAAACACCCTATTTTTAAAACAAATGCTGTATATATTTTTTTGTGGTTGTTGTTTTCTAATAATTCTTGTAATTTTTTTTTTTCCCTCTCTTCTTCTAATATTGTATTTTTGAAAATCCAAACTCTACTCCAGATTTTTAATTTTTGCTTTTTGGTATTTGTTGTCAATTTTGTACATTTATAAACCCAATCTTCAGTACCCAATTTTACCTGAAAGCGAGATTACTGGCTTGACCACTCTCTCCTCCTTTGGACTCTCCTTTTTCTCCACCAGGTTGTCTCTGTCTTCTCCCTCCCCCTTCTCTTCTCTACCCAACTCTGTGAATCTCTGTGTTCCAGATGATGGAGAACACTTAGGGAACTGGTTACTGGCTGGATCGGTCTCTCTCCTTTTCATTTCCCTCTTTTATCCTCCTGGCCACCTCTGTCTACTTCCCCCCTCTCCTCTTCCCTGTATAACTCCGTGAACATCTCTGAGTAGTCCAGACTGTGGAGTGCACATAAGGAAGTGATTACTGGCTAGCTTGCTCTCTCCTCTATTGATCCCACCTCATCTCATTCCAGTCACCTCTAACTACCCCCTCCCTCTTCTCTTCTCCATGTAACTCAGTGAACCTCTCTGGGTGTCCCTCAATGTGGAGAAACTTTTCATCTTTAACCTAGATGTTTTATCACTGGTGCTGTATAGATGGAGAAGTCTTGAGGCTACTGTAAAAATAAAACTGTAAACCAGAAGCAGGAAGCTTAAATCCAAATCTTGAGAACATTAGAGAACTCGGGAATCCAGGGAACATTAATCGATAGGAGCTCATCAAATGCCTCCATACCTACACAGAAACCAAGCACCACGCAAGGGCCAACAAGTTTCAGAGCAAGACATACCACGCAAATTCTCCAGCAACACAGGAACACACCCCTGAGCTTCAATATACAGGCAGCTCAAAGTTACTCCAAAACCATAGACGTCTCATAACTCATTACTGGACACTTCATTGCACTCCAGAGAGAAGAAATCCAGCTCCACCCACCAGAACTCTGACACAAGCTTCCCTAACCAAGAAACCTTGACAAGCCACTGATACAACCCCACCCACAGCGAGGAAACTCCATAATAAAGAGAACTCCACAAATTCCCAGATTACAGAACAACCACCCCAAACTTAGCAATATAACTAAGATGAAGAGACAGAGGAATACCCAGCAGGTAAAGGAACAGGAGAAATGCCCACCAAACCAAAGAAAAGAGGAAGAGATAGGGAATCTACCTGAGAAAGAATTCTGAATAATGATAGTGAAAATAATCCAAAATCTTGAAATCAAAATGGAATCACAGATACATAGCCTGGAGACAAGGATTGAGAAGATGCAAGAAAGGTTTAACAAGGACTTAGAAGAAATAAAAAAGAGTCAATATACAATGAATAATGCAATGAATGAGATCAGAAACACTCTGGAGGCAACAAATAGTAGAATATCAGAGGCAGAAGATGGGATTAGTGAAATAGAAGATAGAATGGTAGAAATAAATGAATCAGAGAGGAAAAAAGAAAAACAAATTAAAAGAAATGAGGACAATCTCAGAGACCTCCAGGACAATATGAAACGCTCCAAAATTCGAATTATAGGAATCCCAAAAGAAGAAGACACAAAGAAAGACCATGAGAAAATCCTTGAGGAGATAATAGCTGAAAACTTCCCTAAAATGTGGAAGGAAATAATCACCCAAGTCCAAGAAACCCAGAGAGTTCCAAACAGGATAAACTCAAGGCAAAACACCCCAAGACACATATTAATCAAATTAACAAAGATCTAACACAAAGAACAAATATTAAAAGCAGCAAGGGAAAAACAACAAATAACACACAAGGGGATTCCTATAAGCTTAACTGCAGATCTTTCAATAGAAACTCTTCAGGCCAGGAGGGAATGGCAAGACATACTTAAAGTGATGAAAGAAAATAACGGACAGCCCAGATTACTGTACCCAGCAAGGATCTCATTCAAATATGAAGGAGAAATCAAAAGCTTTCCAGACAAGCAAAAGCTGAGAGAATTCAGCATCACCAAACCAGCTCTCCAACAAATGCTAAAGGATCTTCTCTAGACAGCAAACACAAAAACGGCATATAAACCCAAACCCCAAACAATCAAGTAAATGGTAAAGGGATCATACTTAATAATTACCTTAAACGTAAATGGGTTGAATGCCCCAACCAAAAGGCAAAGACTGGCTGAATGGATACAAAAACAAGACCCCTATATATATGCTGCCTACAAGAGGCCCACCTCAAAACAAGGGACACATACAGACTGAAAGTGAAGGGCTGGAAAAAGATATTCCACGCAAATAGAGACCCAAAGAAAGCAGGAGTAGCAATACTCATATCTGATAAAATAGACTTTAAAACAAAGTCTGTGAAAAGAGACAAAGAAGAACACTACATAATGATCAAAGGATCAATCCAAGAAGAAGATATAACAATTATAAATATATATGCACCCAACATAGGAGCACCGCAATATGTAAGACAAATGCTAACAAGTATGAAAGGGGAAATTAACAGTAACACAATAATAGTGGGAGACTTTAATACCCCACTCACACCTATGGACAGATCAACTAAACAGAAAATTAACAAAGAAACGCAAACTTTAAATGATACAATAGACCAGTTAGACCTAATTGATATCTATAGGACATTTCACCCCAAAACAATGAATTTCACCTTTTTCTCAAGTGCTCACAGAACCTTCTCCAGGATAGATCACATCCTGGGCCATAAATCTAACCTTGATAAATTCAAAAATTGAAATCATTCCAAGCATCTTTTCTGACCATAATGCATTAAGATTAGATCCCAATTACAGGAGAGAAGCTATTAAAAATTCCAACATATGGACGCTGAACAACACGCTTCTGAATAACCAACAAATCACAGAAGGAATCAAAAAAGAAATCAAAATATGCATGGAAACAAATGAAAATGAAAACACAACAACCCAAAACCTGTGGGACATTATAAAAGTGGTGCTAAGAGGAAAGTTCACAGCAATACAGGCATACCTCAAGAAACAAGAAAAAAGTCAAATAAATAACCTAACTCTACACCTAAAGCAAAAAAGGAAGAAATGGAGAACCCCAGAGTTAGTAGAAGGAAAAAAAATCTTAAAAATTAGGGCAGAAATAAATGCAAAAGAAACAAAAGAGACCATAGCAAAAATCAACAAAACCAAAAGCTGGTTCTTTGAAAGAATAAATAAAATTGACAAACCATTAGCCAGACTCATCAAGAAACAAAGGGAGAAAAATCAAATCAATAAAATTAGAAATGAAAATGGAGCGATCACAAGAGACAACAGAGAAATACAAAGGATCATAAGAGACTACCATCACCAATTATATGCCAATAAAATGGACAGCGTGGAAGAAATGGACAAATTCTTAGAAAAGTACAACTTTCCAAAACTGAACCAGGAAGAAATAGAAAATCTTAACAGACCCATCACAAGCACGGAAATTGAAACTGTAATCAGAAATCTTCCAGCAAACAAAAGCTCAGGTCCAGATGGCTTCACAGCTGAATTCTACCAAAAATGTCAAGAAGAGCTAACACCTATCCTACTCAAACTCTTCCAGAAAATTGCAGAGGAAGGTAAACTTCCAAACTCATTCTATGAGGCCACCATCACCCTAATACCAAAACCTGACAAAGATGCCACACAAAAAGAGAACTGCAGGCCAGTATCACTGATGAACACAGATGCAAAAATCCTTAACAAAATTCTAGCAATCAGAATCCAACAACACATTAAAAAGATCATATACCTTGACCAAGTGGGCTTTATCCCAGGGATGCAAGGATTCTTCAATATCCACAAATCAATCAATGTAATTCACCACATTAACAAATTGAAAAATAAAAGCCATATGATTATCTCAATAGATGCAGAGAAGGCCTTTGACAAAATTCAACATCCATTTATGATAAAAACTCTCCAGAAAGCAGGAATGGAAGGAACATACCTCTACATAATAAAAGCTATATATGACAAAACCACAGCAAACATTATCCTCAATGGTGAAACATTGAAAGCATTTCCCCTAAAGTCAGGAACAAGACAAGGGTGCGCACTTTCACTGCTACTATTCAACATAGTTCTGGACGTTTTGGCCATAGCAATCAGAGCAGAAAAAGAAATAAAAGGAATCCAAATTGGAAAAGAAGAAGTAAAATTCTCACTGTTTGCAGATGACATGATCCTCTACATAGAAAACCCTATAAGACTCCACCAGAAAATTACTAGAGCTAATCAATGAATATAGTCAAGTTGCAGGATATCAAATCAACACACAGAAATCCCTTGCATTCCTATACACTAATAATGAGAAAGCAGAAAAAGAAATTAAGGAAACAATTCCATTCACCATTGCAACGAATAGAATAAAATACCTAGGAATATATCTACCTAAAGAAACTAAAGACCTATATATAGAAAACTATAAAACACTGATGAAAGAAATCAAAGAGGACACTAATAGATGGAGAAATATTCCATGTTCATGGATTGGAAGAATCAATATAGTGAAAATGAGTATACTACACAAAGCAATCTACAGATTCAATGCAATCCCTATCAAGCTACCAGCAGTATTTTTCACAGA
>SJYQ01000332.1:0-46946 GCA_006410935.1 Redunca redunca | reverse complement strand
GGGAAATCAGGTAAATTGCTTTCCTGAGCCATCAGGGAATTCCCTTTAGCAGAAATCTTAATAACCCTAGAGATTTCCTTTTTAAAATGACTTTTGACAATTCACTGTTTTAAAAAGATCTGTTTTACTGAGTGATAGTTTCTAGGTTCAAGATCAAGGTATAAACCTCTTGAAAAAAGTTCAAGTGGGTCTTGACAACTTTGGGGGCAAAGGAAAGGACAGTAGAGGAGTCAGACCGCTTGGTGAACAATCTGCCGCCACTCCAGTTCCCAGGAAGAGGGGCCTCTTTCTAAAGGAGACCTGCTCACTGCCTAATGGAAGAAGCAGACAAAACTGCCAGTGAGGGAACAAACACAAAGATTAGGAATAAAGCAAGCTAAACTTTTGTGTCCCCGACTTCACTCTGTACTCATCTTGCACTACCTACCTCCCAAGCACTTTCTATAGAAATTACTACTTTAGAATTTGGATTTTATTGTCAGCCCCAGACAACCTCTTTAAGAAGGTAAGCACTAAAGAATTACTAAGATCCTCCATACTAAGGAGGAGGCAATGTAAAACCATGATAAAGTCTGACGGTATTGATGAGAAGGAGCAGTAAAATGATTCTTTAGGCATCTTCTGAATATGTGTAAATTCTCTGCTTTAATCTTTGAAACTAAAGGGAGATTTAAAGGTGTGAGTTTTCCTTAAAATAGATGAAAACCATCCTAATTGCTTATCCTGGGCCCTAAAATATCCCCCACGCCCCCGTGTCTCTGGTGAAATTGCCTTTATTTTTTAGCCTAGGAGAGATCCCTATTTTACTACAGAGAAAAGTCTTAAATTTGCTACCTGTTACTCATTAATTACGAAGCAGTCAAAAAAGCTGTTTGGATGACTTAGGATGTGTTTTGTAAGACTGTAATATTAAAGTTTATTTAGGCCCTAGTACACCACAGTCTGAAGGCATAAACATGCCTTCAGCAAGTTGAGAGGCCTTGGACGCTGATAGTAATATTCTTTTCATAAGAAAGAAAGAAGTAACGTTTCTGTCGGTGAGATCATGGTCTCCTAGCTATGCAGTAAATGTCATCTCAGCTGAATGCTAAGTTCCACCCCACAGCTTTCTTTAAAGCACTGGAAATTTAAGGAATTTGAGATAAATGAATTGTGACTATAATTTCAGCCTAACTAAAGTTGGTTTAAAATGCCAGTTTCAGCTGTGAACAGGCTGACCAAGAGCAGTGTGGGGAGGTTTGTAATATAGAAGAGGCTTGATATTTTGCCCAACTTCCTGATACTTTAAAAACAGAGAAGTTAAAAAAAAAAGAGAGAGAGATATCCTTTGGCCAGCAAGTCTCTTCTTGTCTGTTTGGTCTGTGTTAAAATGTAAACGTTTGTGTTTCTTTACCTATTGTTTATAGCTTTTCATTCCAGTTCTTTCTTTTATTCTGTTTGAAGTTAGATTTTTAAAAAAAATTCTCTGCATATTGCCTATCAGTGATAAAATCTATATCAAATTAACAGAAATGTTAGTTTTTAAGTTAAAAATATTTTTCTAGTCTAAGAAAGCTTGCTAACAATTAGATGATATTCTTTATTAATGTAATTTTCTTGGATTTAATTCTTTCCCTCCTCCTCACCAAGAAAAATCTATAAAAGGCCAAGTAAATGATCTTGGAGCCCCGAAATATCTTTGACTCCTGCTTCAGTTTGAAAAAAGGGAAAAGGAGTTGAACTCCTAATTTCTTTAGTCTTAAATTCCAGCATCAACAACTTTTTCTTGTTTAGCCACCATGAGTATTTTACCCTGTATTTTTGTTTGGTGACTGCCTCATGAATTTGCCACATTACTGATGAGGACAGTTTGGAAAGATGAGTGAGTCACAGACATGGAGCACTGTGAGAGGGGCCAGTGGGAGGAAGGTGATTTAGAATACATTTTGGTAGTTATAAAACAAGATTTATTTATTTTAAGCTCTTTAACCAATAATGAGTTGTTCAGTTTGAAAACCGTGCAGTTGATCCGGTCCCTGTATACTTACTTACTGAATGTGGAATTAAGACAGAGACGCCAGGTCATCACAGGGAGATGGGGATGAGGAAGTAAAAATATGTTTTCAAGGAGGACATTTCAACATTGTGAGCTAATTTTACAGAGGGAAGTGAAAACAGTTGGGGAGGGGGGGAAACAGACTGGGGGTGGATTTTTAAGAGACTGAAAAGAGCAGAATAAAGCAAGTCTACTTCATGGCAATAGAAAAAACGGTAACAAGAACATAACTGATCAAGGAGATTTATTTCAATAATGGTTTTGAAACAAAAGGGAATTGTCATATTACTGCTCTTAATTTAACAGCAACAAACACACTTATAATGGGCTCTAACTACCTAATTAGAGGGTGCTTGGGGAAGAAATAGCTGTGCTTTTAAATTTGCTTTATAGAAAACACGTCCAACATTTGGATGGAAAGAAAGCTAAGAGTGCAAGTTGGATAAAATAGGTGAGGAGTGTGCCTGCCTGTTGCTATAAGAATTGAGTCCCCTGGTACAGTTCTGGGGTCGGAAGGATGCCTACCTCTTATAGTGAGTCGGTTCAGTTTCCCCATCACAGTCCTTAGAATCCAATAGCTGAAGCACCCTAGGAAATAAAAAGAATAAACGGGCAAGTGGATGACAGGAGAAAGGGTGATGACTAAGCAGGCAATGAAGCTGAGAATTTAGAGAAACGCGGCTTTTCTGCCATTCATGGGGGCCTATAGCAGCCTTATTTGCAGACAGAAAAAGAGGACTGAAATATAGGTGTTACCCCGGCAAGAATTATGTGTCAAATATTAGGTAAAAATGGGGAAGTGGAAAACAGGAGGAGGAATAACCACTGTGGAATGCTTTATTAACACAACTCAAAAATAAAACCCTATACCCACTAGCAGTCACTCCTGATTCCTCTCTCCCTCAGCCCCTGACAACCAGTCATCTATTTTCTATCTCTGTGGATGTGCACATTTTAGATTATTCATATAAATGGAATCATAAATATGTGAACCTCTTGTGAATGGCTTCTTTCACGTAATGTACTGTTTCAACGGTTCATCTATGTTGTAGCATCTATCAGAACTTTATTCCCTTTTGTGATGAGATAATATCAATTGTATGGATCTATCACAGTTTTAAAGTCCATCATCAGTTTATGGACATTGGGTCATGGAATACTTTATTTTTGTTATAAGTTTATTGTAATAAGTTTAAAAAATATAAGATGGAATAAACCCCCCAAACGATTATAAAATTGGAATGATGAGCACACATTTCACAAGTGACTGAGAAAATACCAATCAGGGGGTATTGCAAGTGATAGGAGATCGTGATCACGAGTAGAACTTGTTTTGATTTGAATTCTATGACTACTTTAGAAAACACAAACAATGGAAATAGTTTTGACCAAGAAAATAGTTTTTAGAAGGATCAAATGATGACCCAAGAAATGGACACTCCTACATGAAGCATCATTGGCCATGCATTTTGCCTTAAAATTCCTGCTTTTTAAAAAAATTACCTAAGTGTCAAAATATTTATTTACTAATTTACTTTAATAATCCTGATAGGAAATCCATTTCCATTCAAGTACATTGAGGGAATTCTGCTTCAACATCATCTGGGTTTGGAAAAAATCTCAGTTATCTATCAGGTCCATGTTAAGACACCTCTGGGACTCACAGAATAAAAAAATGTGTTGAAATTTTGCTCCTGAAATCAGAGCAGCACATCAGAGTGAGCACCCTTCTTCTCTGAGGTCTATTGATTTCGTAGTTAGGATTATGATTCTGATTTTTTTCTCTTGCATACTGCAACTCAGTGCTAATGAAAAGCAAGATCACAGAATCAAGTAGGGACAGTAAGGATGAACTAATTGTGAAGGGAGTGTGTAAGTCATTCACGAATAGTCAGCAATTCAGTGGAAGCAATCAGATTTAATTTTAGCAGAAGTTTAAACACCTCAAAGGCAAAATCAACCCTCTTAGGCCTATTGGTGGAGGTCTGGACAAATGAAAAATGGGTTAGGCTATAAACTTACAAAAAAACAAGACATTCTGTTTCTCAAATATGGAGAATTAAGAAGAGATGATTGTATTCATGAGAAGTCATAGCTTTTCAAAGCCCTTGCTATAGTGAGCCTTATTCCAGCCGTGTCCTGTAACCTTATGTAGCTTTATTAGGTGAATGTTTTATGATTTAAATATCTATAATTTTACATGTGTGTGTGTGCGCACGCGTGTACTTAGTCACTCAGTCATGTCCAACTCTTTGCGACCCCATAGACTGTAGCCCATCAGGCTCCTCTGTCTGTGGAATTCTGCAGGCAAGAATACTGGAGTGGGTTTCCATTCCCTTGTCCAGGGGATCTTCCCCACTCAGGGATCAAACCCGGGTCTCCTGTACTGCAGGCAGATTCTTTACCGTCTGAGCCACCAAGGAAGCCCAAAATTTTACATAGTGGAATTTAAAGTAAATCTTCACATTAATAACTTTTCTGTTGTTTTAATTTATGATATGTTATGATTTAGTTTGCTATTTCTTTGCAAACTAAAAGGCATCACAATATCCATTCAGTTTTAGAACAGTTACACAAATGATGTCAAAGTTTCTAACGTGCCTGATGTCTGTGTTTGTCCCCTGACGGGTGTTTAGGTGGTGGCTCTGGGGGACGTTCCGGATGGCACTCTGGTGACCGTGATGGCAGGCAATGATGAAAACTACTCAGCTGAACTGAGAAATGCAACCGCGGCCATGAAGAACCAAGTTGCGAGATTCAATGACCTCAGGTTTGTCGGTCGGAGTGGAAGAGGTATGTATCTGTCAGAACTGAACTTGAAACACCCAGTATTTACATGGCAACAAACCCAGATTTCAAAACATCTAGAAGTTTCTGTGATGGGATTCCCTAGAAGCATAGTCATTTCTTCCCATTATTGTTGCTACGTCAGCCTTGTTATTTAATATTTAATGTTTCTAACAGAATCTGGCTTTACATTATTGCTTTCTGTTACTGAATTGGTTTAAGACTGATTTGAAGCAGTTAACACATGAATCGCAAATTCCAAGAAAACCTCTCAGATCTTTACTAAAATGTAAAGTATAAAACGGGCCATCATGGACGCTAAGATTATACAACTGGGGTTCTCTCTTTGATAATTTTCAGAAATCTCTTTACTGGAAGCCTTTAACTTCTGGTCCATGTGCTATAAGTGACCGAGTTTCAGATGATCACTTCTAGTAATTTTAAGGGTTATATAGTAGATGATTATTGCAATATGTTTCAAAGAAGCAATTTTTATGGTGAAATATAAAGAAATAGTAACATTCTGATTCGGTGATTCTGATGGTAACCTGACTTTCTTATATAAAATTTGGATGGCTTATTATTATCTGTAGGGAGGGGCTGGGCCCAGTTAATATTTTAGGTACTGATAATATCAAAGATTGAACTCTCCCGAGAAATTGTTGTATCAGTGTGTTTCTATGTGTAGTTTTCTTTCTCCATACATGTTATCAAAGTATTCAACCAGAAAGAGAAATCTTGGCTTGTAATCTCCTCTGGTTTCCAAAATCATTTTCAAATCTTGTGTTTTCTTTATGTTGTAAGAACCTTGGTCGTGTTTTATAAACAGCTGTAAGTACTATTTGTTTAACTGAAGGAGGTAAGATAGTTTGTTTTGAAAATCGCATTTTTGTGATGCAGTGTTGAATAAGCTTATGAATAAAAGTTATTTTGAGTATGATATAAAATGACGTAGAAAATACCTAAATAACAGGATGACTCGTTTTGAAAAAAAGTAAAAGTACAACCAACAGACAGTTAAACAGAAGAGTAATCATTAGTCTTTATAAAGGCATTTGAAAAGCTGTATTCTTGGGGAATTTGATTAGTCAGAGAGGAAAGGGAGTAAAGGCATGTTGCTTCTTTTGGCTGTTGTGTTTGTGTTATCCTAGCTGTCTGGGGAATTTTCAAAACAGAATCATAGGTGGAGAAAAATTTTTTAAACTTATAACATGGTTGAAAATGTTTGTTTATAGCACTATGTTAATAGTAGGCTAAGGCCAAGAAAATTACATCCACTTATTGAAATCATGAATGATGTTATAAGGTATAAAGGCACAAGTTCGTCTATGGGTTCACTTGATATATTAAAGTCCTCGCCTTTCAGTAAATGGAATTCCCATTGTGGTTCAGAGATACATGTTTAGAAAACATCTCGGAGGTTTCGGATGAGTAGCTGGCAGAGTGGGTGAGAAGCCAATAAAACACAAAGGCCTGGCCGTCTGGTCCAGTGACCATCGCAATTCAATTCCTGTGAATTTCTGTTCCTAAGAAGCCATAGCTGAGGATCACTGAGTTGTGTTTCCAGAGGAAGTAGTATTACATCGTGTGCGTCTGTGTAGGTCTGTGGGTCGGGTTGTGGTTATGCAAGTTCTGGGAACTCTTCAGTGGTCCATGCCATTTTCCCCTAAGAAGTGCAGTAAGTGGCTTTCTAGCAAGGGCCAGGAGGTTGGTGATGATAAAGAAGGACATGGTGAAAGCAGCCTGCTTTCTGTGCTGGCATTTCTCATCCCTCACTGGCCGTGTCTGTTTTGAGTGGGTGACTAAGAGGAGCTTGTGTTGACTTGGGGAACAGTGAACTGTTTCCCCAAGGTGGGGATTGTTTGCGTTCGGCTGCCTGATTAGTGCCAGGATGCCTTTGAGTCTGCAAAGTGGAATAGCTGCAAGCAAGGCTGGGCTGTCTTCTGATGGTGTGGAATGAGACACTTAATTGAAATGCTGCAAATATGAACAGTATCTGTTTTGACCAGGCTTCCCATGTGTGCTAATAAGCAATCCCAAACAGAAGAACCCCAAAATAAATGTTGTACGCAATTAGTTACCATGTATATTGTTGGTCTTGAGTGATTTTTTTTTTTGTTAAGTTCTGCAAGACAAAATGAGCTGTCAAAAGGCTCAGTTTGACTCTGACTGGTAATTTCTTTCCATAATCATAAAATACAACTTTATTTTACTCTTTCAAGTCTTGAGTGTCAACATCAGCGCCTGCCAGGTTTTTTCTTTTTCGTTTTTTGCAATTTGCTTCTCATTATGAAGGGAGCGGATGACTTTCCCTCATTTTAACAATTAGCCTTAATCTCTCTTGCGGAATCTCGTCCTTTTAAAAGTTTCATAGTGTTTTATTAAGTGATCTTAAGGCTATCCCCTATTTTGTTTTCTGGTTTTGAAAATATGTCTGAAAATACAACACAGGCATCACCACACCACACTGGGGCTGGGAAGGTCCTGGCTGCTGGCTCATCCGAACGTTTCAACGCCAGTTTCCCATTCTGTCCAAAGCCAGTGGTCTGATGAGTTTTCTTAAAGCGGCCTGGTACTCCCCTCTAAATAAAGGGTAGAAAAAGAAACTCCCTTTTCTTTTCTCAGCCTTCAGTTCCTAGGGATTGTAAAAGCTCCTAGAAATTGTCAGAGGTGGAACATGGAAGGGTTTTTCTCTGTTCCACAAAACCGATCTGCCTGGGCGCTGGCTTGGGTCCAGGATCGCGGTTCCTAACCTCGGGTTCAGCCTGCAACTGGGAAAACCTGCCCATCCGGCTTTGAAGGCCTCGCTGACAACCCTGGCCCCTAAAAAATACTGATGAAGGCTGCAGCCGTCTGGGCCTTCCTCCTTCCTTTCTTTTCTGTCCCTGACAACTTAAATCTCTCCTTCAGGGCTATCTCACCCTGGGAATTTTCTCCCTTTGATTCAGTATCACCTTATAGATCCACCATTCCTTTACAATTGAAGGCGAGATAGTAGGTCCCAGGAGAGGGGGTTGTTACTCAGAACCGTTCACACCTAAGCACACTTCCTGGGGACTATCCCTTACCTCCAGAAAAATCCAAGTTCAGGATCAGGGGAAGCTCTTCTTTGGTGACGGTCATTAGCGGCAGCTCACGTAGCTTCCCATCCACCGTTGAAGCAGGTGCTATGGATATTTTCAGTTATAAGAAACTGTATCATGGCTGCAGTCAAGAGACATTGGAGAAATTTTAGCGATGAAATCTGTGAGTGCTTTCTCCCCTGTTGGAGTACTTAATCAGTTGGAAAAGAATCGATCAATCAGGGAATATGGCCTTAGTTAATTCATTTTAGAACCAAAGAGGAAATCTACCAGACCATATGATCTATCGTATCGTAAATGGGGGAAGAGAATCCACTGCAGATTTCCTTCTGAGTTTTCTAAGACTGAGATTTTTAATTTTCGGAATGTCCAGGAATCATTTTGAAAATCCTTGAAAGCCTTCTCCCCGGGGTGGGGAAATGGATGTATGCACTCACACACCCAGTTTCTTGTACAGTTGCAGTTTCAGGGCTGCTGAAGCTCCTTTATGGAACTTCTGGGGATCCCATGGGCCCGATCTCCCCCGAGGCAAGAATCTGTGAACCTGGAACTTTACTTTGACCGTGGAGGGCCAGCCTAGCATGGTGCTGCACGTTATAGATAACTAGAAAATGAGGAAATAAATGAACGCATGAGTTAGACGTTCTTCTTGCTCCCTGGGGATTGTGCTGTTTTGGTTACACCTGCTTTTATTGTATCCAGGGCCTGGTTTGCATAATTAGGAAAGGAGATCCCATTCAAACTACTGGTCCAGACCTTTAAGAGGTATACACAAAGGTATATACACAGATGGTTCCTTGCAAAGGAAAAGGGCTTATTTTGTCACTGAAGGGGCAACCTCCTCTCTAGTGACTGCCCAGCCACCTGGCTACAGACCTACAATTCGAATTCCCAGCCAGCCCAGCAAGGCCACATGGTTCCCCCACCGTCCATTAGGACCGGGCTTAATTTCTTGGTGGAAATTCCTGTTTATGTTGACCTCCATGGCAACTTTAATCTTGCCCACTTTCCAAATAGTACCCTTCTCAACCCTTTTATAAAATGAAATTCCTTCCTCACGTTCTTGCTATGGATGGCTTCCCAGACATAATATTTACCCTGCCACAATCAGGGTGATTGTACATTTGTGTACTGTTCGTGACTGAAGGATTTTCATTCTTAAGGTATTTGACTATATTCGCAGGACAGGATGGGGAGACTGCCTTTCAGATGAGTGAAAGACTGGTTGAAGCAAAGACACATGCAGGAAAGGATAGTGTACCGGTATTCTGAACAAAGCGCGAGGTGTCTTTATGGAGTGGTTATTACTAAGAAATGGTCTGGATGACTCACGATATTATCATCGGATCCCAGTCCTTGTCTGTTTTATCACAGACCATATAATAGGGGGAGGAAAATTCATCTGACAATCCCAGCGTTGTTTCGTGGATAACATTCAAGATAATGAGTTGGCAGTCAGACCTCCTGGAGAGAATACAAGGAAAAGACATGGGTTGTATTAAAATCACCTCTCCCATTACCACCCCCGTCCCCTGGGTTTTTTTGGATTGCGATAGATCTACCTTTTAAAATGATAATATATACACTGAAATCTGTTTTCAGACTTCCAGGTGGGCAAACCCCGATAGGAAAAGACTCAGCCTCTGATACGTGCAGCCTCAGGCAGCCCAAGCAAATAACGCCTTTTGATGGCAGGTGGAAAGCTGGTATCCATGATCTGATGCAGAGTTCATCTCTAGAGATCAGTTTTCTCATTCTGTTTCACATTTGCCCATGAAAGAGTAACATTTCCTCAAAGCAAGTTGCTGCCCACCACCCAGCGCTTCCTGTCCCACTTGGTGTCGTGGCAAAGACCAAGGAGGACAGCTTTCTTGAAAAATGCTTGTGCCTGGAACACGTAGCTTTGTGATTGATCTCTTCATGGTTTCCTTGCTGATTTTATGAAGTCCCAGGTATTGTTGATGGTGTTAGACAGCTTTTTTAAGTGGAGGTTATTTGTATGAACAATATTTAAGAGTTGATAGGCAGAAGCTGGACTCTGTCCACCACTCCCACCCTCCCCCACCTCCCATCCCGCCCCTGCAAACCCCTTCCTTGCCAACCCACTCGCTTTAGGTTGAGGCAGCTCTTTTTTGGTGGGGACAGAAGACTATCAGTCAGAAAGTGCTTCCGAGAGAAATAATGGTTGAGTGATTTTTAGAGCTTCCTGTTTCAGCAGCAAGCATTATAGACATAAACTGATCCAGCCAATGGCTTCATTGCTGCACTGGTTCTAATAAATCCGTTCGGTATTTTCTTTTGTGCTGGTTGGCGAGGGGCGAGAGAGGGTGCAGAAGACTGGTCATGGAAGAGCATATCCTGTTTCCTTTTCTTTATTATTTTTAAAGAAAATGACTTGCTGAAAAGAGAGATGGCATATAGCCTGATGAGTGTTTTCTTACTTTTGGTGATAATAAAACATTGTCAGATCAGAAAGGGGTTGTTTATGAATAACTATGTACTGTTAGTATGGAAGGGTTATGTAATTTTGAAGGATCTATTGGACTTTCAGTCACAAGGGGTGTGTGTGTGTGTGTGTGTGTGTGTGTGTGTGTGTGTGTGTTCTTCCACTGAAAAGACTTCCTGGACCAAATTATCTTTGAGGACTAAATCTATACTAATAACATCTCATCTGAAGCCCCCCAAAAGCAATTAACAGAAATTAATAAGTGAGCAGTGTAGCTTTAATGAGCTGCCTATGAATGAATACTTTCAAAGGTTTCTGGTTTTATTAATTCGGTCTCAGGGCGTGGGGGATGAATTGCTGCTCTTTAAGATTTTCATGTTTATGAACATGCATTAGTGGACTTCCAGCAACACTTACCCTCTGTCATTGGTCCTGATGCGAGTACCGTATTCGACAGAGATGTATTATTTAGTCCACGTTGAGAACAAAGCTTTCCCTGGCATTCCTGTTGTTGTCACTGATTTGAGATTCTAGCACGTTCCAGTCTCTATTAGGCTATATCAGGCAGTGTATCCCATTTAGAAACTCTATTTTGTCACTGAACTTCCTCCATCGCCAAGGGTTTCAGGTTGCTGAAGACCCAAAAATCATAAGGTGATCCCAGCAACTTCCTTCGGTAGACCCTGTGGCCATCCTGTCGGTGGACTCAGAATGTGTTTCCTCTGGTTTCCTTGGTGAGTAAGCTTTCATGTAGGAGCCACTTANGTGTGTGTGTGTGTGTGTGTGTTCTTCCACTGAAAAGACTTCCTGGACCAAATTATCTTTGAGGACTAAATCTATACTAATAACATCTCATCTGAAGCCCCCAAAAAGCAATTAACAGAAATTAATAAGTGAGCAGTGTAGCTTTAATGAGCTGCCTATGAATGAATACTTTCAAAGGTTTCTGGTTTTATCAATTCGGTCTCAGGGCGTGGGGGATGAATTGCTGCTCTTTAAGATTTTCATGTTTATGAACATGCATTAGTAGACTTCCAGCAACACTTACCCTCTGTCATTGGTCCTGATGCGAGTACCGTATTCGACAGAGATGTATTATTTAGTCCACGTTGAGAACAAAGCTTTCCCTGGCATTCCTGTTGTTGTCACTGATTTGAGATTCTAGCACGTTCCAGTCTCTATTAGGCTATATCAGGCAGTGTATCCCATTTAGAAACTCTATTTTGTCACTGAACTTCCTCCATCGCCAAGGGTTTCAGGTTGCTGAAGACCCAAAAATCATAAGGTGATCCCAGCAACTTCCTTCGGTAGACCCTGTGGCCATCCTGTCGGTGGACTCAGAATGTGTTTCCTCTGGTTTCCTTGGTGAGTAAGCTTTCATGTAGGAGCCACTTACACTGTGTTTATTGAAGATGGAAGTACATTTCCTGTCTTTTTCTCAACTTGAGTGAATCCCTACTTTTACCGTGAGATTTCAGAGCATCATTAAGGATGTCAGTTCAGTTCAGTTGCTCAGTCGTGTCCGACTTTTGGTGACCCCTTGGACTGCAACACGTCAGGCTTCCCTACCCATCACCATCTCCCAGAGCTTGCTCAAACTCATGTCCATCAAGTTGGTGATGCCATCCAACCATCTCATCCTCTGTGGTTCCCTTCTCCTCCTGTCTTCAATCTTTCCCAGCATCAGGGTCTTTTCCAATGAGTCAGTTCTTCGCATCAGGTGGCCAAAGTATTGGAGTTTCAGCTTCAGCATCAGTCCTTCCAATGAATATTCAGGACCGATTTCCTTTAGGATGGGCTGGTTTGATCTCCTGCAGTCCAAGGGATGCTTAAGAGTCTTCTCCAACACAACAGTTCAAAAGAATGTAGGCGCAGCCCAGGCTGCGGAGCTGTGCCTCCTCCACCCCCAGCCCCACCCCCAGCCTCCCATCAAGGACTCTCCTGGGTCTGGTGAATGGGAAGTCTGGCCAGCACCCTCCTGCTTGTGGTGTGTGGCCTTAACTGAGTCACCGTATGCAAACAAAGGAGACTTCCTTGGCGCAAACAAAGGCAGTGCACAGGAATATGGGCGTTTGAGCACAGTTGGTGATCTGTGTGCTTATCAGATCTCAGCGGAGGAGGCAAGGTGGGATGGGCCTGTTTGGAGGTGGAAGTGCTCCAGGTTGCACCGGGCATTGATTTGGGGTTTTTAGAGATGTTTTTCCTTGATTCCAGTTGAAATCACTGTACAGAGTATAGTCACTGTCTGTCTGTCTATCTGTCTATAACGAATGAGAGAAAGTTTAAACTCATATCCTAACACAGTTTTCACCTCTTTAAATGGTGTTTCCAGTACCTACGACCCAGGGTCGGTCCAGACATTTTTCTGCTTTCCCCATCTCGTTTGAAACCTCAGGGCTGGTTAGAGCTGGTAGATCTTATCTGTGTATCTACTTATCAGTTTTCATGGTGGTCTCCCAGAGTGGGTCCCCACATTTGGCAATATCTTCAAACATTTTTGGTTGTGTCCCGCCCCGGGGTGGGAGAGCAGAGGCCATTCCGCAGTGCATAGGACAGCCCTACCATGCAGAACATTAGTCACGCTGTCGAGACTGAGAAATCCTGGGCTGGCCTCTCACACTGATCATGATCAGTGGTAAAATGTCTCCTCTTTTTTTCCTAGCACTTTCTGCCTCTTTACAAAATTTATGAAAAACTTAAATCAGAAAGTTCACACAGAATTTTAAAAAGTAGAGGACATCACTAAATATGAAAGTCTCTTTCTAAATATCAAAATATACTAGAGTTCTGTATACACAGAACTGCACCATTTCCGCATCTCCTGGGTCGGGGGGTGTGCGGCTGCAGGTGGAGGGGGGTCTCTCCATTGCAGGTGGAGGGGGGCAGGAAAATCTCTTCCTGGAGGGCTGGCCCCCTCCTTTCAGTCTCTCCCTTAGGAATGTCACGCAGGTGCAGGTCCATGGGAACCATCAAAAGCAGTGAAAGTGCACAGCTGGCTTCTCAGTGCCTGTCCCTATCCATCAGGCACCAGTCAGGGGCCAGAGACCCACTCATCCAGGAACATGAACTGATGTGAGTGCACAGTGTCCGCCTGAACTACAAGGTGCTAAAAGCAAGGTCCTGGTGTGCGTCGCTGACCGAAACCTTACAGAGACCGAAAAGGAGTCGGTTTGCACACCTTGGGGAGATGCAGGGATGGATGGCGGCTGACTTGCCATCCACCCCTGGGAAGCCCTGGTTACCTGCCAAAAGGCTATCTTCGCAGGGACCACAGACAGAGAGCTGGGTTCTTCCGGAGCTTTCTCCCACCAACTCCGTGTTGGTTCTGCCATCACTTGTTTGCTACAAGAAGATTCAGGGAAAGATGGTTTAAAAAAAGGTCTGGAAAAAAAAAAAGAAAAGAGTCCTCTGGCATTCTCATTGAATCATGGTGGTATCTCCTACAGGTAGAATATTCTCTTTTTTTAAAATATCTTTTTAACTGGAGGATCATTGCTGTCCAACGTTGTATTGGTTTCTGCTGTACAACCATGAGAATCGGCCGTCAGTGTACAGTCCCCTCTGTCTTGAGCCTCCCTCCCACCTGCTTCGCCTACCCCTCTAGCTTTTCCCAGAGCACTGGGTTGAGCTCCCTGTGTTATACAGCAGCTTCCTGCTAGCAATCTGTCTCATGCCTGGTAATGCATATGTTTCAGCGCTATCATCTCAGTCCGTGCCACCCTCTCCTTCCCCCGCTGTGTCCACAAGGGCATTCTTTATGTCTGCATCTCTATTCCTGCCCTGCGAATAGGATCATCAAGGACCGTTTTTCTCAATTCCGTATGTATGTGTTCACGTACACTGTTTTTCTGACTTGACTTCACTCCATGTAGCAGGCTCCAGGTTCATCCATACAGGAGGAATTTCTTGAATATGCTTTGCTGTGACTGTGGACTCTGGTTGGTTGGTTGCGTGTACTCTGCCTGGGGACCCTCACTCTGACCTTGCCTGCCCCATCTGCTTCCTGTGTGTTTCCCTCAGTAAAGTTATCAGCTCCCACATCCAGCATGGAGGTCGGTTGTGTATCACATCCTCTGAGACTGGTTAACTCTCCAAGTGGGAGTTCCTGGGCGGCTGCAGGTGTGAAGGACCAGCTATGGCAGGCAGGCACACACAGGGGCACAGTGATGCTGAGACCCCAGCACCCAGGAAAGGATGAACGTGGGCCCCAGAGTCCCCAGGAGACTGCCTTCCAAGAATTTTCAAAACACAGGAGTTTCCACCCTGAACTAGAGAAGCCCTGTGTGATATCAGTGGACCGGTGCCTGATACAGAGTGGGGACTCATTAAATATCCAAATGAGTGACCACCCCAGGCAGTAGAGCCTAGTGGTTACTGCATGGGTGGTCCTAGATTTGCCGCTGGGAGTACAGCGTCTCATCCTGGGCACCAGCAACGTTTCGGGTTGATTATTCTTTGTGGGGGCTATGCTCTGCATTTGGGGATGGTTAGTGGCACCTCTGGCCTCTACCCAGTAGCCTGGAGCATTCTCCCTCCAGTCCTGGGTGCTCACAACAAGAAATGTCAGCAGAATTTGCCAGATGTCCCTCCCTGGGGGAGAGGTGGAGGCCAGGAGCACTGGCTCAGAGCTGTGTGTCCGTGGGCAAGTTCCTTGACCTATCTGAGCCCAATTCAAACGTTGTCCAAAGGGGATGGAGTGCAGTGACGATTACTTGTCATGGCCAGGTCAGTTGCTATGACCCTAATTCTGCAGAGTCGCTGATGGCTGCTCTGTGAGCTCCTAACAAATAATACGGCCAGCACCTTCTTTCCTTCTTTGTTTAAATGAGTGACTTTTCTGGGACATCAGGCCCTTATCCTGATCCTTTGGTCCCTGTAGAGCTAGCTCTCAGGTCACGAAAGAGTTATGCATAGCAGGCATGGCAGTTTCAGACCAGCGATGGAAGGGACGAAATTAAATATGTACTGTAATCTGAGGCACTGTTTTTCATGGGAAAAGAAGTCCTCTCAACTTAGCTCTTGCAACTCCTTTGTCCAGACATTAACGGCATGCAAATATTTATGATTCATACATGCCCCTTTAGTTCCCGATCATATTTTAACAATAAACACTGCCATTTTCACAGTGAGGCAGAATAATCCCTTTGTCCCTTCGCCGGCTCCCCAGGCTGTCACCCGGCGGCGTCGCATTCTTCCTGCTTGGTAATTGCTTACTCCACCCAAGTGGAGCGGGTTTACAGTTGCTCCGTGGCGGCACCCTGGACCACGCTCTTCAGGACCCCCTGGCTGCTCCCCTGCAGGACATCTTAACGTGGTATTTCAGCCTGTTGAGAAAACACAAGCCGACATCCACGCGTGTTTCCTTTTTTGGCCACATCTTAGCAGAGAATCGATACACCTGGCT
Organism: Redunca redunca; assembly: GCA_006410935.1. Classification (NCBI taxonomy): domain Eukaryota; kingdom Metazoa; phylum Chordata; class Mammalia; order Artiodactyla; family Bovidae; genus Redunca; species Redunca redunca. The sequence goes on along the minus strand of SJYQ01000332.1, from coordinate 31,191 downwards.
GTTGGCTTGAAGAGGTGTCTTGCATTCTGCCAAAATCCATGGACTCAAGAGGCCCCCACGGCCATCATGTCCCAATTGATAGTCCTCCGTTTCCTGATCACTACGCATGCATCTGTTTGTGCTGATCCTGCGGCTCTTTGGAAGGTAGTGTGACAAAGTACCAGCAGGTGGCCTGCTTGCTGGACTCACGTAGGTGTGCTGGCCTCACTCTCCTCATCTGTACAGTAGGTATACCAGCGCCCTTCATACACACCGCAAAAGGTTTTTAGAGTGATTCAAAGATGATGTGTGTGTAACAAGACTCAGGAAGAAAGAGGTACGACTCACCTCCATGTCATCCTTCTTTCTACAGGAGACTCTCTAAGGGAGGGGGGCAGAGACTGGGCAGGTGTTAGCCCGTGTTCCCCTGAATCAGCAAGGCAAGAACAATACCATTTCCACTTTCCACTTCTCATTGGCAAGGAATTTATGTTCCTTTATCTTCCAAGGAAGCTTGTAAAATGAGAATGCCTGTCAGACACAGCAGGAATTTCATTAATATTCATAAATAACACAGGAATAATAATAATATAATCATCCCAGGCATTTGCTGTATTTATCTGTACATAAACATAGGAATAGTAATAATAATATAGTCATCTCAGGTATAGTCATACCCTGTGATCGACCTGATGTTCTCCGTTTTCACTGGTGAATTTTTCACAGGCTTTGGACTGTCTTTGATCAAAGAAGTCTAGCGCCCATGGCTACTTTATAGAACTGTCCTCTACCCACAGAGGTCATTTCCTGAGGGTATTTCAATCATTCATTGATCAGATGGACAGAATGCATCTGCCATGTGCCGGGCATTGGGCTAGCCCCGGGGGCACAAAGGTCAGCCAGAAAGAAGCCAGAGCCTGCAGGAGTCAGTGAGGGGGTCCCCCAGTTAACAGATGTTGCTGTTCTGAGGGGCCAGTGCCAGGGTGAAAGGACAGGAGTGACTGAGGCAAAATGCACCACCGGGTGCCTCACCCTCTACAAGCTCGGGGGTCTTTCTGGACCACTTGTCATCTCAGTGGAGACATCTCAGCACGACGAGGTGGCTGTGCAGGTGAAGGCATCAGGAAGGATGTCCAAGCAGAGAAGACTCAGTGGGAGAGGAGCATCCAGCCAGCAGAGAGGGCCTTGACATCCCATGCTGGGAATCTGGTCTGATCCCAGCGAAACAGAGGTTTTAATCAGGGAACTGACATCACCATATACAAATGGTGTGAAGAGGCTGGGGCTGCATTCTAAAGAGCAGACAGGGCTTTGGGAGCATAGCTGGGAGCTCAGAGGTGGGATCCAAGGTTGTTTTGGGCTTGAATTTGCAGGTGCTGAACCCACGGATACAGAGGTAAATGTCACTGTTTCTAGAAATCAGCTCCCTGTAGGCCCCGCCTACCAGGCCCTGCAGTCTTGCCTGGAGCTTCCCTCTTCTTCCTGCTCAGCCTCCGCCCCCCACCCGCCCTCCTAGCCTCCTGCAGCAGAGCTGTGGGTGCCAACAGGCTGGCGAGCAGGCCCTGAGGACCCTGATGCCGGTTTCCCTGCAGAATCCCGACCCCCGGGCTTCTCTGTCACGGCGCCAGGTGGCCTTAGGCTCTGTGTTCCAGGCACTGGGCTGTGGGCACCATCGGGTCAGGGCCAGGACTAGGCCAGCCACAGGAGGTCACCGTGGTCACCTGTCCCGTGTGGCATTTGGCCTGATGGGTGGAGAATAGGAAATTGGAGTGTGCCAACCAGAGGGCTCCCCAGGGTGGAAATACAGAGCAGAAGGCATGGCCTTGGCCTAAAGAAGCTGTGAATTCAAGGCCCTGGAGGTGTTTGGGCTGCAAAGATTAACCTTGGTTGCTCATCCGAGACACGCAGGCACTGGGACACCAAAAGGAAAAAGGAAGGTCAGAAAGGGACTGTGATATCTAGCAGGTATGCTGTGCTTAGTCATTCGGTCTTGTCCGACTCTTGGCAATCCCATGAACTATAGCCCGCCAGCCTCCTCGGGAAGAAATGCAAAAATCACGTGAGAGCATCATGATCCTTTGGGCTTTGGTTAATGCTTCTCATGAAGAGAAGGACTTGTCCAACCATCCCCTTACTAAAGCAGAGCTCACACCCAGGCCACTGAAAAGGAGAGTCAAACCTTCCAAGTGAAGTCAGACATCATAAAGAACCAGCTGTCAAACTGCAACTTTACAGAATAATTCACTGATCCATTTATCAAACATTTTTCTATTGCCTCAGAACAGAAGATGCAAAGATTAATAAAAGACCGTCCCTGTCCTCAAACAACTCATTTTTCTAGAACAGCTCCAGAGAAAACACTTGGCATGGTTTGGCTTTTCTCCAAGCAAACTGCTGTTTTTCAAATGCTCCATCATATCCAACGCATGCTGATTTTTTCTGGAAAACTTAGTTCTGTATTTTAAACACTTGACTTTCAGGCAACTTTGGAGGCGGGGGTTGTTCTTGTGCCAATAGCTGGGGATGCCCCCTGCATTCTTCCTGCGTGGCTGCAGGTGCTATGGGAAAAGGACATCTTAAACATGGGCACTTTGCATCCAAGTGGACACACACTGACATCGTCACTTCAATTCAGAGAAACCAGAAAATTCTGCGCCACTGGAAGAATCTGTCTTCTATTCAGAAATCCCCAAATAAATAATTAAACAGCCCCAGTGTCGAAAACAGTGGTATGTGTTTGGGCAAGGAAATGGTTGAGGAGCACAAGCGTGCATTTTGGCCATTGGCTTGTTCCAGTGGAAAAGTGAAAAACATAAATTAAGATACTTTGGGACGAACATCCTTGATTCAGATTTCTCCCAGAATCTCTGAGGATTTGTTCATTTTCATATTGAGTTACCGGGTGATCAAAATTAGGCCCTGGGCACAAACTACATAATAAGAGGAGAAATTTTCATGCCGCATCTCAAAATCTTCTGGCATTTCCAGAATTTGCAAAGAGCAAAACTTGAGCTTTCCCCGGCTTTCTTCGTTTTCCAAAGTTGCGTGTTTTTTTTTTTTTGACTTTTCCTTTCTCACTCTCTTGGTTGCTTAAAGTGTGTGAACTCAACCAGTCTCCCGGCAAAGATGCACAGATGAGTGGAAAATGTTGTGATTGCTTTTCCTTAGCTATGTGACCCCTTTCAGCAGACGGTCCTTGGTGCACACAGCCTGCCCTTGCGTGACAAAGGGCAAGTTTCACATCCCAACTGAAACTGGCCCCAAAAAGGAGAAGATGACTCACGGGGTCCAAACCTTCACCAAGGAGAGTGACCGAAACACTGAGCCCAGTGCCGGCGGCTTGGCTGCCCATGAACCAAATGGTCACAAGAGTTCAGATGGAGGGAGACACGCCTGTGGCCATAGGAGCTCATTGCCGTGACCTGATGAACTTCTAAGGACCTGCTTCCACTCTCAGGCCCCAGATAATCTTGAGTCATCTTTTCACCTTCTACTCCTCTCCCCACCCTCTGCCCTTGGAGGGGGAGCGGGGCGCCCATTTGCAGCAATCCTGAGGTTTCGCCACTTCCAGATGTGGTGAGGAAGTGGCGTGGTGCCCTGGGGCCCTGGCGGAACTGCAGTGTCCAGCCGTGGCTTTATGAGACCACAGCCAGCTGCCCGAGTCCACCAGCCCCGTGGCTGGTAAACGTGGAGCCGGAGAAAACAGAGACTTGGAGCCTCATCCCTGCCTCACCTTGGAAAGCATGTCCGTGGCAGCCGACATCCAGGAAGATGCGCCCCGTGACCTTCTTCCCAACTAAATAAAGCACTTAGTTATTTTGTGCTGGCATTTGGATGAACACAGTGGCGTCGAGGGGAACGACACATGCTCTGGGGTGGGGGTTGGGGGGAGTATTTGGCTGGCTGGTTGTCAAGTGGCTCAGCCAGTTGCAATTGTGCCTTACAAAGGTGGCCAGCTGGCAGGGCAGGAGTGACCTTGAACTTGAAGTTCCAGTTGAATGTGCAGTTTTCCTGATGGGTCTTTAGGCCCCATGCTTGACTGCCTGTTGGTCCTGTGTGCTCCACCTGGGTCTGCTGGAATTTTCTAGAGAAGAGAGGATGAACCTGAAGGAGCTCAATTAGCACCACCTGCCAAACACTAAGGCTCCGCTCACTGCCCATCATCAGACCTCGATGCCCAATTGCCACCAGCCCTGCCTCATGGGACTGCCTGCAGCTGTGATCTTTGTGGAATCGTGTTTGTCACATCTTTAATGATAATTAAACTGATATTTGCTAATATGCATTATTTCATGTAATTTGCATAACAGCACTGTGAGATGGAAGGACCATGATCACCCCTGTTTTACAGATGGTTAAGCCCCTCAGAGAGATTAAGTCACTTGCCCAAGGTCGCACAGCTAGCGAGGGGCAGAGCTGGCATTTGAACCCAGGCAGCCCGCATTGTTAACTACTAGCACCCCGTGCCTTGGCACTTCCACGGGGTTGTGTAATCAAGTTCTCGTCTTGTGCTGCTTCCAGGCTTTATAAGTCAAGACAGCCCTTCTCTCCTTCGTGGTTTCTTCCACCTTCTTAATTCAGTCCCAGTGTGTGTGCTTCTAAATAGAATTCCTCCTGGACCCAACCACTGGCCAGAACTCAGGGTGCTGTCTGGGTGAGGTTTGTGGGCAGGAGAAGGCAGGTCTGAGTGTTCTCCTTTCCTTGGCTCCCTCCACTGCGAACCCACACAGGGCCACCTCCGTGACCCTGCAGCTCGTCCCCTCGGGAGGCCAGGGCCACAGTCTTTCAGCAACACAGCCGGGGGCACCTCGGGTCCCACCATGGGCTGCAAGGAGCCGCCCAGCCTCTCCATGAAGAACCCGCTCAGGCTACACATGGGAACATCAGTTCTCTTTATGGCAGCCCCGTCTCCCAGCCCCGTGTTTGATCCCGAAAAGCCGATTTCGGGGCAGTGGTTATGGAGCTGAACTGTCTTTTCTTTGCTCTCCTCTGCCTTCCTACTAGTCTGCCCACAGCTTGCTGAGAAAAACACTTGAGGCTTTCACTCTCCACACCTACGCACTTAAAATACCAGGCCCATAGGTCATTTTGATGAGGGAATTTGGCTAATAACACATTAGGCCGTGGGTGCACCTACCATCACAGCAGGTGCTGGCCAAGAAGGGCTGTGTCTCGGCGGGAATGAGCTGGGGCGTGGCTAGGTGTGGTGGGGCATGGCCATGATGTGGTGGGGGTGTGGGCAGAGGGCAGGGGCTCCAAGGGTCTGACGTGCCCACTGGCAGGCCAGTCCCCAGGTGTCAAGTTCGGTGCCAGGTCTGCACAGAAGAATACAAGGAAGGCAGAGCTTTCTTAGAGTGGAAAAATGTCACACACACCTGTGAGCCAAATGTCATCACTTACTGCTGCTGTCTATGAGGTCATGAGCAGATGTCACGGTGTTCAAAGCTGTACACAAGGGCTCCGTTGTGAGCCGGAATACCTCCACCTTCATGAGCCATGGTTACTGGGGCCAAAACGCCCCACCTAGTAGCTTTTGCCGGACAGACACTTCTTGACTGCACATAAAATGATGGGCATAAAATAGTAGAATTTTAATTATAATTACAAGCAGCGATTTTGCAAATATTCACTTTGGTTGAATTTCCTTCCCGATTCAGTAGGGCAGTCTCTGTGGTTAAGTGCCAGGAGCCTAAATTCAGCTCAGGAAGAAAGTAGTTTTGAACTATAACCCAGGCTCTCAATTAGCTGTTGAGTATGGTTTGGAACCGTTATCATCCCCAGGACTGTGTTCTCTTTTGAGGGCAGTGGCAGAGCATGGCGAAGGGACCACAGGTCTGGATTCCTGGTTCTGGTGCCACTGAGTTTGAAGGTAGAGCTTGGGGACCTCATGACAATAATATGAAACACAAAGCTGGGAGATCTGGGTTTTCTGTGTATCTAAGCTGTGTGACTTTGGACAAAGCACTCACTCTTTCTGAGTCATAGCTTTGTTGTCTGTTAACCAAAGGCAATGAAATCTGTCTTGTTTATTTCATGAGAGTGCTGGAAGGACCAGATAAAATAGTATATAGGAAAGTGCTTGAAAACTTGTAAGTTCAACACAGTCCTGAAAATGCCAACATTAGGAAGACAGTGATCTTTGTTGTCATTTAGGAAATCAAGGATAGGATGGTTGTTAACTTGGTCACTCAGCCATGTCCGACTCTTTGCAACCCCGTGGACCATATAGTTCATGGAGTTCTCCAGGTCAGAATACTGGAGTGGGTAGCCTTTCCCTTCTCCAGGGGATCAAACCCAGGTCTCCTGCACTGCAGATTTTTTACCAGCTGAGCCTCCAAGGAAGCCCAAGAATACTGGAGTGGGTAGCTATCCCTTCTCCAGCGGACCATCCCAACCCAGGAATTGAACCAGGGTCTCTTGCATTCTTTACTAACTGAGCTGTCAGGGAAGCCCAATCTAATGGTTAACAAAGGGGAAAGGGGCAGAGAGGGAGAAATAAGGAGTTTGTGATTAACAGATACATACTACTATGTATAAACTAGATAAACAACAGGGACCTACTGAATAGCACAGGAAAATACATTCAATATCCTGTAATAACCTATAATGGAAAAGAATCTGCAAAAGAATATATATATATATAAATATCTGCAGAAGACTATATATATATGTAAATATCTGCAGAAGACTATATATATAAATATCTGCAGAAGACTATATATATATGTAAATATCTGCAGAAGACTATATATATGTAAATATCTGCAGAAGACTATATATATGTAAATATCTGCAGAAGACTATATATATGTAAATATCTGCAGAAGACTATATATATATAAATATCTGCAGAAGACTATATATATATGTAAATATCTGCAGAAGACTATATATATGTAAATATCTGCAGAAGACTATATATATATAAATATCTACAGAAGACTATATATGTAAATATCTGCAGAAGCCTATATATATATGTATATGAATCACTTGGCTATGCAGCTGAAACATACAACATTGTAAAGCAACTATACTTCAATAAAAATTTTTAGAAAACAAAAAATGGGATGGTTATAGGAAGGCCACCACAGGAGTAAGACTGTTTCTGGTGGGTAGAACCCACAGGTAAAACCTAGAAAACAGTGGTCACTTGCAGTCCTGCGACTGGAACCCTTATGACATTTAGTGTTTGTGCGGAGCTGAATGTTGTCTTTCAGTCATTCAGTCATGTCTGACTCTTTTGCCACCCCCTGGACTGTATCCCGTGGGGTTCCTCTGCCCAGGCAAGAATACTGGAGTGGGTTGCCATTTCCTTCTCCAGGGGATCTTCCCGGCCCAGGGGTTGAACTCACATCTCCTGCACTGACAGGTAGATTCTTTACCACTGAGTCACCAGGGAAACCCACTGAGTTGATTAGCATTCCCTAAAAAGTCATGTCCATGAGTAACCTCAGAATGTGACCTTAATCTAGAAATAGGGGCTTGCAGATATAGTCAAGTTAAGGGAAAGTCCTACTGGAGTAGGGTATGCCCTAAATCCAATGACAGGTGTCCTTATAAGGAGAGGGAGATTTGAAGCAGAGGATACGGAGGGAGGGAGGCCACGTGAGGAAGGAGGCAGAGACTGGAGTGATGCTGCCGCAAGCCAAGGAGAGCCAAGGATTGCTAGTGATACCAGAAGCTGGGGCAAGACCGGGAAGAATTCTTTCCTGGTAGGGGACGGGCCACTCAACACCTCCGTTTTGGACTTCTGGCCTCCAGAACCAGGAGACTATAAGTTTCAGTTGTTTTAAGCCACCTGCATGCATGCATGCCAAGTTGCTTCAGTCATGTCCAAGTCTTTGCAGCTCTATGAATGGTAGCCCGCCAGGTTCCTCTGTCCATGGGATTCTCCAGGCAAGAATACTGCAGTGGCATTACTGGAGTTGCCATTTCCTCCTCCAGGGGATCTTTCTGACCCAGGGATCAGACCCACTTCTCTCGCATCTCCTGCATTGGCAAGCGGGAGATATAGATATTTACCACTAGTGCCCCCTGGGAAGCCTTTAAGCCACCTGTGCTGTGCTTTAGTCTCTCAGTCGTGTCCGACTCTTTGAGACCCCATGGACTGTAGCCTGCCCGGCTCCTCTGTTCATGGGGATTCTCCAGGCAAGAATACTGGAGTGGGTGGTCATGCTGTCCTCCAAGGGATTGTCCCAACCTAGGAACCGAACCAGGGTCTCCTGCATTGCAGGCAGGTTCTTAACCAGCTAAGCTACCAGGGAAGCCCGTAAACCACCTAGTTTGTGATCATTTGTTACAGCAGCTCTAGGAAGGAAGGACAGTGTTTTAATGGAATCTGAAATGCTGGCGTTTCAGGCAGCAGGGGAAACACCCTGGGTGCAGGCACATGCCTACCTGTGGAGATGGACAATGGGATTTATCTCAAAGATAAAACCAGAGTGAACAGTGACACTGTATGTATCCCATGAACGCCTTCGTTTTGCAAACCAGGAAACAGATCTGGAGAGGTTAAAGATGTGTACAGGAACCTAAATGTTCTGTCTTGCAGGGAGAGCCGTGCCTCTCTCTGTCTCTCTCTCTCCACACACAGAAACACACACACACACCTTTGAATACCATATGCCAGGTGCTGTTTTAATGATTTTACTCATATTAACTCATTTAACTTCCTCCACAATTCTATAGGCTTCCCAAATAAAACCCGCCTGCCAGTGCAAGAGCTATAAGAGACACAGATTCGATCTCTGGGTCTAGAAGATCCCTTGGAGGAGGGCACAGTAACCCACTCCAGTATTCTTGCCTGGAAAATCCCATGGACAGATGAGCCTGGCAGGCTACAGTCCATAGGGTCATACAGAGTCAGACACAACTGAAGTGACTTAGCACGCACACAGGTACAATTCTATAAGGCAGGAGAAGTTATGTGTACCCATCTTCAAGGTAAGGACACAGGCACAGGGAAGACTAGTGACTTGTTTAAGGTCAGTTAGCGGGAATTCAAACCCAGAGGACATTCTCTGAACCACTTTGCCAAGAAGAAATGCTTTTAAATAACTAGTGTATTTATATATTAGTATTTTTATTATAAATTATGTTTTAAACAATTTTAAAAAATGATTAAAAATACTGCATGACGTGTATGCAATGAGTACATACTTACATTTCGTGAGTATGTATAAGACACTTAGATGGAAATCCATGTGCATATTTATGCTCCAAATTGTCACTGAATCTGTCAATTACATATCCTTCTGTCTGGCCAACCCCGTGCCTGCCTATGGAATAATCAAACTAATATTTTAAATCATCAACAATTAGTATTTTCAAAATACAGAGAGAATCATTCCAATTAAGCCTATCCTCAGAAATTCTCTCTCTCCTAATCCTTGGAAGTACAAAGAAGGTTAGAGGGGAAAGACAAAAGTGGGTTCTTTTACTCGTTTTGCCCTGAGCTTATTGAAAGGGAGGACATGGGGGTTTCTAGCTGCCAATCTGCCCCTATGTTCCTGGGCTCTCGACCTAAAAGTAAACGCATCTGAATCTCTCTTGATCCTGCGTTATTAATGACCAAACGAAAGCCATGTGACTACCAGATGTGCCACATCTAGACAGCATAGTTGTACTTTCCAGAATGTCAGCAAAGCCAAACTAAAAGGAGTATTGGAAAAACCGACAATGTGCGCTCAAGCCCTGCCCCCTTTCCAGGACGAGGGCTGGAAAGCATACATTAATTTTGAATTACCCAGCAATATAATCAGGCCATCGCCTCATCCTTCTTTGCTCTCTTTTGTGTTCCAACAGGGAAAAGCTTCACTCTGACCATCACTGTCTTCACAAACCCACCGCAAGTCGCCACCTACCACAGAGCCATCAAAATCACAGTGGATGGACCCCGAGAACCTCGAAGTAAGTAGGCCCCCTTCGGGGCTGGCACCCCCCCCAACCCCCACCCCAGTTGGTACACTCAGGCACCAGGGACCATGTCTTCGAAGCCTTGCATTCAATCAACATCATCCAGATGTGGCTGAAACCTCTGCCAGAGGGGAATGTCAGGCCCCTGTAGAGAGACAGAATTTTACTTTTGACGTTCTCACTTGTCAAAGGCTGTCTCTGGGCTCCAGGCTCTTTTTTTGAAGCATCCTTTTAGAGGGCAGAAGGAAATCAGACTGACTCAAGTGCATGTTAGAATCATTTGGGGACAGCAGGGGCCTAAGGACAAAATACATGGTAAAGTTCCATGGAAGACTGGCCAGGCACAGAGGTGGCCCCCAAAAGGCCAGAGGGTCAGAGTGGACCACAAGGGGCTGATTACTATCCATGCTGGTCTTTTATTCCTTTGGAGGCTGGACATGAAGTCTATCCCAATGACCCTTTTCTTTCTGTGCCACAGATCGAAATTTTATGACAGGATTGTTTAAAATAGAGAATGGGAGGCGGGAGGAATGCCTTGGGGAAAACCAGCAAATATAGAAAGATGGTACCAGAAAAATAGCTCCTGCAAGAAAAGTTTTTTTTAAAAAGGAGTGGGGTTGTTTAGTCTGCAGAAAAATGTCTTCACGGTGACTTAATGACTATCTTTGAGTAAACACAAGAGTAGCAGTCTTTTCCAGAACCACACCCTTCCCTTGGATGGAGGCTGGGTTACACTTGCAGATCTGTGGAGCTGCTGGAGCCCCAGCCCGGCATCTGCATGCCTTCTAACCATGTCAGGCCCCCGGTGGGAAAAATAATATCCTCTATTCTCAGGGTGGGGGTAAGGGGTTAAAAACTGGGCTTCCTGCTAGGCCAGGAAGTTGAGATGCAGGCGTGTCACGTCGTAAAGCGAAGTGGTTAAGCATTTTGAGTGCTGGGCCAATCAAGTGGAGTGCGGGGCTGAGGTGCTTAAGATTTCAGGAAGCTATGGAGCCTCTCTGAACCTCAGTTTATTCATCTGTAAAATGGGGATGTTAATGAGAGCTTCTCTGTAACTTTAAGGAGACAGTGCTGTGTGCCTGGCACGGGGAATGAAATCAGGAAATGCCGGTGATCCCCAGTTGCACCTCCCTGCCTGCGTCTCAGGGTGCCCCTGCACCCCCAACCACTAGTCCAAGAGGACCTGCCCTGTGGTGGTATTGGTGGGCCCCCGGGGCATGGCTGTCTATAGGTCATCCTGTGAGCACTACAGCTCGTGGCAGTCCTCCCTGGAGTCCCGGCCACAGCCTCATGGTACCTTGATCACCCTGGGCGCTGTGTCAGTCAACCATGCCCACCAGGGACCACCCCTCAGGACAAGCTGTCCGTTCACCACCTCTTAGGTGCCCTTTGCCTGTTTTCTTTCTGACCTTATTTCCCCCGCCCTGCAGATTGTTCTCTTTAAGTACCTAGAGATGTTCTGGCCACACCCAGACTCAGGAAACTCCAGGACTTGGTAACCACCCCCGATTCCCATTTCTGTGTGAAAAGAAAACCGCAGGCACAGAACCACACAGTTCTAACCAAACCCAACTTGGGAGCTTTCCAAAGTAGGAACGGCAAATTGAAGACTCCTAGTGACCCTGTGTTAAACACGCCAGACACACCACGCAGGCGCCCTGGCGTTCCGCAGAGGACCAAAGAGGAAGCAGGCTCAGATTACAGCAGGCACAGGATGGGGGGCAGGCCGTTGTGAGGTTTAAGGCTGTTGACCTTGAGGATACTAAAACTTCCAGAAAGGCTCACTCAGGAGGCTGTAGAATCCCTTTCTTGAAAAATAGAAGCAGGTGGACTTCCCTGGTGGTGCAGTGGTTAAGACTTCTTCCAGTGCAGCAGGTGAGAGTTCCATCCTTGGGCATGGAGCTGAGATCCCACATGCCTTGTGACCAAAACACAGAAACATAAAACAGAAACAATCGTGTAGCAAATTCAATAAAGACTTCAAAAAAATAAATAAGCACACAAAATTTAAAAAATAAAAATGGAAGCAGGAGGTTAAGAGATACAAATGACGATGCATAAAATAAATAAGATACAAGGATACATAGTTGGAGGAGGGGATGGCCACTCACTCCAGTGTTCATGCCTGGAAAATTCCATGGATAGAGGAGCCTGGTGGATTACAGTCCATGGCATCACAAGGAGTCGAAAACGACTGAGTGACCAACACACACACGCACACAAGGATATGTAGTACAACAGGGAGTATGACCAATATTTTATAGTAACTATACATGGAATATAACCTTTCAAGCTTGCTCATCACTATGTTGTACACCTGAAACTTATTAATATATAATATTGTACATCAGCTATGAAAAGTGAAAGTGAAAGTCACGTCTGACTCTTTGTGACGCCATGCTCTATATAGTCCGTGGAATTCTCCAGGCCGTTGCAGTGCGTAGCCTTTCCCTTCTCCAGGGGATCTTCCCAACCCAGGGATCGAGCCCAGGTCTCCCGCATTGCAGGCAGATTCTTTACCAGCTGAGCCAGACAGGAAGCCCAAGAATACTGGAGTGGGTAGCCTATCCCTTCTCCAGCAGATCTTTCCAACCCAGGAATCAAACCAGGGTCTCCTGACTTGCAGGCAGATTCTTTACTGAGCTATCTGGGAAATCTTGTACCTCAGTTTAAAAAAAAAAAAAAAATTTAAGTAAAAGTAGAAAAAACAGCCATCTCTGGGAGAGTTCAAAGGCAAACTTACCAGCAGGAAAAAACTTAAATCAGGTGATCCCTCCATATGCCTTCCACTACCCCTCTTCATTGATGCATAAAATGGGACAGTTTTTGCTGTATAGCCAGTATTTTCCTGTAAGATTCAAAGAACTAACAGTGATTGAACTTCAAAAAATAAATGATGGGCGCTTGAATTTTTAAGAACTGGCAGTCAGAGGGGAAAAACCTGTGATTGTAATGGGCCGCCTGTATATACAGTGGACTCCACTTCCTGCTGCTTTATGACTTAAGAAAACAGTCATTATTGAGAAGGGTTTTGGAGTAGGCAGAAGGGAGTGGCTCCAAAGAGGCACCCATTTTTACAGAGTCTTTCCTGCCAAATGGAATTTGGGGTCTGGGGAAAAATTAACTTAAAAAGCAAATTAAATTAAATATATATATATTTATAAGTATATATAAGAATTGATATAAAGAGGTGTTACAGGCTTAAGTAGAGAGTATCTATTTCACAAGGGACTTCTAGAAAAAGGTCAAATGCACAGTCTCCCAGGGTGACTGTGGTAATGTTGCCTTTTCACTCTTGGAAGCTAGGCGGGCCTTTAGCATGCATTTTTCTTATTATCATTTGGGTGTCTTGATTCAAGGTGGGAACTACTTTTTGATAAACTGTGTTCATAGCCACTTTTTTTTTTTAAGAGAAGTTAACAGAATCCCCCCACCCCCGCAACTTCACTGAGATATCATTGGCTTATTGTGTCTGTTTAAGGTTTACGACATGATTATTTGATATATGTCTACACTGAGAAATGATTACTGCAGTGAGATTAGTTAACACATCCTTCACATCGTGTAGTGACAGTTTGTTTGTCTGTTGAGAACTTTTCAGATCTACCCTCTTAGCAGTTTTCAGATATATAATGTGGTGCTGTTAACTATAGGTCATGCTATACATTCAGTTTAGCCGCTCAGTCGTGTCCGACTCTTTGCGACCCCATGAATCGCAGCACGCCAGGCCTCCCTGTCCATGACCATCTTTTCATCTTCTAACTGAAAGTTTGTACCCTTTAATCCCTTTCCCCCATCCCTTACCCCTAGCCACCACCAATCTACTCTCTGTTTCTGTGACTTTGTGGGTGTTTTTTTTTTTTTTCATAAGATTCCACATATAAGTGAGATGATATAGTATTTGTCTTTCTCTGTGTGACTTATTTCACTTAGCATAACACTCCCAAGGTCCATCCATGTTGCAAATGGTAAATAGCAGGGTATCTTTTATATGCTTGAATAGTGTTCCTCTGCGTGTGTGTATCTAACACATCTTCTGATTGTTACCATGTTTTGAGTATTGTGAATTATTCTTTCCAATGCAGTTCGAGGGGTTCCCTGGTATCTCAGCTGGTAACAAATCTACTGGCAGTGCAGGAGACCCCAGTTCGATTCCCGGGTCAGGAAGATCCCCTGGAGAAGGGAGAGGCTACCCGCTCCAGTATTCTTGGACTTCCCTGGTGGTTCAGATGGTAAAGAATCTGCCTGCAGTGCGGGAGACCTGGGTTCTATCCCTGGGTTGAGAAGATCCCTGGAGAAGGGAATGGCTGCCCACTCCAGTATTCTGGCCTGGAGAATTCTGTGGACAGAGGAGCCTGGCAGGCTATAGTCCATGGGGTCGCTAAGAGTTGGACACAACTGAGCAACTTTCAGTGTAGTTTTGAGAGGTCATTGCATATAAATTAGAATGCCCAGGCAGTGTCAAATCTATAGTAAGATCTCCCAAGTCCCTTCCATCATTATTATGGTGCTGTGAATTCTGGGTGATTCTGGCAACATGGTCCCAGCATAGCCAAGTTGAATCGTTTTGAAAGTTCTTTTGTTTCATGAAATTAATGACCATGAGAGCTCAAAGGGACCTGAGAGAGCCTTTAGGGCTAATTGCCTCATTGATAACGGAAAGCAGCCACAGAGAAATGAAATGATCTGCTTAGGTTGGAAAGAAAGAGTTGGTGATGTAGCCAGAATTACAATGAGGAGCTCCTGATACCTCATACTAATCCACTCTATCCATCCATTCATCTGTCCACCCATGCATTTACCTTCCCATCCCACTCCATACCGTCTGCACATGACCTATTCTAGACTCTCTGACCTGGCCCCAGTACTCTCATTTTTGAAACTAGTTGTTGGCTTGTGTGACTTCTCACATTTGTCCCAGCTCTAAGATTGTCTAGAAAGGGCAATTCCCAGTGCCTGAGGGCAGGCATGGAGCCTTCAACTTAAAGCATTTGTGCAAAAACCGGAAGGAAAGCTTATCTCATTCAGCCTGCCAGTAAGATAATTAAGAAAAGGCCAAAAAATTAAGGAACATGCTGCTGCTAGTCTGCTGGCCAGGCCGATGGAATCACTTGATGTTTCCCAACCAATTTCCTGGTTTTCAGTGGCGAAACTATAGCAAAAAGTGTCTTCCAAAGAGAAATGAATTTTTTTTTTTCCCATTTCAGGTGTCACTTGCCCTTTTCCATAACTGACCTGCCCCTTAGTAAGTCAAAAAACTTGTTTTTCCCACATCTTGCAGGGTTATTTGTACATCTCAGGTGAATAGAGAAATGATTAATTGTTGAAAAGTTAAAATTATTATGGGGAAAGAACACCAGAAAAAGGCAACTTTTGCTGGAATAGAAGCTACAAGGTGGGACCCGTTTTCAGTTTGTAAGTAGAACATTTAGAAGCTTGTCAACATATTAAAAAATGGTCTTCTCTTTAAGCATGAAAGATTGAGTGAAAAGAGTTTTCAAGGAAAGGATATTTGAGATTGCTTTTATGTATTTTTTTTAATATTTCAGGAAACCTAATGGGAAATTCCAGCACTCAGCCCATGTGTCTGTAATTTAGCCCATGTGTCTGTAATATGATAATGTTGAGATACCAAAGTGTATTCTCTGCAGATATTTCACTAAATAATTTGAATGCGTGACTTAGTGCCATAGAGAAAGATACTTTGCTAAGGAGGGTTGGGGGGCAGGGCAGGGGTGGGAGTGTCCCACAGGGGTAGGCTCAGGATTGGACAGTTGCTGTGAGGGCATGAGCCATCACCTGGCTGGCCAGGTGTCCGTTACATCTAGAACACTGAGTAACTAAAAATTTAAATGGTTCATAAAACAAATATTCACCGTTTCTAGGACAACTTCTGCCCTCAAGTTAATGGAGCCCTTCGAGGTACCTGCTGTGTTTGAACTCTTGAGATTCAGAGTAACAGGATAGCTAGGTGGAGCCGTGACTTAAAAACTTTTGAATATGCTACTTGCTGGGGCATTAGCTTTCTTGCCAACTAACACCATTTTTATGGAGAGTTATAGTTGAAATCGGTCGATTTAAAGTAGACTTCATTCCACCTCACTCAATTGCTTTTGTTAAGGGCTTTATTGAGACTATATCACATGAATATAACTTTTTTCTATGATGCTGAATGCAAATAGCAATCCTATAATATATATATTATATATATATATATATAGAGAGAGAGAGAGAGAGAGAGAAGATATATAGAGAAGAAACAAACAGAATCTTTGTTTATGGCGAGTATGTTTCAAATAAAAAAGAAATGCATGAAAGATGCCTATAAACTTATGGCGGTCATGGACCGAAAAATATTGGAAATCAAGTTTACCCAGAGAAGTATGGGATGAGCAGAAATGTTTATGGATTGCTCTGGTGATTGACTAATGTACAATTTTCTTTTAAAATGTTTTCTCTTAAAAATAAAAATGCCCAATAATAATAATAAGGGGCTCAGTTAGTGGCTCAGACGGTAAAGAATCTGCCTGCAATGCAGGAGACCCAGGTTCCATCCCCTGGAGAAGGGACTGGCTACTCAGTATTCTTGCCTGGAGAATTCCATGGACAGGGGAGCCTGGTAGACTATACAGTCCATGGGATCACAAAGAGTCAGACATGACTGAGCGAATAACACTGTCACTTTCACTTTTCAGTAATAATATGAAACACTCCGATAGTGCTGACTGTTTGCTCAGCACTGTACAAAGAGCCACGCGTACCTTAACTGACATAATTTTTGCAAGATCAGGTAAGGATAGATCCTTACACAAAGAGAAATCCAGTCCCTTGCCCAAGGTCACACAGTTAGCTTGTAAGCCAGAACTGAAACACAGCCATCCAGACACTGCCAGCCACAGATGCCAAAGTCTTATTTTTAAGAACTACACCGACTGCTACTTGAGCTTTATTGTATTGAAATTTTCTAGGCAGAAATTTTTTATTAGAGTTTATCAGTAAAATTCGGGTTCAGTTTTCTTCAAGGAAACAGAGCCTCATGGTCTTGACATTCATCATTTTTGTACCAACGGGATGGAACCAACATTTTCCCTGGGGTGAGGATGCTGTCAAATGTACCACCCACACTGCCATACAGGCTGACAATGGGTTCCATGTCTGTCACCAGGGTCTGCTTAGGGGCCTGGCATCTGGGGACCTGAAGCAAGGGTGGTGCCCAACATAAACCTCTCCCTCCAGCAGAGGCAGGCAGGAAAAATGAGTAATGTGAAGAAAATGACCACAAATGAGCTGTCCAAGTCCGGTTCCTCCTTCAGCAGAGAGATTCCTAGAGGGCCCACGTGCACAGTGCAGCCTGCTTCTTACTGTTTAGTTGCTCAATTGTGTCCAACTCTTTTGCGACGCCATGGACTGTAGCCCGCCAGACTTCTCTGCCCATGGGATTTCCCAGGCAAGAATACTGGAGCGGGTTGCTATTTCCTTCTTGAGGGGATCTTCCTGAGGCAGGGATCGAACCTGCATCTCCCACATTGGCAGAAGGATTCTTTACCGCTGAGCCGCCAGGAAGCCCATGCAGCCTGCTAGGAGGATGCAAAATTTTTCCTTTTTTGCCCCTGCCTGGTTAGTGGAATGCCAGATGGTTTTCCAGATCTGTGATCTCAGGATTGTAATTATCAATCCCTAATCACCTTGTTCTCTGGGAATTACTTTAAGCATGTCCTTTAAGTAATAAATGATCATCTACTTAATCCCCCTTTCCCTGGATTCTTCAGATGCTGGATTTGGACTTTCATTTTTTCTGGATGAAATCATGATCCCCAAAAGAAAAGGAAAAAAAAAAAAAGAATTCTTTCTTTCCTCTCACCCAAATATAAAGGAGACAGAGGGTCAAAGAGGTAGAATGTCCTGCTTACATTCCTCCTCCCCACCGTAAACGGCACTTCGGTGCTAAGATGGACATTCTGGGGTGACTTCCACTGGAGCTATAATCCCCGCTGTGCTAAGTGCCTCAGTTATCTGATGACTGGGTAAAAGCAGTTTTTAAAGCACTAATAATCCTGCCTAAATGTTTCCAGTGAATTTTAGAATGTCTTTCTGTTTGTTATGCTTAGTAGCATCAAACTAGACCAAGAGTATTCTATATAGATAGAGACTCCCACAGGCTTCCCAGATGGCTCAGTGGTAAAGAACCCACCTCACAATGCCAAAGATGCAGGCTCCATCCCTGGGTCAGGAAGACCCCTGGAGAAGGAAGTGGCAACTCACTGCTGTATTCTTGCCTAGACAATCCCACAGGCAGAGGAACCTGATGGGCTACACAGTCGACAGGGTCTCAAAAGAGTGGAATATGACTTAGCAACTAAACAACAAAGGCTTCCATGACTCTTGAGTTTTAAGTGAACTTATCGCAGCTTCCCTGATAGCTCAGTTGGTAAAGAATCCACCTGCAATGCAGGAGACCCTGGTTTGATTCCTGGGTTGGGAAGATCCGCTGGAGAAGAGATAGGCTACCCAATCCAGTATATTCTTGGGCTTCCCTGGTGGCTCAGCTGGTAAAGAATCCAGCTGCAAGGCAGGAGACCTGGGTTTGATCCCTGGGTTGGGAAGATCCCCTAGAGAAGTGAAAGGCTACCCAGTCCAGTATTCTGGCCTGGAGAATTCCATGGACTCTATGGTCCATGGGGTTGCAAAGAGTCAGACACGACAGAGCGACTTTCCCTTTACATTCCCTCCACATCCAGGCTAAGGTCTGAAAGAGCCCTTTGGATGAGAGGGATGTAAGAGGACCCTGGAGGGAATAAGCTTCTGCCCCTGGAAGCAGTGATAAGCCACTTCATTAGTTCACCAGGACCTGGGCAGGCCTGTGATCTCTTGGTAACTAGCCCTGTCTTATACAGAAGTCCTGAGATGTTCTGTGTTGCTGCAGAAAGGAAGGAAAAAATGGTTCCTTCCAGGTACCAGTGAAAACATAAAGAAATGATCTAGGTAGCATCTCAGTCTAATGCAGGGGAGCAGTGGGCAGAGAAGGAACAGGGACTGAACCTTAGACCATGACTCTGAACAGCTCTGTCCCTCTGAACCATTGGAAACCCACATCACCATTTTAAATGCCACCCTAGTGGAGTCGAGATATGAGCTAACATCCCAGTCCTTGTGAGAATTTAGTATATGAAGTGCTAAAAAAAAAAAAAAATCCTGTCTGCATTTAGGCTTCAGTTTCTTAATCTTAAAACATGTGAAAAGGTTTCTAGATCCTCAGCTGGGGGACCTGGATTTCAGACTGGCGCCACCAGGCCAGTGGGTGTGAATTCATGCAATTATCTTAAGTACTTTCTCCTCACTGTCCTCTTCTGTCTAACCAGGCAACAGGACCGGTGATAATCTCTAAATTAGTTCCCGCTGAAAGGATGGCAAAATACCATCAGAAAAACAGAAGCCCTGAGCTCCCCGCAAACAGCGCCCCCTAGAGGTCGACCCTTGGCGGCCTCCTTCCACAGGGTGGGGGGTGGGGGGGCGGATATATCCTTCATCACATCACGCATATACATATACACCAGTTCCTGCATTAGATGTTTTTTTGCTGTAAATTTTTGAATGGCTTTTATCACTTGGTGTTGAAATTAATCTGGCTGTGAGTAACTCATTTAATTTCCTGCAGCCCTGATGTCATTGCCATCAGCGTAGTGATTACCACTGAATTGCAATCCCCCTCTTGGCATCTGCTGACTGTATGGGTTACCGTGGGGTGGGCGGAAAGAGTGCGGGCCTAACCCAGCCTCCAGAAAACAAGGACAGTGGCTGTATGAACCTCACAGGGCCGGGAACCTGAATGCGACAGCCTCAGTCAAACATTTTGAACCAATGTCTGGCACACAGTCGGTGTTTGGGAGGTGCAGCAGTTATTTGCATTGAATCTTGGTACCCTTTGGAAATGAGAGGACTCGAAACCAAAACGATCTGTGGATTCCTAAGTTTAAAAATTCATGAAGTTGCCGTAATGTTTCATTTTTTTAGACACTTAATTAAACATTTATAAATTTTGATTTTTTTTCAGTTTTTTTTTTTCCTTTTGTATTTAGACACAGTAAAATTTCTTTTCTTACATTTTTATGGACCCTTGAAACACTCTGGGCACCATTCCTAAGTCCCTCATTGGGCATATTGGTTTGCCCCCAAAGGTTGAGATTGGTGGAAAAACTCAGAGGAGCCTGGCAGGTGACAGTCCATAGAGTCTTGAAGACTCAGATGCAACTGAAGCGACTTAGCAGCAGGGGGGAAACTTCTGTCTGAGTAAAAAGTGGGTGTTTGAGATGTCACCTGTGGGTCCTTTCAGATACACGCATGACACAGCTTGGGAGAGACTGCTCTACTTTGTCTTAGAAAACTGACATGAAATGTGCCAAACTCTTCTTGGGGTCTCAAGCCTCACCCCAGACACACAGAGCTCACGTCCTGGGGTGCCTGGGCGCCCCTGTTAGCCACAGCCGAGCTTCATGGGCACGACACTCAGCCACTCTCTGTGTTTCCTAAACCAGCGTGTCTCTCTAGACTTGTCTTGGATTTTTCTCTTCTGGCATGTCTTTGGTGGGGGTTTCCTTCGTTTCCCCCAGAGACACTCAGATGTGTTTCGGTGACCGCACGTCCACCTTTCACCAGCAGAGACCCTTCTGGGCATCGCAGTGCCTGCCTTCGCTGCCCATGCACCTTGTGACCTGATGGAGCAATGCATCGCAGTTGGCACAACGTTTTATAATACATTCTTTTGTCGGCTTTGGGATGGACTTAGACATTTTTTTTACTCTAACCACTTTCCATTTTTCATAAAAACTCTCCTTGAGCTTCTGTGAAGGCTTGGATTTTTTGTTTTTCCTTGTAAGCCATGTCGCTAAGAAAAGCATTAGGAAGAACTGGATCCAGAGGGTCTGATAGAATTCACTGACACTGCCAAAAAAAAAGGGAGGTTCAGTTTAAGTAAAGTAGAGTTAACCCCCCTTGCTCTAGATCTGTGTTTAAGTTTGTTTGAGCTAGCTTGCAGTTTCTGTGTTCTCCCATTCTTCCCGTGTTATTTTCCTTTGAAAATGATTTATTTTAAAGGTTTGCTATTTTTGCTATGAACAGTTGACTATCAAGAAGGGGTAAGTTAGGTATAGCCTATTACTGAGCATTACAGCTGTATTATCAGACATGTCACAAACACTGACATTGGCTGTGAAATGCCTTTCTCAGTTACATGTGATATATTTACAGTGAGTTCTTTGTGCAAGTAAGTTATGCATTGTCACTGGGAAAATTCCTGATAGCCAAGCCAAATATTCTGGCTATATATTTGTAGATGAAAGCCAAGGTAACATTGAAGTACCCAAAGCAAAGTTCTTTTCTGTTTGCCTTTTTCTAAGGAATACAGTTGAATTAATCTGCCAACTCCCTAGACCCCTATAAAGTAAGTTAATGGCAATATATTACTTTGGTATTTCCAGGATTTACGTATACTCAGGTTCCATTAAAGCAAGTATTGACTAAAACTCAGCCTGTTATTGAATCTTTCAGAGTACTTTCATACACTGAAATGGCGAACATTTGAGATTCCGTTTGTTTGTTTTTGTTTTTGTTCACCATGGCTTAGAAGTCAGCCTTCTGGTCATTTGAGATAAAAAGTAAATATTTGAAATATCTAAGCTCTTAAGAACTATATACATTTATGGCCCTTTTTGGATGTGTTCCTGGTATCACCTTATTTTTACTTACCTCTGAAGTGGTTTTATGATTTTCTAATTCACTTGTTTTAAAGCGCTCCAGAGAAATACCCATAGTCACATCTTTCTGTTTGTTTCTGGCATTGCTAAAGGGCACAGCCCCGAGCTTCAGAAATGAAGCTCTGAGCTGGGGGAGTGAGAGAGGAGTTTGGAGGTGGACCCATATGGCCTCGTGTCTGAGCCCTGCTACGTCCATACCGGTGCGTCAGTTTCCCCATCTGTGGAATGGGCGTGTGACACCGACCTTGCTAAGGGATTAGAGGCGGTCTGAGCCACAGGCTGGAACAGTGATTGGCGGCCCGGCTGGAGAGCTGATGGCCTGATTCAAGGTCACCTCTGCCCTGTGGTCAGATCAGTCTCCCTGCGCTTGGCCTCCTCACGTGCAACCCTGGGAGGATGATGTGTTCATCTCAGCGGACTTTGGTGCTTGTTGAAGAAAGGAGCACGTGATGACACGTGGTGCCTGGCACAGAGGTGCTCCTTAAGTGTTAGCTGTTATTATTAAAGCACATGCCCTGGGCACAGGGGGACCCCCTTCCTGCATACCATAGCCCTCACCAGGAAATCAACTAGAATTCTGCCTAAGTGGAGGCCATTGCCGAGTTGTTGTTGTTTTTAATCATTGCAGATTGAACTCTCGGGATACAAGACAGTAAGGGCTTTTTTGTCGTTTTCCTTCCAGCCCAAATACTGCAATAAAATACTATTTTAACCCCAAATACTGCAGAAATACTGCATTACTTCACCAATTTTCTCCTCACTGAAGCCAAACCATGTTCACCATATTTCCCTGCTTCGTTTCTTTTTCCAAACAAAGATTTTATCAAAATGTAGTTGTTTCTTAAGTGAACATGCTGCTGTGTATCTGCCAAGACACTTAGCATCTAGAAGCTTCCATTGAGTCATCTATAAGGTGGAGATAATTATAATAGCTCTAATGTAGAAGATTGCTTTGCATGAATTGAGATGATAAATATCCAAGTGCTTTGTAAACAGTCTGTCAGGTAATCTATCAGTCTATCAGAAATCTATAAATACGTAATTAGATAACAGAAAAGCATAGGAAATGTTATTATTGCTGTGTATATTATACAGAAATCTCAGGGATCTAAAATAAAACTTGGCTTCTTGAAGGTACATTTCATCTCATCCTGTCTTCTAGGATTGATGAGAAGAAAAACCATAGGGGAAAAAATAAAGGCATTTAAATCAGCCCCGCTTTGAATCCATACTTTTAGAAGCTTTACTTTTTGCCATCAGAATATCTTAATATTTCCTTTCCTTCTGTTACACACCCTGTAAGCATTTTGGAAACAAACAAAAGGCAAACTTCACAGTTAAGAGAACTGAGTTTAATTTTAATATCTATTTCTTTTCCAAAACCAAATGCAGTTCTTCCTCTCTGGCTGTGTTATTTCATTTTCTTTCCATGAAAGGCTTAGGAAGAGTTGCAGAGATTGTAGTTTAGCTTGCGGAGTCCTTGTTCCTTTTTTTTCCACCCGTGGCTTTTTATATATGCTGCTTGCCTGAGATTTGGGGATTAGATTGCAGGGAGGTGAAATATTACACCCTTGAGCCTTCCTGCCAGTTTCCCAGGAGGAGTCAAAACCTGCAGCTGCTCCGAGGTGAGAACCTTGCAAGGCTCCAGAGGCTGGCTTGCTGTCCTGTTCCTTCGTTCACATGCTGTCAGAGCCGGTTGGGAGGAGAAACTCGCTCTATTCCGTGGGTGATTCAGCCAGTCTCAAAATAAATAAGTAGCTGAGGGCAGGGAGAAAGAAACCGGGAACTGCTGAAATTTGAGTCTCAAGGGCTGGGCCATTCTCGGAGCCATTCTGTTGAGCCATAAGAGCAATCCTGAACCCTGGGCAAGGGAGAGGCAGCCACGTGGAAAGATCGCAGATCATGGCCCGGTTGGCTCTGCAGAGCTCAGCAGCCCCCATCCCCTCTCAGAGCCTCCATTTCCTCACCTGCCAAACAAGAGAGAGAGGATCGGTTGGTTTGAAGATCCTTACCAGCTTCTAAAAGGAAGAGTTGACGTCTGTAGGAGCAAGCGCATCCCCCTGGGGAGTCACCTGGCCTGGAGGAGAGCCCAGGTTTGCAGCCAGCCCACCAACCTGGGGAGCCAGGTTCAGGGCTGAGAAGATGGGCAAGCACCAGGTGGAGGGCACAGCCACTCACAGCCCAAGCAGGGGGAAGAAATGGATAAAAGTCCACCCAGAGGGATATGCCCTAAGGAGGGGAAATTATCCTAACTTGATTTCCTATGACTTTGGCATCATTAAAAAAAAAAAAGAAAAGTTGGGGGAGTCACCCTTCTACCCACAAAGTGCTGGATCGTGCAAGCTACGGAGCCCCAACCTGGCCAAATTCCGGAAGCTGGCCAGCCAGAGACCCTGGGATTCATTCCTCAGCCAACTTAAAAAAAAAAGATGGTTAGAGTCCTGTTGACCGAATTGTTGGATGTTTCTGAGCGAGGCTGCCTTCCCCACCTTTGCCTCTTTGCAGCCTTATGGGCTGTTCTTCACTACCTGCCGTACCTATCTGCACCATCTAGCCGCAAACAGCTTGGGTTGACCACACCACTTCCCTATTGAAAGTTAATACTGTTTGACTCATTCTGTGTTACTAACCTGAAGCCAAAGAAAACAAGCCAGAGAATAACTGGCTTGTACGGGGCTTGGAAGGCTCTCAGAGGCCCTGCTTTCAAAATCCTATACAGTAGCTTTACTATATCTCTCTGCCGCAGCTGCAGAGAAAATGAAGGAAGCAGAAGTGGTTTCAGAAAAAGGAAAAAAAAAAAGTTGGGGGTGGGGAAGAGACCCAGAAGGGAGTGAGGTGGGGGCCGCCCTCTCTGGCTGAGAAAAGACGGGGAGTAACCTGCAGTTTATGAGGGCACCCCCTCCCAGTGGAGGCTGTGCTTTCACACACCTGAGTGTTTGCCCAGAAGAGGGAACCGTGGATGGAGTTAAAAGGAGAGAAGTTTCAAAACGCCCGTCGCAAAGTCGGTTCTCCTGTTGGTGGTGTTAGCAGAGGCGAGCGGGGAAGCTGGTCCCATGAGTCAGCCTTGCAGAGACAAGAGTCCCCAGGTGAAGACGGAAGGAGGAAGGCCTGCTATTTGCTGCTCTCCAGTCTGGAAAGGATTCGGACGGGAGAACGGTGCAGGGGTTTCGGAGGGAAATATAGACACCCTTCTTGTCCGTCCCTCCAGCACTGGCTCAGATGGGGCCATCAGGGTGAATAGGGGGCACTTGTGTCTTGGCATAAACAGAACTTTCCCTCCCAAGATCGCCTGGCAAGCACAGGACCAGTGTTTCTGTCATCGTGCAACACCTCTTGGGGAGTCCCGGACAAAGAACCACCACCCTTTCAAGTAGCTGAGGGGGGAGGATCCCCACCGATGCTGTTTCTCAGCTGTGTGTGGGCAACAGTGGATAATAACTTAGCCTGAGTGAGACCAGTATCCCCCAAATAACCTGCCAGCTTTTTCTTTAGATGGCGTGAGGTAGGGATGAGGAGAGGTTGCAAACGACTGCTGGTTACTATTGGCTTTCTTACAAGCATGTGGTCAGTGAGTGATCAGAGGGCCTCTGTCCTTTGGCACCTGCTTGGCTATCTATTAAAGGACTTGGGCGAGGGCTTTGAGTTGGCTTTTTGGCCTCCTGCTGCTGTGAGGCCAGCCCAGAAGTCAGTGGGCATTTGTGACGTGAGAGAAGACGGGAATCAGATGCTGTTCGCTCCTGCCCCTCCCCTGCTGTTGGAAAAGCCCCCCACCAACCCCACATTCACCAGGGACCAACAGGAGAGCTTTTAGCAATGAGAGGCGATTTTTCCTTACCCTTTGAATTTTCCTTACTGCTGTAGGATGTACGTCCCTGAGTAGGTCTAGCCTAGGATGGGGGCTGGACATCTATTTATTTATTCTTGAATGCATTCGTTCATCACTCATTCATTCATTCACCCGGCATTGGCTGAGGCACACCATCCCACCTCCAGGGCCCTCAGTTTACCGCAGCCCTGTCTGAACAGGCTGGGGGCCTCTGTCTTTTGTGCATAGTGTGTGCAGGGCTTGGAGGGGAGTGGAGACCCGCAGGGGTGTCAGAAGGCTTGTGGGAGACCAGCATCACCCAGGCAGCTGGAGGGAGCAGGTGGAGCCTATGGGCGTCTGGGACGGTGTTCTCCTTCCTCCAAGCCTGCCTGCCTGTCTTCCCCGGGGCTAATACTTTTGAGGCTTGGACTCCATAGCCAGGTTAACGCCTCTTAACTCGACCCCCCAAGCCTGCCTGCCTGTCTTCCCCGGGGCTAATACTTTTGAGGCTTGGACTCCATAGCCAGGTTAACGCCTCTTTAACTCGACCCCTGCTTCACCACCAAAAACACATCCTTCCAAAGCCACCTGCCACTCACAGAGCGTGTCCTATGGGGAGGAGCCCCTCAGATTAATGGATCCACACACTCCCAGGTACCACCCTGGGGTTACTTTTTCTTACCCGTTCATGGGGTTTTCTGCAGACCGTCCCTTCCCCGAGGACAAGCTGACAGTACTTGCAATCACAAGCTTGCAGAGGAGAAAGAATCTTGAACTTGTGAGCTGTCTGCACCTGTCCATGGCGGTTGCCTCCCCTGCCCCCACAGAGGGCTACCTCTGGTCAGGAGCGCAAGAAACCAGGCAGGTCCCCCGCCTTAAGCTGCAATTACCTCCTTAGTCACCAGACAGAAACAGGGGGTAACCATGGTGACCGATGACTACCCATCCTGACTCCTCTGCTTTCAGGGGGCCTCGGGTCTCCGAGAGCTCGTGGGGATGAGCTAAGAACCCCACTGCCTGGCACTTCAGGGAACCCCATTTTGCTTTGTGTTTTTGTCCCGCGAATTCTGAGGGCACAGTTTAGCAGGGGATGGAGGGGGCAGGCCCTGTGCAGCCCTTTGGCCTCAAGTCAGGGTTAGTTGTTGTTCTTGCCATGGTCCCAGCCGGCTTCACTCTCCACTTTCTACACCTTTCCTTTCAGGCTTTGTCTAGCAGTTGTGTCTTAGCCTGTGTCTAGGTACATGAGACACTGTGTGTGTGTGTGTGAGTGTGTATGTTGGGGGGATACTCTCTCCAAAAACACAAGGAAGCTCTCGCAGTGCCTTGCTTATGTGAGGGTACTGCACTCAGCTCCACACAAAAGGCCTTTTATCCATTCTTTTTATCTTTTTGTGTAATGAAGGAAAAAAAAGAGAGAAGACCAGTTTTACAGACTGTTTAACTTCCCATAAGACAGCTCTCCACACAAAGCTCTCTATATTCCACGATGATATTTTTCCTCCCTAAGTAGTTTTTCTGAGCCCTCTACAGTTTCATTTCAGCTAAAAACTGTCTTTCAAATTTCCTTTGCCCTGAATAATCCTACTTTCCCACAATCTAATGGAGGAGACAGTTGGTTGGTACCAGCATTCAGCTGGTCAGTCAGTCAGTGAACGTTCAGTGAGCCTGCTGTGTGCCAGGTACTCTTTTCTGCACTGGGGATACAGCTGTGAAGAAGAGGGACACAGTCTCTGGCTCATAGAGCTTGCAGCCTAGTGGGCAGAGACAAACCATAAATAACATTAATAAATGCTGTGGAGAAAACCAGCGATAAAGGTCTTGGAACTGGCCAGGTTGGAGAAGGTGCGGCTTAACCTAGGGTGTTCAGGAATTCCTAAGGGAGAAGATGAAACTTAAGTGTATCTGGAGACCAGATGTCCAGGGAAGAGGAAACAGCAGGTGCAAAGGCCCTGAGGCAGGCATATAGGAGCAGTCATAAGGTGGCCGGTGCGGCTGGAGCAAAGCAGGGAATACAGGCTGTCTGCCTTCTAATCTAGAAACTAGGCTTAGCAAAAGCTAGCCTGACCTTTAAAGTATGTATGTCATGCCCTGTGAGGAGCCAGTGTAGGACCGTGGATGGGAGGACCCAGGATAGACAAGCCTGCCCCCCGCCCACACACACACAGACTCAAGGCTCACTCACTTACCTGGAAACAATGACAGACTTTATTTTCTTGGGCCCCAAAATCACTGCAGAAGATGACTGCAGCCATGTAATTAAAAGATGCTTGTTCCTTGGAAGAAAAGCTATGACCAACCTAGACAGCATATTAAAAAGCAGAGACATCACTTTGCTGACAAAGGCTCGTCTAGTCAAAGCCATGATTTTTGCAGTAGTACAGATGTGAGAGTTGAACCATAAAGAAGGCTGAGCGCCAAAGAATTGATGCTTTCAAACTGTGGTGTTGGAGAAGACTCTTGAAAGTCCCTTGGACTGCAAGGAGCTCAAACCAGTCAGTCCTAAAGGAAATTGACCCTGAATACTCATTGGAAGGACTGATGTTGAAGCTGAAACTCCAATGCTTTGGCCACCTGATGCGAAGAACTGACTCATAGGAAAAGACCCTGATGCTGGGAAAGACTGAAGGCAGGAGGTGAAGGGGATGACAGAGGATGAGATGGTTGGATGGCATCATCGACTCAATGGACGTGAGTTTGAGCAAACTCTGGGAGATGGTGATGGACGGGGGGCCCGGCATGCTGCGGTTCATGGGGTTGCAAAGAGTCAGACACGACTGAGCGACTGAACAATCTGCAAGAGAACCAAAGCTCCTCTCAACCATACCCATCACAGTCCCTGCTGGTGATTCTCCGGGGGCGAACGTCACATCTATAGAATTGGTCAGTTGAAACCCATGGCCTAGGAAGTGCTGACACCTGGTGGCTTCTCCCCACCGGCTCCGTGTGATTTAGAAGGCTCACGCATGAAGGGAAGAGAAACCGTGTACCAGGCGTGTGGGTGAGGGAGCTGGACAGCTGCACACGTGGGACGATGGGCGTTGATCTCAGCCTTACATTCCTCTGACCGCTGGCGGGGGGACGTGGCCAAGGAACTGAAAAGTACCATTGTTTTCTAACCAATGAGGGAAGCAGGAAGATGATACCCCGGATTAAGGTTCAGCACAGTGATCTTCCCCCCGCCCCCCAGCTGCAGCCCTTGACAACATGTTAGCAGGTTTTTAAGTTGACTTGAATGGCCCATTCCCTCCAGATGCAGCCTTTGGGCTGTCATGGGGAAGGGGCGGAAGCAGAAAGGGGATGTCCTGGCTGGTAGGTCCCAGGAAATGCTCAGTGAAGGCTCAAGAGGAAAGGGGGAAAGGATCTGTGAAAACTGTTCAGAGGGCCATGGCTGAAACAGCAGAAGACACGGGATAGGGAGTGTTTTCAGGATGCCTTGTGCAAAGCTGCCAGCCATCAGCGCACCCAAGAGTAGGGCAGGCCGGAGAAATTCCTATTTTTGAGTTAGAGTTCTGAAGACCAGCTCCCAAAGGCCAGGGATCTGCCTGAAAAAGAGACAGAAAGCAAACTCTTGAGAGTCCTAACATCATGTGAAGTTGTTCAAGAGAGCCCCTGCTTAGAGTTGTCGAACAGGATCCGGTTGAGCCGAATCACTGCAGATGTAATTGCTGTGAATGCTTTCAGAGCCCCTTGCAGTAATCCGTCTTAGTCCTTTAATTCCAGGCTTCCAGATAAGGAGGCTGAGCGATGAAGAGACTTGCTCTTGTCCACAGGAAAGTTGGGTGGAAAAGCAGATTTAGGATGGAGAGTTATTAACATCCAGACTGGCAGTCCCATTTCGCTGGTGCCATGCTGTTTCTCTCAGGGAGAGGGATTAAAGCATCCGTATGAACACCCCCGCGCTTCCCTGGTAGCTCAGCTGGTTAAAAAAAAAAAATCTGTCTGCAATGCAGGATTCCCAGTTCAATTCCTGGGTCGGGAAAATCTCCTGAAGAAGGGATAGCCTTCTCCGCTGAAGCTCACTCCAATGTTCTCGGGCTTCCCTTATGGCTCAGACAGTAAAGAATCTGCCTGCAATGCAGGTTCGGTCCCCAGGTTGGGAAGATCCCTTGGAGGAGGCCACTGGCAACGCACTCCAATATTCTTGCCTGGAGAATCCCATGGACAGAGGAGCCTGGTGGGCTACAGTCCACGGCTCGCACAGAGTGAAACACAACTGAGCGACCAAGCACAGCACAGCCCATGAACACCCCCGTCCTTGCAGGGGCTCTGAGGTCATAACCCCTGCATTTCTGGGAAGGACTCGTAGGATCCATGTAACCCTTTTCTGCTGTTCCCCGAAGCCTCTCCTTAGACAACAGGGCAGAAGTCATTTCCTTTGTGAGAATTCTGGGTTCCCCTCCCAGACCCTCCTGATGATTGCAACAGTGACTCACAGGGTCCTCTCCAGGATGGTGGGAGAGAGACAGTCACAGCTGTCTTCAGGCAGAGTTTTCCCATTTTCAGGCACTCTGTACAGCACACTGAAGAATCTTAAAAAAAAAAAAGTTTTTAAAGACCACAAAATAGTTATCACCAAACAAGGCCATCACTCAGTGTCCATGGACACGTAGTCTAAACACGGTTCTGGTAGATTTGGTGTTTTAGTTTCCAGCACACGACAGATGAGCAGCAGGTTGGAAACACATGCACGGCAGGGAGGAGTGGTTGACGCTCACCGTCACACTCCCCGGGAACCCCAGCAGCCTCTGCTTCACCCGGATCTTCTTCTGAACTTGCCGGTCCTGCCCCCAGACCTGCCAGGACATCAGGAGACTCTGATGCACGCGCAGATGCGTGAGACCCAGCTCTCTGGGAGGGGTCCCCCTCACAGCTCTGGCTGTCTTCTGTTCTAAGGCAAGCCGGGAACGGAAGTGGGATGGTCAAGGCAGAGGGTGCATGTCGTGCAAGTGCCCAGGGTACGTGTGATGAACAGCCATGGGACACTGTGGCTCTGATCACACGGGAGTCAGGGAAATGGGTATTTCTAAGCGAATGGAGCGTGAGGTGCCCAGGGCCGGGGTGGAGGGGGTGGTGTTGAGGGAGTGGGTGTGTTTTCAGACCTGCTGTTTATCTAGTTGGCTGTGTGTGAGATTGGGTAAATGACATAATCTCTCTGAACTTCACTGCCACGTAGGAGTTTAAAAATGAAGCTAATTCCTCTAGCCTTTCAATTTGGAAGGACTTCAGCCTTGCACTGTTCTCTAAGCTTAATGGTATGGGAGGAGGTGGAGGAAAAGTTGGGCTTGTTGTTCAGTCACTCAGTCGTGTCTGACTCCCTGCGACCACGTGAACTGCAGCACGCCAAAGTTAGGCTACCCGCGTATATGTACCATTGGGTGATGTATAAACGTGTATTATAGTATAACTCATTTGAAAAGACCCTGATGCTGGGAAGGATTGAGTGTAGGAGGAGAAGGGGACGACAGAGGATGAGATGGTTGGATGGCATCATCAACTCGATGGACATGAGTTTGAGTAAACTAAGGGAGCTGGGGATGGACAGGGAGGCCTGGCATGCTGCAGTCCATGAGGTTGCAACTAGTCGGACACGACTGAGCGACTGAACTGAACTGAACTGAACTGAACTGTACTGATAGTATGTATTCCAATATAGTAACATGGTAAACAGTGGAAATGGTGTCAGACTTTATTTTGGGGGGCTCCAAAATCACTGCAGATGGTGATTGCAGCCATGAAATT
>SJYQ01000331.1:600172-628122 GCA_006410935.1 Redunca redunca | reverse complement strand
TTGACCTTGGCAATTCACTGAACCTCCGTTAACTTCATTTCCCCTACCTATGAAATACAGGTGGTGAGTCCGA
Organism: Redunca redunca; assembly: GCA_006410935.1. NCBI lineage: Eukaryota > Metazoa > Chordata > Mammalia > Artiodactyla > Bovidae > Redunca > Redunca redunca. The sequence continues at coordinate 628,049 of SJYQ01000331.1, read as the reverse complement.
GTGAGTGCCTTGTCTGGAGGGAGAGTGTCGGTATTGCTCTGTGGGACCAGGTGACGTGTCTGTTCTCTGAGGAGGATGGATGGCACCCGCATCCTCTGGGTACAGCGCACTGGTGGTTAGGTGATGTGTGAGGGCCAGCAGCCAACCAGGACACAGTCAGAACCAGTTGTGGCCCTCTGCCCAGACCCTCCATCTGCAGCTAAGGAATTACTCAGAGTCTGAATGGGTAGATCATTTTCCCTGCCTTGTGGTCAGAAGCTCAGGCTCTGGAGCTGAGTGGCCTGGGGTTGAGTCCTGGCTCTGCCGTAACTGGCGGAGTGGAAGGGGACAATAAGCGGAATGGTTTTGGCTGGTTGACAGTGGAGTTGATGAGTACAGAGATGTGAAATTCTCTGAACCACAAGCGGCACATACTGCTTATTAGCCACCAAGTTGATTCAGTCAGCAACTTTAGTAAGTGCCTTTTGCATGTCAGGTGTTCTGTAGGGTCCTGGCAGACCAATCAGAAACAGTCCTGTCCTCATAGAGGTTATGGTCCAGTGGAGGACTTGGCAGGGCTGTTGGTAAAGGGCTTGTGGGCCCGTTAGGCTTTATGGGCCACATGTCTCTGTCGTAGCTACTCAGCTCTGCTGTCCTATTGTGAAAATAGCTCCGATAAGTAAATGAGTGATCACAGCTGTGTTCCAATAAAACTTTATTTACAAAAGCAGTTGGCCACATCTGGCCCAGGAACTGTCATTTGCCAAATCCGTGGTCCAGTGGGAAGACAGATGTTAAAGACGTCAGCCCCAAATAAATGTGTTATTACAGATTGTAATTAGTTCCATGAAGAGTGACACGGGATTCTGTGAGAGGGAAGGGCCAGAGAGGATAGCTTTGAAGAAGTGATGTTAAAGCCCAATGCTAAGGAGGAGGTGGTGGGAGTTGGGGGAGAGGGGACAGCACTGAGGGGCCAGAGAACTGGCTGCACTAGTTGTGAGCCCAGAGGCACAGAATTGCAATCTGTATTTCTGTCTCTATAGAGGCATGGCAGAGGCTTTGCCACTTTCTTTGGCCAAGAAAAAAAATGACAGTTTTTCCCCTGATACATAATTCACACCATTTCTCCCCTACTTACCCATCCCAAATAGTCCCAGTACTGAAAGATGAGCTGTATTAATATATTAACATATTTTATTCTGAATACTTCTGGTGGGTCCTTTGTCTCTGGCTTTCTTTTCTTTTTTAATTGTCAGTATCTACCCATGTTAGGGAAGTAAGAATGCACATTATTCCATTATTAGATTTCTACTTTTGGATCTTGTTTTTGCTTTCTCCTATTTTAAACAGTAATATTTTCTTTTACTATTATATTTGGCTGGATAAAAATTCACAGCCTGAAACTATTTTGGAAAAAAAAATTATTACCTCTTGATTACATCTCAGGTTTCTCCTGATTTTCAACCTCAGTTTTATATATTCTTTAAACTGGTTGCAGTATTATGTGGTGATTTTACAGAGAAGGACACCTGTGTTCCTCATTCTAGAATATTTGGAGTGGTGCCTCAGAGGTAGGGGTTTAGATCTGTTAACTGTGACCTCTTCTCTTTCCTCCGTTTTTTATTCTTACGGTTCTGGGGCTCTGACGGGACCCTATGACCTTGAGAGTCAGTGTGGTATAGTGCTTGGGAGTCTATACTCTGGAGCCAGGTGGTGTGAATTAAAACCTAATTTCAGTATTTATTATCTATGTGAAATTGGATGAAGTTATTTACTTCCTCTGTACCTCAATTTTCTTATCTTTAAAATGGAAACAGTAATGATATCCACCTCATAGAGTTACTGTGAAGATTAAAATGAGTAAAATATACCTTAAGTCCTCAGAGCAGTGACTGGACAAAGTGTTATTTTGTGTGTTAGCTATTACTAATTATGTTTGGAAGCCAGTGACTGTAATCCCTCCTTAACCATCCTTGAATTCTGGCAGTTGGCTCCTGACTCATCCTGAGATCTTGAGTTGCATCACTTTATTTATTTATTTTTATTTCTCATTTGTAATTTTAATCAAAGTATTGCTATTCGTTTTTAAGTCCTTCCTTATAAGCACCAAATTTTAATATCTGTGTCAATTTTGATGTTGGGGGGGAAGAAGCTCCATCAAAAACTTCCTTCCAGAAGAAAACAAAGCATCACTTCATTTTTGCTTCACTTTCTCCTTAAGGCTCTACGAAAGACCTTTTGTCATCAGAAGTCTGGGAATTCTAGTCTTTTTGAGAATTTGCCCTTAAAATACTTTTGTACTTTGAAATACGCTTGTTAAGTAAAATAGCCCTTTTTTGAATGTTGACTTTAAAAGGTCGTTTTAGCAACAACATTCACCTCTCCTGTCATGTATTTTAATTCATGGTTTATAATCAGCGACTTACTCTCTGTGTACTTAGAATTCTTAGGTGTTATTTGGGGCCTTTCTATACTTTGTACAAACTTGAAAGAGATCTGCATGCCTTAGGATGCAGAAGAGTAGGCTGCCTTGGGGTGACCTTGAGCAAGTAGGTTTATGTTTATGATCTTAGGTGTTGGTTTTTTTGATCTGTATAATGGTCTAGCTGATCCTCAAGGCCCCTTCCTGGTTTCTATTTTCGGTTTAGGCTCCTGCATAATATACAATGTTCTTCTTTTTTTTTTTTTAAGTATTATTTGGCTGCTTCTGATCTTCGTTGTGGCATGTGGGATCTTAGCTACAGCTTGAGGGATCTAGTTCTCCCAACCAGGGATGGAACCTGGGCCCCGTGCATTGGGAGTGCAGAATCTTAGCCACTGGACCAACAAGGGAAATCCTTCACGGACTTTTCTAGATCTCGCAGTGCCATTGTTCTGATTACATCTTCCTGGGCAAGAATCTGTCTTCATCCCCTCTCCCTGAGGGAAGGCATTCTAACTTGTTTTCCTATAAGCTGCTTTTAAAATTGCTTTAGAAGAATTGCCTTTCTTTATACATCTCATACGTTTATGATTCATTCTTCCCGAGTTGTTGTTGTTGCTTCTGTGTTTTTGTCGCACCCCTTGGCAGCCACACAACTGCTTTCAGACATGCTGTAAAGAGCTAGCATTACAGTCTTCTTGTTGGAACTTGTCCCAGCCCAGATTCTATTTTTAATAAACTGCGGTGCATTGTTCTCAAAGGTTACCACGTTTCTTACCGATGTAAATGAAAACTCTGTCTTATACCTGCAGACCCTGTGATTTACTGCTGTGGATCAGTTTTTCATTCAGTATCTGGTCAGTTATTCTCAGTGCCCCGTTTGCCTTTTGTGTCATTATGCTGGGTGCCACTGATCCAAGGGCAGGCTTGGGTTTACAATGCATCTTGCCATTTACTTAGTGCTGATAACGTTCCTTGTTTTGCTTGATTTCNAGTAATGTCTCTGCTTTTGAATATGCTACCTAGTTTGGTCATAACTTTCCTTCCAAGGAGTAAGCGTCTTTTAATTTCATGGCTGCAGTTGCCATTTGCAGAGATTTCGGAGCCCCCCCAAAATAAAGTCTGACACTGTTTCCCACTGTTTCCCCATCTATTTGCCATGAAGTGATGGGACCAGATGCCGTGATGTTAGTTTTCTGAATGTTGAGCCTTAAGCCAACTTTTTCCACTCTCCTCTTTCACTTTCATCAAGAGGCTTTTGAGTTCCTCTTCACTTTGCCATAAGGGTGGTGTCATCTGCATATCTGAGGTTATTGATACTTCTCATGACAATCTTGATTCCAGCTTGTGTTTCTTCTAGCCCAGCGTTTCTCATGATGTACTCTGCATATAAGCTAAATAAGCAGGGTGACAATATACAGCCTTGACATACTCCTTTTCCTATTTGGAACCAGTATGTTGTTGAATGTCCAAAATTGTTGCTTCCTGACCTGCATATAGGTTTCTCAAGAGGCAGGTCAGGTGGTCTGGTATTCCCATCTCTTTCAGAATTTTCCACAGTTTATTGTGATCCACACAGTCAAAGGCTTTGGTATAGTCAATTAAGCAGAAATAGATGTTTTTCTGGAACTCTGTTGCTTTTTTGATGATCCAGACACTGGTGACAAGTGTTAATAATTTCTCAGGTATTCTTTCTGGAATTTCCATTAAAGCATAGATGTTGAAGGCAGGCTCTGGCCGCTCTGTCCCTTTGTGTTCCTCAGGTATGTAGCTGTGCTGTGGACCAAGAGGGCTCAGTGTCTGCTGCTTGGATGCAGGACATTTCCAGTAATTGTTCTGTATACACGTTGGCTCACTCGCATGTTTTTTACTTATTGTTGTATCTTGGACAAATTTTCACAGCCATACCTATGGAGTAGCTTTGCTTTTTTTAAGTAGCTACATGATATTCTGTCTTATTTATTACTGTAATTAACCTGTTAAATTATTTCTTGGAGAAGGAAATGGCTACCTACTCCAGTATTCTTTCTTGAAGAATTCCCTAGACAGAGGAGCCTGGCAGGCTACAGTCCATGGAGTCACAAATAGTCGGACACGACTGAATGACTAACGCTAAATTATTTCTAACTTTTTTCAGTTAAAACCTTGCCAGGGAGGACCATTGCATGCTGACTGTTATTTCAGTATCCTTTTTCCATTTCTAATTTTGGTGGCTCATCGCTGCTCAGGAGCACGTTTGCCAAGTTCCCCTGGCAGCTAGGTGTGGCTGCGTGGCTGAGAGATGTTCTGGCCATCAAGATCGTGAGAGAAAGCGATGTTTGTGACTCTCAGGGACTTTTTTGGAAGGGAAGGAGAAATCTCTCTCCTTCTTGTCTGTTTGCCCTTCGCACAGGTTCGATGATAGGGGGCTGGAGTGGCTATGTTGGTTCCTAAGATAGACTCTTGAGGATGACAAAGCAACAGGTTAAAAGGAGCCTGTGTCCCTGGCCCTGCAGAGCTGCCGTTTCAGACCTGCACTGCTTCCTCCCTGTGAACATTTACGTGAAAGAGGGAAACAAACTTTCATCTTGTTTTAAGCCAGGCCTGGATCATTTGGGGTCTGGATACAGGCTCTGTATCTTTTCTACCTGTGTGAGGATAGATGTGGAACAGATTGCAGGGCTGAAGGACATGCTCGTGTAAAGTTTTGATTTACACTGTCTAATTGATGTTTAAGTATCTGTCGTTGTTCATCTCATGAAACATTCCCCATGATGTCTATGTCTTTTTATTGTACAGAGATCTACATTTAACATAGAGAACTCCAAAATCTGTTAAGATTGCACAAAAATTCATGTTACCAATGGAAAATGCTAGCATGTGAAGCAAGAGTTTGGTTCCAAGGGTCAGTATTAGTAACATTCTGTATCCACAGGAAGGAATTCCTAGGATGTGTATTTATAAAAGGGCAGGGAGAATGGGGAAGTGGTTGAGGGTACCACTTAGGTAACCTCACTGAACAATAGATCTGGAGAGTGCACACCATGTGTGCACCCATGTCCAAATGATCATGGATATGGAAGCAGTTCACACACCCCTGACCATTCCCATCCACACATCCATCGAACCATCCTTCCAGCCACTTATTCATCCATCCATCCATTTACCCACCCAGCAGGACTGGGCCTGCCCTGTGCTAGTCACTTAGTACTGTACTTGCAGGATTAAATAGGTTAAACATAGTCTCTGCTACCATGGGACATGTAGTTTAGGGGTTGGACAGATATTAATAATCATGCAAATGACAATTGGCATGAATACTGTAAGGGAGACAGTATGCTATGAGTGGAGGGTGGAGGTTGTTGGGGAGGGGGGTATGTCAATTTCGTGTTGCTACAGTAAAATAGTACCACAAATTTAGCAGCTTTTTTTGTTTGGCCGTGCTGTGTGGCATGTGGGATCTGAATTCCCCCAACCAGGGATCCAACCAGTGCTCCCTGCAGTGGAAGCACAAAGTCTTAATGACTGGACCACCAGGGAAGTCCCTTAGCAGCTAAAAACGACAGGAGTGTATTCTCTTGGAGCTCTGGAGGTCAGAAGTCCTAAAATCAAGGTGTTGGCAGGGCTGCACAGCTTCCAGAGGTTCTAGGAGAGCTCTTTCCATTGTCTAGGGCCTGTCTGCATTCCTTGGCTCAGGGTGCATTCCATCTTCAAGGCCAGCAGCGTAGCATCTTCAGGGCTCTCTCGGCTCTGCACGTGTCATCATGCCTTCTCGCTGACTGTGATACTCTTGCCGCCACCTCATGAGGACCCTTGAGGACACTGGGCCCACTCAGACCATCCAGGATGATCCCCCCATCTCAAGCTTCTTAACTCAGTCATATCTGCAAAGTCCCTTTTGCCACACTGGGTCATCGTTACTGCGAGGGCTTCTCTCTGTTGTGCATGGGCTTCTCATTGCGGCGGCTTCTCTTGTTGCGGAGCACAGGCTCCAGGGTGCGCGGGCTTCAGCGGTCGTGGCATGTACATTCCGTAGTTGCGGCTGCCAGGCTCCGGAGCACAGGCTCAGTAGTTGTGGCACACGAGCTTATTGGGTTTTCGGATCTTACCAGACCACGGATTCTTTACCAGTGAGCCACCAGGGATGCCCCAGATTTGTATTTAAAAAGAATAATTTTGCTGCCACGTTGACAGTGGGGTTAAGGCCAGCAAGGTGGATGCTGGATGCCATTTAGGAGGCTGTTTAAATTCAGATGAGAAATGGTGGTGGCTTGGTCTCATTGGTGGCTGGAGGTTAAAGAGAAGCGAAAGGACTTGAGAGATTTAAGGAGAGGGAATCAGTCAATACACTGTGATGAATGAGTGTTGAGTGGGGAATGGGGTGTTGGGCCTGGCCCTGAGGTTTGTAGAAGGAGCTGGAAGGAAGGTAGCATTGTCGTGGACTAAGTGGGGAAACACCAGGAAAAGATTGGATTTGGGGGGAAGGAGAAGTGAAAGCTAGGGCTTGGGGTAGAATGATTTTAAGGGTCTGTGAGACAAGCAAGTGGAAATGTGTATTCGTCCTACCTGAATGAGCTCAGAAGTGAGCTTCCAGGGATGAAGGTGGTGAAGAGTTGGAGGTGTTTGGCACATAGCTGCTGATTAAAGCCTGGTTATTATCTGGACCCTCCACAGAGAGGCATGGAGGGAGGGAGGAAGACCTCAGACAGTGGCTGGGGAAAGCTAGCAGCTGTGTGCACCGTCGAGTTGACCGTGTGTGGAGTGCATCAAGGGTGGCATCCAGAAGGGGCTATTTTGAGGAGAGATGGCAAGGAGAGAAAACAGAGACAGGTCTCAACACATATTATGGGAAACTTCAAACTGTGTATTTGTTTCCTCTTGCTGCTGTAACAAGTTACCATGACCTTAAGTGGCTTAAACAGTACAAATTTATTATCTTATAGCCTCAAGGTCAGAAGTCGGAGCTGAGTTTCCCTGAGCCAAAATGAAGGCAGTACAGTACTGTGTTCTTCCTGGAAGTTCTAGTGGAAACTACTTCCTTGTCTTTTAAGCTTCTAGAGGCTGCTTGGTTCTTTGGCTCCTGGCCCCTTCCTCCACCTACAAAGTCAGCAAAGGCATGACTTACGTATCATATCACTCTCATCGGTTGTCCTGCTCTGTCTCCCCCTTTTAAGGATGCTTATGATTACGTTGTGCTCAACTGGATGGTCCAGGATGATCCTCCTATTTTTGGTCAACCAATTAGCAAATCAGTTCTTCTGCAATCTGTTTCCCTCTGCCATGTAAGGTGGATGTCATCACAAGTTTTGCCCATGTCATCACAAGAGGACATGGGCATCTTTGGGAGACCATTACCCTGCCCATATATCTGTAAAAGTCTAAACAGGATGGTTTAACAAGCCCCACGTACCCACGCTCAGCTTCAACAGCAGAGTTTTATCCCCACCTCCCACTTCTCCCCACCGGATTATTTGAAACAACTCTTAGAAATCATCTGATTCATTTGTAAATGTTTCAGAATAGATAGTTGTTTAAAGTAGTGTAGCTGTGAAGAGGTGAGAAAGGATGGGGACTGGGGAGATGTGGGAAGAAGATGTGTGTATCTATTTTCATATGAGAGAGATGTAGGCATGTTCCGTTCAGCAGGGCAGGATCTGATAGTGCAGGAGCGATTGACCTTGGACGAGAGCGAGATCTCCCTCATTGACAGGGAGGCATGTAGGTTTGAAGGGTTCAGTTCAGTTCAGTCGCTCAGCTGTGTGCGACTCTTTGTGACCCCATGAACTGCAGCATGCCGGGTCTCTCTGTCCATCACCAACTCTCAGAGTCCACCCAAACCCATGGCCGTTGAGTGGTGATGCCATCCAACCATCTCATCCTCTGTCGTCCCCTTTTCCTCCTGCCCTCAATTTTCCCCAGCATCAGGGTCTTTTCCAGTGAGTCAGCTCTTCGCATCAGGTGGCCAAAGTATTGGAGTTTCAGCTTCAGCATCAGTCCTTCCAGTGAACATCCAGGACTGATCTCCTTTAGGATGGACTGATTGGAGCTCCTTGCAGTCCAAGGGACTCTCAAGAGTCTTCTCCAACACCACAGTTCAGAAGCATCAATTCTTCGGCACTGAGCTTTCTTTATAGGCCAACTCTTACATCCATACATGACCACTGGAAAAACCATAGCCTTGACTAGACAGACCTTTGTTGACAAAGTAATGTCTCTGCTTTTTAACATGCTGTCTAGGTTGGTCATAACTTTCCTTCCAAGGAGTAAGCGTCTTTTAATTTCATGGCTGCAATCACCACCTGCAGTGATTTTGGAACCCCCAAAAATAAAATCAGCCACTATTTCCACTGTTTCCCCATCTATTTTCTGTGAAGTGATGGGACCAGATGCCATGATCTTAGTTTTCTGAATGTTGAACCTTAAGCCAACTTTTTCACTGTCTTCTTCACTTTCTGCCATAAGGGTGGTGTTATCTGCATATCTGAGGTTATTGATATTTCTCCTGGCAATCTTCATTCCAGCTTGTGTTTCTTCCAGTCCAGCGTTTCTCATGATGTACTCTGCATAAAAGTTAAATGAGCAGGGTGACAATATACAGCCTTGACATACTCCTTTTCCTATTTGGAACCAGTCTGTTGTTGAATGTCCAGTTCTAACTGTTGCTTCCTGACCTGCATATAGGTTTCTCAAGAGGCAGGTCAAGTGGTCTGGTATTCCCTTCTCTTTCAGAATTTTCCACAGTTTATTGTGATCCACACAGTCAAAGGCTTTGGCATAGTCAATAAGGCAGAAATAGATGTTTTTTCTGGGAGTGTGTAACTAAAGTTCCTCTCTGCTCATTTTATTTTGTTATTTTTGCTGTTGAGTGGGAGGCCAGCGAGAGGGGGCAAAGGAGTGTAAGAGTTTTGAGGAGCTTGGAGAAGGTTGGAAATAGTCACTGTGGAGTGGAGAATGAGCATGTTAGAAAAACGCTATTGGAATGTGGGCATGTTGAGAGCTGCCTGAATTTGTTGAGTTCAATTGAGTGCAGTCAGCTTGGGGTGTGACTTCTCCCCTCTAATGTTGCTCATCTGTCTGGGTTCAGAGAAGGTGGATAGTTTGGTCCCCTCTGGGTTGACTTTTTGCCAAGTAGTGTAAGCAAAGGATGGCAGGGTGGCGGGGAATGGGAGGGGCGCGTGTTTATGAGAGCCATTGAAGTCATGATCCATGGACTCTAAGCTGGATGAGAAAGGAGAGGAGTGAGGGGTTCCAGCCAGTCTCTGTGTGGCTGTAATGGGATGAGCCGGCAGGCAGAGCCCAGCCTGCCTGGGTTTAGGTGGTGACCAGATCCAGGCTGTGTCTTTGGGAGTGGGTAGCTGGAGTGGAATGGAATAAAAGGCAGCTGCAAAAGAGGACACCAACACTGAGAGAGCAGGTGTGGGAAGCTGCTGCCACGTGGATCCTAAAACCACCCAGCATGATGGCAGGAGACGGGGTGTCAAGGTAGGTCTCCGGGGGATGGGGAGTTAGGCAAGATGAGGAGAAAGGAAGGGGTTTGTACAGTGCTGGAAGGCATGGGCTGCAGAGGGCAGATTTTTAAAAATTATGCATTTATTTCCACAGGCTTTCTCTAGCTGCAGCGAGCAGGGGCTACTCTCGAGTTGCGGTGCATGGGCTTCTCATTGCGGTGGCTTCTCTTGTTGCAGAGCGTGGGTTCTGGGACATGCGGGCTTCAGTAGTTGCAGCACGTGGGCTCAGAAGTTGTGGCGCGTGGGCTCCAGGGTGCACCGACTCAGTAGTTGCAGGCACAGGCTTAGTTGCTCCATGGCACATGGGATCTTCGTGGATCAGAGATTGAACTCATGTCCCCTCTATTGGCAGGCAAATTCTTAACCAGTGGGCCACCAGGGAAGTCTGAGGGTAGCTGTTCTGACAAAAGGGTGACATTGCAGTGATCTGGAATCAGCCAAGGGTATCAGATCTCCCTCTTGAACCTTCCAGACCTCCTGCAAGAGGATGAGCAGGCCTGACCTGAGGCGTGGCCAGGAAGTGTGGATCTCAGGTTTCATGAAGACCCTGTTAGCTCCCTTCCCTCCTCCTGAGCTGTGCTGTGGGTGCCTCCTCCCCGCTGCCTCTTGTCCAGGGTTTCCTCTCAAGCACCACCGTCCCCCACCGCCTGCCGCCAGTCACTGTAGTCAGCCTGAGTCACAACCAGCACTGCCCCCTCTACCCCCACCAGCTCCCTCTTTGGTGGGAAAGTATTAAAGATAGAAAAAAGCAGACTCCATTCAAGAATTCCCAAATAGCAGAAGTCGTGGACTGAGTAAATGGCTGCCTCATAAAGGAAGATTTAATGAGATCTGTCTCCGTGTGCTCTACTTTTATATCTGACATTCCTCCCAGGCTCTAAGCCACATTTCCTAACATCGCTTCAGAAATGGCCGTGGGTATATTTAATACACATTATTTATATCAATGTATGATTGAGATGTAGCTTTATTGGAAAATATTCGTGATTTTTTTCAATACCATGAAATCCTGCTTTAATGAAGTATTATTTTATGAATTCAGCCTGTGTATGGAGTCACATCATTGTGAAGGCAACGAACCGCTCCCTATCCCCGAACTGGACCCCCCACCATTAAAAGATAGTGAAACTGTTGTGCACACAAATGGCCACTGAAAAGTCTCCGGTGACGGGTAAAGGGCTTTAGATTGGCGGAACAGTATAATGGACCTAGAACACAAGTGGAAACAAAGGATAAATAAGGGGGTGGAATGTACTATTTCTGCTGAGGTTCTGTTTGCTCAGAATTGAGTTGTTCTGCATTTAATGTTTGCTTGTTGACACATGACCATCTTGACAGGTTCTTAGCCTGCCTTTTGGCCATTTCTTTCTGTGATAGGAGATTCTAATTATACGAATCCAGAATAAGTAGCAGCAGCAGATTTATTTTTTATAAAGCCTAACAGTCTCTTTTTAAAATGCCTGTCTACCAGATCTTTGAGAGTCTGTGAGCTATAGGTCTTCTGTGATAGCCCGAGGATTTGAGGAGCATAGAATGATGTAGAGCTGTAGGTAACCGTGGGGCCTGGTCCTCCCCACCCCCAGATTACTCACCTGGTTGGACTGAACTTTGGTCACTTTCCCTAATCCCGGTATCTAGGCCTTGGGAGAAAATGATCATCAGTGAGGTATTGCCAATGACCTCTTGGACCTTAGCAGGGCTCAGGAAATGGTTTTACTCAGTAGGATTGCTCTGCATAGTATTTGGTTAAGACTGTGAAATCCCAAGTCTGACTCCAGGGTTCAAGTCTAAGCTCTGCCACTTATTGACTGTGGTCCTTGGACAGATTCTCAATCATTCGAAGCCTTAAGTTCCTAACTGTTAAATGGGGATTATAATAGTAAGTACTTACCTGATGCTGAAGCTCCAATACGTTGGCCACCTGATGCGAAGAGCTGACTCATTGGATCCTGGGAAGACCTGATGCTGGGGAAGACTGAAGGCAGGAGGAGAAGGGGCGGCAGAGGATGAGACGGTTGGATAGCATCCCTGACTCAGTGGACATGAGTGTGAGCCAACTGCAGAAGAGTGAAGGAGACTTGTATGCTACAGTCTATGGGGCTGCAAAGAGTTGGACACGACTGAGTGACTGAACAATAACAATTTACCTACTAGGAATGTTGTGAGAATAACTAGTGCAGTTCCTGGCACACAGTGGGAGTATCCAGTAACTCATTATCCTCATGTTGGAGTGTTGAACTTGAGTATACACGGCTTACGATTTGATACACTTGGGAACAGTTAGGTTTTAAATGTTTTAAATCTATGTCTCCATTATTTATATGTCCTTGGACATTTCGCTTTCTCAATAAGGCCTTCCCTGACCACCCTATTTAAAGCTGCAACTATCTACCCTTGACACCTCCCCACTCCATGCCTTCCTTCCTCCCCATACTCCCTGGAGTCCCTACCCTCATTTCCAGCTTTGTTTTTCTCCACTGCACTGACCACATTCTGATGTACTGTCCAGTATACTTCCTTTTTCTTTCAGACTGCCTTTGTCCACTGTTCTGTTGTCAGAGCCTAGAATAGTGCCTGGCATGTGGTGGGTGCACAGTAGATAAACCTTTATCAGAAAAACACCATGACTTTGAAATTGGTGGTATGATTCTATACACCACTGAGTAGTATAAAAGCTACTCCAGGTATCTGAGCTTAGAACATTTTATTTGGAAGTTCTGAGTGGTAGTTTGCTCGTTACCTGTCCTAAACCTCCTTTCTTAATGGAAGGTCATTGAAGCCGGGTAGAACAGATTTGAGGGACGATGAAGTTGGGTGAGTGGAGGAATAGGCTGACCTCATTACCTTATCTATGGTTTACTTCTGACACCTGTTTTCAGCATGATCATCTCCAGACTCCGTGGCTACTAGGAGAAATGTTGGTCTCAATAGCAGGCTCTCTCAAGTATCCTTTTGCTTTCTTGTCTGTTTTACACGCAACAGAACTTTTGCTGTTTTTCTCTTTCAGGGCACCAATGCCTCTGCTCTGGAAAAAGACATTGGTCCAGAGCAGTTTCCGATCAATGAACACTACTTCGGATTGGTCAACGTAAGTATTTTGAAATGTACTGTCTTAATCGGATGTTTTAGCATTCTTGAAGCAATGTCACTGCCATTTTCATCATTACCAAGTTTTAAATAATCGGTCATACTCCTTGGTTACCATAGGTGGCAAATACCAGAGTAGGGGGTATTTAGTCCAATTTTTGGAACTATGAGTTGACCCAGAAGAGGAGGTTTAATTAGTGCATTATTAGGTCAGATTCTCATCCGCCCTCCCTTCCCCGTGCTTTAAAGGATTTCCTTTGCACACTAACTTTCAGAGCAATATTATTAGCCTTTGTAGCAAAATCTGCTTTTGTGTGTCATCCCTTTACCATCTGAATGGGCGCGTCAGATGGTATACATCAGCTCAACCAGAATGTTGAAAGGGTTACCAGCTCATCACCAGTGGTTGCTTCGTGGCATAATTTGGTATCTGAAGCATGGGTTGGAATTGGGGGGAGACTGGGGCCAATTTATCTCTAAATCCCTTGGCCTCATTTCACTTGTGCTCAGCAGCAGTCCCCTTGTATATAGCCAGACTTGTCAGGCACTGTGTCCTGGATAAGTTCATGATGGCCCGGTAGTAAGGCAATATTACCCACCACCCTCATGAGCTTTCTTCTCCAGCTGATCCTTTCTCTCTGGGGTGGAGGATTTAAATAGCATCAGCTGTTACCTCACAAGCACCAGGTTTTCTGGAACAACTGCTCTGAGCATGGTCTGTCAGAACTCATAGGTCATGATCTCTGCTGAGAGAGTTCTGAGTGAATGCCGCTTGTGGACTGATGGAGTGGACGTTGTCTCTGACGCAGTACAGACCTAATCCAAAGTCTGCCTGTGCTGTTCCCTAGCTGTGTGATCTTGGGCAAGTCACTTGCCCTCTCTGAGCTTCCATTTCCCCCTCTGTGAAATGGATCACAGCGGTTTCTACACCGTGGCTTATAGTGAAGGATCCATGAGAGCTCCTACTGAAGGTCCTGACATGAGGCTGAGGCACACAGTGACACTTGGTAAATGTTAGTTCCTTTTCTTTCCCAGGAGTTGTTCACTGGTCCAGGGACCAAGTGTTACTAAAGGGTGTCTGGCTCAAGGTGAGGTACTGAGTAAAGAAAAGAATGGGAGAGGAGGCTAAAGTACTGGAATATAGGGCACTGTGTTGATGGAATACTAACTTATAATTTTAATGCAATTTTTTTAGGCATTGTGCAAAGGCCTCTTGCTTAAGCTCTATGAGGATAGTTATTCAAGTTGCAAATTGTTATTCAGCTGAGGGAATTCTGCCTTGGCCAGGGGAAAGATGGATGCAGACTATGGAGGAATAAAGAACTAAAGCCGTCTCGTAGCCTGTGGAAGCACTGTGAGATCTAAACCTAAAAATAGTTTTGTACATGTTCACTTCGAATGGTAGTTCGTGAAAGTTACAGCTTCTCTTTAAAAAGGGGTTTGTCTCATCATGTAATTGTGTCAAAGTAGATTAAAATGTATAAAAATAGGAAGTGTTCTATCTTAGCATACGAAGAAGTGTCATGTTAAGGATGGCCGTGGATCTGCCTCGCTCTTGGGCAGATGACACACAAGCCAACAACCAGGCTTGAGAAGATGTTCATGTTCTATTTTAATCTTGCACAGCATTTTCTAATCTGCTATTAATCTTCTAATTGCCTTAGATGGTTTTCCTCTTTATTTTAGCACATATGAACAATTCTAAAATGAACATCTCAGCTAAATGTTCTCCCATAGAATTGGTTATCCAGTCAGTTGAAAACCAGTGAGACGATGACTTTTTGCCTCATTAAATCATAACCATGGCTTTTGAGAAGCGCAACATGTTACTCTGTGGGTCCTGCTATGACGGCAGGAGACTAGGACCTATGTGGGATTGCACTGAGACAGTGGCTACTTGGGCAGAAACGAGATTGCTTTGGAGAAAGTGAGGCGATTGGTCTGAAGCCTGTGGCAGGAGTGCCAGACCCTTGAAAGAGAGAAACTTAAAACAAGTCCCCTCAGTTAAGGCTGTTTCAGCTGAGCAAGTGGTTCCTAGTAGCTGGATTTCTTTCTGATTGGGGTTTTTATTTTCCCTGTCATAGGAGTTTTGATGTGTTGCAATGTGACGTCTTTTGTGTCACCAGCTGCTTTTCTATGTCTCCATATCATGTTGATTTTTTTTTCCTTCTTCACCCTCTCTTTTAAGCACCAGAAAGTCTCATTAGATTTTTAAAAACCAAGGCCGAGTGTTCCTTATCATTTTATAGAGACTTTTATAGCCTAGAGAGCTCTCCAGCTTGTGTATACTAGCATTCATTTCCCTGGTGATCAGATAGCCACTGGTGTTCTGCATGGCTTACTGGTCTACCACAGCATGCAGCCCGTGACACAGGGGATCTGGGCCAGTTCACACAAGGGCGGCTCCTCCCTCTCCTCACTGGTCCAGAGAACCCTGACTTAAAGCGGCCCTCTTGTCCTTTGGCAGTTCGGAAACACATGCTACTGTAACTCCGTTCTTCAGGCCCTGTACTTCTGCCGGCCGTTCCGAGAGAATGTGCTGGCATACAAGGCCCAGCAAAAAAAGAAAGAGAACTTGTTGACATGCCTGGCAGACCTTTTCCACAGCATCGCCACGCAGAAGAAGAAGGTTGGCGTGATCCCACCAAAGAAGTTCATTTCAAGGCTGAGAAAAGAAAATGGTGAGTTGCATGGAGACGAATGTGTTTCAGATCTGAGATAAGGAGAATCAACAGGTCTGTGTAACCTCAAAATGAATTCCCCCCCACTTTTTTTTAAATGGGAAGATAGTATGGCCAACTACTCAAATATCTGTTTTTAAATAAAAGATATTTCTTTTCCACCCAGTATATAAAGCAAAATTGGATTTAAAAAAATACTTAAAAATTCTGATTGGAACTTCCCTAGTGGTTCAATGGTTAAGACTCCACATTTCCAATGCAGGGGGTGTGGGTTCCATCTCTGGTTATAGAATTAAGATCCCACATGACAAAAAAAAAAAAAAAAGTAATTTATCATTCTAAAATGGAATGATCTTTTTATTTGCTCCACATTTGGAGGACTTTTTTCTGGGTAGGATCATTATAAGAGGAAAAATCCCCCAAGGCAGGACACTGACTGGAATAAATAGGTTGATGTAATAATTGAATAAAATAGTACTGTCTTATAAACTTGTCATAAGTGATTAAACTAAATGTACATTATCTAATTAGAGCCTCTGCTGTTTTAAAATAATACCTCTGATTTTTATATGTCTAAAAGAGTTGAAGGATATCAAATTGATATTTTTCTATAATAAAAATGTCCTGCTGTCACTTGATTTTCTTCCTTTTTTTCCCCTCTGTTTTTTTGGGGGAGACATGGTGGTAGAGATGAGGATATTCCAGAAGTTTTGCATGGGTCAATTTTATGACTATGGAAATATTTGATATGGCAACTTGTGTTTAGCCTAGATTTCAGCTGTATTGCAGCAGACTTGCACAGTTAATCAGATGTTTATTTTTTAAAGTCTCATTCAATTTGATTGCTGTCTTTTGAAGTTGTTGTAGTTTATACAGACCAGAATAAAAAATAATCTGAGAAGGAAGCAGAACCCTCCCAAGTCTCCCTTGTGAACATGATTAATAATGAAGTTTCACAGCTGCCTTCATCTCTTGATTGTTTGTCCTTATGGCAGGGAGCAGCAACGGGCTGCTGGAATCTTCTGTATTTGGTTTCAGAATGCTATCAGACAGATACATTCTTGTATATATCTCTCATCTCCCTTATGTGTTTCATTTAAGCTGCTTCTAGGCTAGTCCAGAGTTTAATATGATCTTTGGGAAGAGACCCTGTCACTCTGGATAGATTACAAAGTGAATAATTGATCATTGGTGGTCATATCATATTAAATATTGATATTTTATCAGGGAGCTTGTCAAGTATTTCCTGTTCTTTTTCTTTTCTTTTTTTGTAGAGCAAATACAGATGTTTGTAGCTTTATATATTTATGATGACTTTACAGAGGGAGATTGGGAAAATTTAGTTCTCGGTGGTAAAAAAGTAGAAGTGAACAAAAAGTTTTTTAAAAAACTTATCCATTGAAGTTGCAAGATAGAGGTGAATATATCCCATACATGTCTATTCTTTCGATATAAAAATTGAAACATGGTTTGTAAAATTAAGCATTTCCTTTGCTTTTCAAGAGCCAGAGACTGAAATAACAACCCTCTCCTTTCCAGATCTTTTTGATAACTACATGCAGCAGGACGCCCACGAATTTTTAAATTATTTACTAAACACTATTGCGGACATCCTGCAGGAAGAGAAGAAACAGGAGAAACAAAATGGAAAATTAAAAAATGGCAACATGAATGAACCTGCGGAGAATAATAAACCAGAACTCACCTGGGTCCATGAGATTTTTCAGGGAACGCTCACCAATGAAACTCGATGCTTGAACTGTGAAACTGTAAGCATCATGAGGGCTTTCATGTAACTTGCTTGTGCATATTTGTGCATGAGCTATGTCGTGCGTGAGTACAGTGTGGCATCGTAGCACCTAGCAGTTGTCTTCCTTGTATGCAGACTGTTCTGTTTATATGTATGAGCCTCAGGTGCAAACTTTGGAAGCTTGTCTACATCTAAGATGCCTCAGCCGGTGGAAATAGAGTGATGAGGGAAAAATCTTAAAAACTTAGATCCCTATGCCACATGGAGTAATTTGAGGGTCTAAAGATTGAACTATTGAACTGGACCTCTGCCAGTTATCTTGAAAAGATTTGGGCCACGAGGAAGTCATATGTGACTTAGAACAGACCATTTCCCTGGCATAAAGGGAATCAGCTGTGCTATGGTGAACTTGAACTCAGAAGACAGACCTAACTTCTGATTCTCCAGCAGTTAGCTGGGTGTCTGGGATGAATCTCTGACAGCGCTATTGCAGGGCCTGGGTGAGTCTGGCACATGGTAGGCACTTAGTGTTGAATTTGAAGACGTTTTCCAAAGGGTGATTCAGGAGGTCACGTTGGCTTCATATATTTGATTTAACTCTATGAGTGGTCTCATGACGTGGTAGATAAAAGCCCAACCCTAGGGCCAGGCTGCCAAGTTTGTATGTAGGCTGTCAAGTTTGGAGCTGTGGGACCTTATGCAAATTATCCAACCTCTCTGACCTCACTCTCCTCGTCCGTAAAGTGGAGGTGATGAGAGTGCTTATCTCCTAGGATTGCTGGTTGTTGGTTTAGTTGCTGAGTCGTGTCCAACTCTTATGACCCCATGAAGTGTAGCCCACCAGGCTCCTCTGTCCATGAGATTTTCCATGTAAGAATACTAGAGTAGGTTGCCATTTCCTTTTCCAGGGGAGCGTCCCAACCCTGGAATCGAACCTGGGTCTCCTGTACTGCAGGCAGATTGTTTACCAACCAAACTACCAGGGAAGCCCCAGGGTCGCTGGGAGGATTAAACGAGTTAACTCTTGGAAAGCACTTAAAAACTATGCTTGGCACGTACCAAGTATGCAGTAAAAGTCAGCTTTTATTATTTATTATTATAACTACCAACAATATGGAGAGTATGGGCTCATTTGGGGTCTCAAAGTTTAACACTCTGAAAAATTCTGAAGGATTGTGCATTTCTAGGGGAGAGAATGATTTTCATCAGATTCTGCAAGGGGACTAGGACCCAGAAATGGTTAAGAAATGTGAACTTAAGTGGGAGGCTTTTTGTTTTTTGGCAGCCTTCTATCCTTTTAAACAAGTTTTGAAGCATTCTGATATGTTCGTTTTAGAAATAATTAGAAAACATAGCCAAGCAAAAAGAGACTAAGAGTTACCAGTAATCTCCACTAGAGATGATAAATTTGTAACATTTTCTAAAAATTGTGATCATGTTAGCCCAGAGATAACCACTTAAACATTTTAACATTTTGAAATAATTATCCTGCCAAAACATTTTCTACACATATTTATCTATCTAGAGATTTCTCCTCCCTCCCTTTCTCCTTCTGTTCCTTTGTATTTTATATTCCATTAAAATTCAGTGGAATATAGAAGTAGAATGTGTAATAAATCCATGTGTGTATTAATTGGGGTCAATTAATTAGCACACTGACGCATCTTGATCATCTTTCCTGTCATGTCCCTCTTCACTGAACCGGTCTGTTTTTAAGGAAGTCCCAGGTAACATCATTTCTCATTTCTTCATTACTTTGCTATAAATCTCTGAAAGATAATAAAAGGTAAGAAAAAAAATTTTTTTTAAACACTAGTACAATACCATTATCACACCTAAAAATGATTCCTTTAGATTATTATTCACTCAGCGTTCAAGTTTCTCTGAGTATGTCTGTCTTTTTTTTTTTAAACAGCTAGTTAATTCACATCAGGATCCAAACATGATCCTTACATAGTCCATTTTCTTTGGGGGAGTTTGTATACATTTTGAATGTTTGGTAGAACTCAGAACTTATCTTTGCCTCCTTAAAACATATAGTTCAGTTTGCCTTGTTTTTGATCTCTATATGAATGAAATCATACAATATGTGTTCTTTTGCATCCTGTTTTTTTCCCTTACTAACCCTTGTGAGATTTATTTGTGTTGTTACATGATGCTTTAGTTCATTCATTCTCATTGTCCTATGTCAGTATTTATACAACTCTATTATTTTTATGATGCAAGCTATTTATTTGAGATTTACTTGTTAATATTTGCTCTCTATTAAATTAATTATTGCCTGAAAATATCACAATTCATGAATCCATTTTATTGCTGATGGATATTTAGTTGTTTTCAATTTGGGGCAACTATGAACAAGGAACATTCTAACATATCATCTAGTATAATAAATTTAGTTGCTTCAGGATATATGCACAGAAGTAAATTTGTTAGGTCATTAGGTGTGCTTATCATTAAACTCATTTGAAAATATCACATTCCCACCTGGTGTATAAGTATTCTCATTTCTCTACATTCTTGTCTATACCCACTATTCTCAGCTATCTTCACTTTGGTAATATAGTGGCTGTATAGACAAGTATCTTTTATTCAATAAACACCTTTTTTTCTTTTTCACATGTACTAAGTAAAGATATAGACACTGAGGATGCAGTGAGACCTTTGCCTTTCTGGAAGTTTGAGCATGAATGATAGACATTGCAAAACAAATAATGAGTTTTGTAATTATGATTGCAAAATTCTGTGAAGGAGGACAGAGTATTCTGTGAGCTTATGATACAAGAACCAGAACAGTGGGTCATCACATCTCTTCATTTAGCCAGGTAACCTTCCCCAGATTGTCTAATCCTTTTGGTTATCTTTGAAATGAACACAGTTACTAAATCTGTCTTGTGATTCTCTGCATGGATTTTCAGATAGGCTCAGTCACGTTTGTAATTTCTTTTTTTTTTGTCTAAGAACAGGTCAGTTGATCCCAACAAATACAAAGTTTGTACCCCCAGACAGCTGTATTGCAGAAGCTGTTACTGAACCTGTTAGTTTGTGGAGGGTTACTGTGGATCAGAAGCCTGTCCCCAAAGATTCCTCCAAAACTTTTGGATCATACCATAGTGTTTGTTTCAGTGGGATTCCAACCATTCCAACCATTTATACTTCATTTGCAGAAAACAATGAGACTGTGTCTTTGTGGAGAATGGTACACTTTGAAAAACCTGGATCTTTTTCCCCCCACCACAATTTTATTTTTTTAATTTATTTTTTAAATGGAGGATAATTGCTTTACAGTGTTGGTTTCTGCCCTACAACAATGTGAATCAGTCATAATTATATATATATCTCCCCTCCTTCTTGAGCCTCCCTTCCCTCTCCCATCCCACCCCTCTACATCATAGAGCGCAAGACTGGGCTTCCTGTGTTATATAGCAATGATTAGATTTGTGGCAAGAGTTGTCCCCCCACCCCCCACCCCCGGAGTTACTTGGATAATCACCTCCATTTTCTTAGCGACTGTAACTGGTTGGGATCCTAGGAGTCACCTAATCCTTTCCCTGTGCCCAAGTCCCTCCAGTGACGTCCTAGCCAGTTGGTCACCAGCATCTGCTGGATTCTGTCCAGTGATAGGGAACCCAATCTCCCCAGGCGACGCCTTCCATTTTTAGAAAGCTCTGATTGTTAGAAAGCCGTCTACTTTCTAAGAAAATACCTAGTCTGCAGGCTTTTTGATTGTTGTTATTGTAGAATGTTGAGAATTTAGTGTAAAAGAAGACCTTACGTTAAAGTTTTCCTTCACAGGATGAGAAATACAGGGCCCCATTCGAGTACTGTCCTCTGCCCAGGGCAAGCAGCCTTTTCAGAGTGCTTCCGGCAGAATTGCCACGGCCATTAGTGAGTGCTCACAGTGGGATTAAACTACACTGGGTCCGGAGCAGCAAATTGACCCCCGGGGGAGCCTCGCTGTTTGGGCAGCCTCAGCTGGTCGTTCCTCCAATTGTGCAAAAACCTTTTGTGCCAGTCTTCATGCTTTCAGACAACAATGATTTTTGTCTTTTTCTGGGTCTCACCCTTTGTAAATGTCGCCTGGGATGGCAGTGCAAATGTCAAGGAAAAGGTTTATGGAGAACAGCCGGTTTTCATTCTGCAGTAGAATTGGGGAGACAGTTTTAAGGGGCTCATCCTGTGCTGAATTTTCCAGATGAGCTTGAGCAAGCTACTTTAGAATTGAGGTATGGGATTTTCCAGTCTAGCCTCAGCACTCCCTTGGTTGTCCTCTGCTTGGATCACAAGATTTGCTGCACCAATTGGAGCTTAAGTTTGTTGTTGTTGTTAATTTTCCCCCCTTTCTGTTTAATCCGAGTTTTTGCTCTGCAAATTTGTGGTTTTCATAGCTTCTCAGTGGCTTTAACGCATTTATATCTGTTGCTAGAGCCAAAAGTTTGTCTGAAGAGCTGCTTTATTAAGTACCAGTTGTAGGCTCCTTCTTGCTTTGTTTGCCAAGGTTAAAATTGATTCAGAAGAGCTTCTGAGCCCTGTACAGAAGAGCAGTGGGGGGTGGGCACGTGGTTGCTGAGTAATGATGCTGAGTTCCTGGGATTCAGGTGGGCTGTCATTGCCACTTTGCCTGAGCCCACCTTCTTGGCATCGCCCCTAAGCCAGTTTTCAGTTCCTGGCTGAACAGCATGGAGCTGCCACCTGGTCACCTTTACTGCTAAGCCTAGCAAAGGCTGCTGGGAATTTACAAGCACATTTGAATAGGATTTTAATTATTCAGAAACTTAGCAAAGCTCCTGATTTTTTATGTATGCCCTGTATATTAATTTGTTCTATTAATTTGTAATTAAAAAGAAGAGCAAGTAGGATCTCTTTCACTCTTTTAAAATTAGTTTCTGAGGAAGTCCATGCCCAGAATCAGGAGGGAAGAAAGGAGAATAAAATGTAGTCTGTACCTGCTGAGAGTATTGGAGCCTTAGCGATATATATGTTTCCTTGGCGACAAGCTGTGTTTTCACTTAGACCAGAATGAGATTCTTCTGTGTGGGAAGAAAATGGTTTTATTTTCTGGCAGTTTCCTGGGAAGAGAGAAAAGGGGGGGAAAATTGCTTGATCACTCACTGCTTTTGACTATGTCAGTCTGAGACGGAGAGGGAGAGAGAAAAATCCCCATGGAAGAGTTAGTGCCATGTTTTGATGTCCCTGGCGTGGCTGACCCACCTGAGCAGTGCTTGCTCACTCTTAATTCTGGAAGCAGTTTGCACTGGGAATTGAGGAAGTTACAATAACTTTCTCCAGTCCTTTAATTAGATACATACCTTTCTTCCCTCTCCCTAGAATAATTAAATAGAGGAAAAGATTTGCATCTAAAGGGAGACAGTGTTTCTTTGTTTTTATCCCCCTTTAAGTACAAGAACTTTAGTAGAACTATCTAAATTATGTGTGAATTTCAGTTGGCTAGAATCCTTTTATTATCTCTCAAAGAAGGGCCATTTGAGTTTTTAAAAAGTTTTACTGATTAAAAAAATATAATACCCATGAATTATGTTTTTAAAAATCAGGAACAGGAATGTATAAACAGTAAATCATCCATAATTCTGCCACCCAGATGCCACTGTTGGCATTTAGATATCTTTTCATTTGTTCAGTCTTTTGTTCAGTTTTATATTCATTTATTTAGTAAATATTAATATTAATCTATTAAATGATGGAAATTGTTTTATGTACTAGAAATATAGCAGTTAAAGCAAACAGAAAAGACAGTCCCTGCTCTTTTATTTACTAACATACATGTTTAAAGCTATACTTTTTCCTTTTAGCATACAACCAATGCTGGTTGCGTCTCTCAAATCCTGATATGTTTTCTTTGTCACTAGTTCAAAATATTTTCTAATTTCTCTTGTGTCTTTTTTTCCTTTTACTCATGTATTGCTTAGAAGTATGTTGTTTAATTTTCAAATACTTGGTGTTTTCCCAGGTTTCTTAATGTTTGCCAGTTTCATTCTGTTTTGGTTAAGGAATATATTCTGTGTGATTTCAGTCTTTTAAAATTTATTGTAACATGTTTTGGATCCTAACACAGTGTCTGTC
Source organism: Redunca redunca (assembly GCA_006410935.1). Taxonomy (NCBI): domain Eukaryota; kingdom Metazoa; phylum Chordata; class Mammalia; order Artiodactyla; family Bovidae; genus Redunca; species Redunca redunca. The sequence goes on along the minus strand of SJYQ01000331.1, from coordinate 604,562 downwards.
TTGGTAAATGTACTTGAAAACAGGGCGTCTCAACCTTAGAACTATTAACCATTCGGATCCAGTGTTTCTTTGTTGTGGGGTACTGCTCTGAGCATGGTTAGCTGCATCCCTGGCTTCTACCTACTGGATGCCAGTAGCATCCCCAAAGATGTGACAACAAAGGTGTCTGTAGACATGGCCAAATATCCCCCGAAAGGCAAAGTTTTCCTTATTAAGAACCAGTGAGTCAAAAATGATTTGTATTTTGTAGTGGTTGGGTATAGTATTTTATAATTATCAGTAGGTCATGATGATTGGTAGAGTTATTCAGATTGTCTGTGTTTTTCTTAACTCCCCTGCCTGCCCCCCCGCCCCCGGGTTTTATGTCATTTGTTGAGAAAGAAATGTTAAAGTATATAACCATAATGTGGGATTGTCTTATTTCTCCCTCTAATCCTGTCAGTTTTTGCTTCATGAATTTTTTTTTACTTTTTAAAAACAACTTTGTTGAGGTGCAGTTTATGTACCATAAAATTTATCCATTCAGTGCAAAATGTGTATATATATATATTTTTTTTGGTGATTTGCTGGATTATGCAACTATAACCATAATCCAGTTTTAAAACATTTCCACCACACCAATAAGATCCTTTGTATTGAGCAGCATCAAGAATGGGAATGTGATATCATCTTGTGGAATTATATCAACTTCTGTCTTTAGATATTTACCTTTTTTGAACATTTCATATAATTAGAATCATACAACTGTCTTTTGTATCTGTGTTATAGTATGTGGTTCATTCTTTTTTTTCCTTGGTGAAGTGTTCCAGCTTCATGTATTTTTGAGACTTTGCTACAAGTAACTAGGGCTTCCCTAGTAGCTCAGCTGGTAAAGAACCCGCCTGCAATGCAGGAGACCCTGGTTTGATTCCTGGGTCAGGAAGATCCCCTGGAGAAGGGATAAGGTACTCACTCCAGAATTCTTAGGCTTCCCCAGTGGCTCAGCTGGTAAAGAATCTGCAGTGTGGGAGACCTGGGTTCGATCCCTGAGTTGGGGAGATTCCCTGGAGAAGGGAATGGCCACCCACTCCAGTATTCTGGCCTGGAGAATTCCAAGGAGTGTATATAGTTCTTGGGGTTGCAAAGACTCGGACACCAGTGAGTGACTTTCACTTTCACACTTCTATGAAGGACTTCTGTATTTTTTATTGTTTTTCTAGTAAATTGACCCAATTATTAGGAAATAGCTTTTTTACTTATAATTTTGTCTAAAATTTGTTTTCTTATATTAAATAGCCCACTATATATGCATGTTAACTCTTTACATAGTATATCTTTTCCACCCATTTATTTTTAGCTTATCTATTTCTTTATAGTATACTTGTGGACAGTATATAACTGGTTTTGCTTTTTTAAAAAAGTCCAACTTAAAACTTTCACTTGAAAAGTGTTTAATTATTAACATGTTTGGGTTTGATGCTCCATTTTAGTATTTTCTATTTTTCCTCCTGAGCTGTAGTCCTCTTTGTCTGATTTTTTTTTCTTTCCCCTTTTTGGATTATTTGTGCATGTATATATATGTATTATATTTAATAATTCCATTTTAATTTTTCTCTTAGTGTATCTTTGGAGAGTATAGTATACTTTTCACAGTCCACTTAAAGTTATTAGGTTGGTGCAAATGTAATTGTAGTTTTGGACCATGAATTTTAAATCATTATAACTAGGCTCAAACATATCTTTATTAATCAAAATAGGAGCCATTACAATCAACACATTTTTGCCAATGAGAAATAAGTTTGTTTATTCCTTTAGCATAAAAATCCCTGCTTTGGGATTTGATGAACTCTTGGAAACATTTTCTGCCTCCTGCTGGTTGTGGAAGTGTTTTCCCTGCAAACGTTGTGGAGATGCTTGAAGAAGTGGTAGTTGATTGGCAAGAAGTCAGGTGAATGTGGCGGGTGCGGCAAACCTTTGTAGCCCAGTTCATTCAACCTTTGGCGTGTTGGTTGTGCGATGTGCAGTCAGGCGTGGTCGTGGAGAAGAATTGGGCCCTTCCTGTTGACCAGTGCTGGTTGCAAGGTGCTGCAGATATCAGTGCATCTCATCAGTTTGCTGAGCATACTTCTCAGATATGATGGTTTCACTGGGATTCAGAAAGCTGTAATGGATCAGGCAGTCAGCAGACTACCAAACAGTAACCGTGACCTTTTTTCGGTGCAAGTTTGGCTTTGGGAAGTGTGTTTTGGAGCTTCTTCTCAGTCCAGCCTCTGAGCTGGTCATCGCCAGTTATTGTATAAAATCCACTTTTCATCCATTGTCACAATCCAATCAAGAAATGGTTCGTTGTAGTTGTGTAGAATAAGAAAAGATGACACTTGAAAACGGCAATTTTTTTTGATTTGCAGTCATCTCCTGAGGCATTCAGGGCTTCCCTGGTGGCTGAGATGGGAAAGAATCAGCTGCAGTGCAGGAGACCTAGGTTCAATTCGTGGGTCAGGAAGATCCCCTGGAGGAGGGAATGGCAACCCACTCCACTATTCTTGCCTGGAGAATCCCATGGACAGAGGAGCCTGGCAGGCTACAGTCCATGGGGTCGCAAAGAGTCAGGTATGACTGAGTGACTAACACATGAAACATTCACTTAATCAAGCTTATTCACCTTTCCAGTTTGCTTCAAATGCCGAACAACCATAGAATTGATCAACGTAGAGTTCTTTGGCAGCTTCTGTAATTATAAGAGGATCGGCTTCGATGATGTCTCTCAGTTTGTCATTGTCAACTTCCAATGCCTGGTCACTGCACTGCTTATCTCCAAGGCTCTCGTCTCCTTTGCAAAACTTCTTGAACCACCACTGCACTGCACGTCCGTTAGCTGTTCCTGGACCAAACATGTTGATATTCGAAGTTAATCTCTGCTGCTTTATGACCTATTTTGAACTCAAATAAGAAAATCGCTTGAATTTGCTTTTTGTCTAACGTCATTTCCATAGTCTAAAATAAATATAAAATGAACAGCAAGTAATAAATCATTAGCAAAAAACAAAGTGAGAAATGTGTTTTAAAATGATGTATAACATAACCACATTTATTTAAAACATATTCCAATATCAGATGGCAAATTTCAACGTTGCAAAACCACAATTAGTTTTGCACCAACCTAATACTAATGTTACATTTCGCATAAAACATAGTTAACTCAACTGTGTAGGTGCCTATTCCTTCCACCCCAACCTTCCTTGTCTTTTATGCTGTAGTTATATGTATTACATTTACACATATTATAACCCCCACAAGACAAAATCACAATTCCCATTTTCGATGCTTTTCATTTTTTCTTGAGGATCTGGATTTCCATCTGGTAACTTTTCCTTTTGGTTTAAAGAATTTTCTTTAACCTTTCTTGTGGTGCAGTTCTGCTAATAATGAATTCTGTTCATTTTTTGGTCTTCATTCTTGAAGGATATATTTATCAGATACCGGAATTCTGTTCTGATAGTTTTTCCTTTAGCACGCTAAAGAAGTTCAGTGTCTTCTGGCCCTTGAATTTTTGATGAGAGACCAGCTTCCAGTGAAATCATTCTCTGGTAATGTGTCATTTTTTGAAAAAAAAAAAAAAACAAAAAAAAAAAAAAAAAAAAAAAAACGAAAAAAAAAATTTTTTTATTGTGGGATCTCTGTTCCCCAACCAGGATTTGAACCTGGGCCACAGTCACGAAAGCCCAGAATTACAGTCGTTAGATCACCAGGGAACTCCCTGTAATGTGTCATTTTTCTCTACATGTTTTTAAGATTTGCTTTTTTACCTTTGGCTTTCAACAGTTTGACCTTGGCTGGCCTTCTTTGTATTTATCCTGCTTGATTCTTGTTGAGTATCTTCAATCTATAAATGTATATCTTTCACTGAATTTAGGGAATATTTAGTCATTATTTTTCAAATAGTTTTTCTGCCCTATTCTCTCTCCTCCCCTTCTGGGACTCCCATTAGTTTATGATATTTTCTAACAGGTTTATTGAGTATCTATTAATTTTTATTTCAATCTTTTTTCTTCCTTTGTTCTTCTCATTGGATAATTTCTATTGTTCTGTCTTCAAATCCACTGATCTCTCTCCAGATCTCTGTTAAGTCCAACAGTGTATTAATTTTTTAGTTCTGGAATTTCCATTTGATTCTTTTTTTGTTTGTTTCTATTTCTCTGCTGTCTTATGTTTTGGTTCACTGTCAGTTCAGTTCAGTTCAGTCGCTCAGTCGTGTCCGACTCTTTGCGACCCCACGAATCGCAGCACGCCAGGCATCTGTGTCCATCACCAGCTCCTGGAGTTCACTCAGACTCACGTCCATCGAATCTGTGATGCCATCCAGCCATCTCATCCTCTGTCGTCCCCTTCTCCTCCTGCCCCCAATCCCTCC
>SJYQ01000331.1:470202-589039 GCA_006410935.1 Redunca redunca | reverse complement strand
TGTTTGACCACTTCCAATTTGCCTTGATTCATGGACCTGACATTCCAGGTTCCTATGCAATATTGCTCTTTACAGCATCGGACCTTGCTTCTATCACTAGTCACATCCACAACTGGGTATTGTTTTTGCTTTGGCTTCATCCCTTCATTCTTTCTGGAGTTATTTCTCCACTGATCTCCAGTAGCATATTGGGCACCTACTGACCTGGGGAGTTCCTCTTTTGGTATCCTATCATTTTGCCTTTTCCTACTGTTCATGGGGTTCTCAAGGCAAGAATACTGAAGTGGTTTGCCATTCCCTTTTCCAGTGGACCACATTCTGTCAGACCTCTCCACCATGACCCACCCATCTTGGGTTGCCGCATGGGCATGTCTTAGTTTCATTGAGTTAGACAAGGCTGTGGTCCTAGTGTGATTAGATTGACTAGTTTTCTGTGAGCATTGGGTGCATATATATTTATAATTGTTATATCTTCTTCTCGGATTGATCCTTTGATCGTTATATAGTGTCCATATTTGTCTGTTTTCACAGCCTTTGTTTTAAAGTCTATTTTATCTGAAATGAGTATTGCTACTCCTGCTTTCTTTTGGTCTCTCTCTGCATGGAATATCTTTTCCCAGCCCTTGACTTTCAGTCTGTATGTGTCTCTTGTTTTAAGGTGGGTCTCTTGTAAACAACATATATAGGGGTCTTGTTTTTATATCCATTCAGCCAGTCTTTGTCTTTTGATTGGGGCACTCAACCTATTTACATTTAAGGTAATTATTGATACGTTTGATCCTGTTGCCATTTACTTTATTGTTTTGGGTTCGAATTTATACACCCTTTCTGTGTTTCCCGTCTAGAGAAGATCCTTTAGCATTTGTTGGAGAGCTAGTTGGTGGTGCTGAATTCTCTCAGCTTTTTCTTGTCTGTAAAGCTTTTGATCCTTGCCGGGTATAGTAATCTGGGCTATAGGTTATTTTCTTTCATCACTTTAAGTATGTCCTGCCGTTCCCTTCTGGCCTGAAGGGTTTCAGTTGAAAGATCAGCTGTTATCCTTATGGGAATCCCCTTGTGTGTTATTTGTTGTTTTTCCCTTGCTGCTTTTAATATTCCTTTTTTGTGTTTGATCTTGTTCATTTGATTAATGTGTGTCTTGGGGTGTTATGCCTTGGGTTTATCCTGTTTGGGACTCTCTGGGTTTCTTGGACTTTGGTGATTATTTCCTTCCCCATTTTAGGGAAGTTTTCAACTGTTATCTCCTTGAGTATTTTCTCATGGTCTTTCTTTTTTTCTTCTTGTGGGACTCCTATGATTTGAATGTTGGGGCATTTAACATTGTCCCAGCGGTCTCCGAGGTTGTCCTCATTTCTTTTAATTCTTTTTTCTTTTTCCCTCTCTGTTTCACTTATTTCTGCCATTCTATCTTCTCCCTCACTTATCCTATCTTCTGCCTCCGTTATTCTACTTTTGGTTCCCTCCAGAGTGTTTTTGATCTCATTTATTGCATTATTCATTATATATTGACTTTTTTATTTCTTCTATGATTATTATCTCTATGATTATTATGGGGCAAATTGTTAGTTTGAAAATGAAAGTGGCTCAGTCGTGTCTGACTCTTTGACACCTCATGGACTGTCCATGGAATTCTCTAGGCCAGAATACTGGAGTGGGTAGCGTTTCCCTTCTCCAGCGGACCTTCCTGACCAAGGAATTGAACCGGGGTCTCCTGCATTGCAGGCAGATTCTTTACCAACTGAGCTATCAGAGAAGCCCAAAATACTTCTTTGAGCTGCTTTTTGGGGGGTGGGGCAAGAACACTGGAATGGGTTGCCATTCCCTTCTCCAGGAGATCTTCCCAACCCAGGGATTGAACCCAGGTCTTCCACATTGTAGGCAGACAGATGCTTAACCGTCTGAGCCACCAGGGAGTTTCTTTCTTGCATCTTCTCGATCCTTGTCTCCAGGCTATTTATCTGTAACTCCAGTTTGTTTTCAAGGTTTTGGATCATTTTCACTATCAGTATTTGGAATTCTTTATCAGGTAGGTTCCCTATCTCTTCCTCTTTTGTTTGGTTTGGTGGGCATTTATCCTATTCCTTTACCTGCTGGGTATTTCTCTGCCTTTTCATCTTGTTTATATTGCTGTGTTTGGGGTGGCCTTTCTGTATTCTGGAAGTTTGTGGTTCCTCTTTATTGTGGAGGTTCCTCACTGTGGGTGAGGTTGGACGGGTGGCTTGTCAAGGTTTCCTGGTTAGGGAAGTTTGTATTGGTGTTCTGGTCGGTGGAACTGGATTTCTTCTCTCTGGAGTGCAATAAGGTGTCCAGTAATAAGTTGTTAGATGTCAGTGGGTTTGGTGTGAATTTGGGCAGCCTGTATATTGAAGCTCATGGCTGTGTTCCTGTGTTGCTGGAGAATTTGCATGGTACGTCTTGCTCTGGAACTTGTTGGCCTTTGGGTAGTGCTTGGTTTCATCCCTTATGATTATGCAGTGGAAGTGGGAAATAGATTTAAGGGCTTAGATCTGATAGATAGAGTGCCTGATGAACTATGGATGGAGGTTCGTGATATTGTACAGGAGACAGGGATCAAGACCATCCCCATGGAAAAGAAATGCAAAAAAGCAAAATGGCTGTCTGGGGAAGTCTTACAAATAGCTGTAAAAAGAAGAGAAGCGAAAAGCAAAGGAGAAAAGGAAAGATATAAGCATCTGAATGCAGAGTTCCAAAGAAGAGCAAGAAGAGATAAGAAAGCCTTCAGCAATCAGTGCAAAGAAATAGTGGAAAACAACAGAATGGGAAAGACTACAGATCTCCTCAAGAAAATTAGAGATACCAAGGCAACATTTCATGCAAAGATGGGCTCAATAAAGGACAGAAATGGTATAGACCTAACAGAAGCAGAAGATATTAAGAAGAGGTGGCAAGAATACACAGAAGAACTGTACAAAAAAGATCTTCACGGCCCGGATAATCACGATGGTGAGTTCACTCATCTAGAGCCAGACATCCTGGAATGTGAAGTCAAGTGGGCCTTAGAAAGCATCACTACGAACAAAGCTAGTGGAGGTGATGGAATTCCAGTTGAGCTATTTCAAATGCTGAAAGATGATGCTGTGAAAGTGCTGCACTCAATATGTCAGCACATTTGGAAAACTCAGCAGTGGCCACAGGACTGGAAAAGGTCAGTTTTCATTCCAATCCCAACGAAAGTCAGTGCCAAGGAATGGTCAAACTACCGCACAGTTGCACTCCTCTCACATGCTAGTAAAGTAATGCTCAAAATTCTCCAAGCCAGGCTTCAGCAATATGTGAACCGTGAACTTCCTGATGTTCAAGCTGGTTTTAGAAAAGGCAGAGGAACCAGAGATCAAATTGCCAACATCCACTGGATCATGGAAAAAGCAAGAGAGTTCCAGAAAAACATCTAGTTCTGCTTTATTGACTATGCCAAAGCCTTTGACTGTGTGGATCACAATAAACTGTGGAATATTCTGAAAGAGATGGGACTACCAGACCACCTGACCTGCCTCTTGAGAAATCTGTATGCAGGCCAGGAAGCAACAGTTAGAACTAGACACAGAACAACAGACTGGTTCCAAATAGGAAAAGGAGTACATCAAGGCTATATATTGTCACCCTGCTTATTTAACTTCTATGCAGAGTACATCATGAGAAACGCTGGACTGGAAGAAACACAAGCTGGAATCAAGATTACCGGGAGAAATATCAATCACCTCAGATGTGCAGATGACACCACCATTATGGCAGAAAGTGAAGAGGAAGTAAAAAGTCTCTTGATGAAAGTAAAAGAGGAGAGTGAAAATGTTGGCTTTAAAGCCCAACATTCAGAAAACGAAGATCATGGCATCCGGTCCCGTCACTTCATGGGAGATAGATGGGGAAACAGTGTCAGACTTTATTTCTTTGGGCTCTAAAATCACTGTAGATGGTGATTGCAGCCATGAAATTAAAAGACGCTTACTCCTTGGAAGAAAGTTATGACCAACCTAGATACCATATTCAAAAGCAGAGACATTACTTTGCCAACTAAGGTCCGTCTAGTCAAGGCTATGGTTTTCCCTGTGGTCATGTATGGACGTGAGAATTGGACTGTGAAGAAGGCTGAGCGCTGAAGAATTGATGCGTTTGAACTGTGGTGTTGGAGAAGACTCTTGAGAGTCCCTTGGACTGCAAGGAGATCCTACCAGTCCATTCTGAAGGAAATCAACCCTGGGATTTCTTTGGAAGGATTGATGCTAAAGCTGAAACTCCAGTACTTTGGCCTCCTTATGCGAAGAGTTGACTCAGTGGGAAAGACTTTGATGCTGGGAGGGATTGGGGGCAGGAGAAGAAGGGGACGACAGAGGATGAGATGGCTGGATGGCATCACTGACTCAATGGACGTGAGTCTGAGTGAACTCTGGGAGTTGGTGATGGACAGGGTGGCCTGGCGTGCTGCGATTCATGGGGTCGCAATGTGTCAGACACGACTGAGCAACTGAACTGAACTGAACTGATGGAGGTGTTTGATGAGTTCCTTTCAATTAATGTTCTCTGGAGTCAGGAGTTCTCTGGTGTTCTCAGGATTTGGACTTAAGCCTCCTGCCTCTGGTTTTCAGTCTTATTCTTACAGTAGCGTCAATACTTCTGCATCTATACAGCACTGATTATAAAACATCTAGGTTAATGATGGAAAGTGTCTCCACAGTGAGGGACACCTGGAGAGGTACACAGAGTTACATGAAGAGAAGAGGGAGGAGGGAGATATAGGTGACCAGGAAGAGAAGAGAGGGAATCAAAAGGGGAGAGAGCAAGCTATCTAGTAATAACTTCCCTATGTGTGTTCCACAGTCTGGACCACTCAGAGATGTTTACGAAGTTACACAGAGAAGAGAAGAGGGAGGAAGGAGAAAGAGGTGGCCAGGAGGATAAAAGGGGGAATCAAAAGGAGAGAGAGAGAGATCCAGCCAGTAATCAGTTCCCTAAGTGTTCTCCACAGCCCAGAACACACAAAGAGATTCAGAGAGTTGGGTAGAGAAGAAAAGGGGGAGGGAGGAGATAGAGGTGACCTGGTGGAGAAAAAGGAGAGTCCACAGGGGAGAGAGCAATCAAGCCAGTAATCTCGCACCCTAGTTAAAATGGGTACTGAAGATTGGATTCTTAAAGGTACAAAATTGATAACAAACACCAAAAAGCAAAGATTCAAAATCTAGAGTAGAGGTTAGATTCTCAAGATAGAATATTTTTAAAAAGTCACAAAAATTATAAAATATATATATATATATGAAGTTTGCTTTAAAANTCTCAAGATAGAATATTTTTAAAAAGTCACAAAAATTATAAAATATATATATATATATATATGAAGTTTGCTTTAAAAATAGGGTCTCTTTTTTTGGCAAGGTAATAGTAGGTTATGAAAATGAAAATTAAAGAAGTAATAGGGGACTGAAAAGTTAAAAACATTTTTTTTTTAATTTAAAAAATGATTATAGTAAAAATATATCTAGGACTTTCTCTGGAACTGTTGCAGAGTGTGGGGTCCGTTCATTTTCAGATAGTTCCTTGGTCCAGCTTGTACTTCTCAAGTACCCCTTCCTGTGGAGTCGGTGCTAACTACAGGGTTTTAATCTATTGCACCTGTCACTTCCAGAGTGGTTCCCTCTGTTAATTTCAGCTTCTTCTGTTTGCTGGTCTCTTCAGTGTCTAATTTCCGTCCTCACACAACGAGGGCAGTGGAGGTCACTTTTTTTAGGCTCATTTGTTCAGTCGTGCTGTGGGGAGGGAGGAACCCTGCAAACAAATATCACTGGCGTGTGGTCACAATGATTCAGTCACACTGGGTTTGCCCCTGCTCATGGCGTGTGTGCTTTCCCAGTCTATACTGCTAAAGCTCTAGGTTGCTCTGCCAGGAACTGTCTGATGCAGGCCCTGGGTTTCATGAAGTCCCCAGGTCTAAGCCGCTCAGGTTCAGGTTCTCAGGTACTCCACAAAGCTGCAGACTTGGTTGGGCCTGCGTTTTGTGCCCTTCCAGGTTCGAGCAGCTCAGGCGACCAGGTGCTTGGTGAGCGTGGTTGCTCCCAGTTGAAGGCTGTGACTTATCCCCTCCCCCATCCCAGCCACTCGGTTTTCTGGGTGTACAAGGGCATGCCTTCTCAGGTGTGCTGTGTCTCTTCTGAGGAGCTGATCTCTGTCTGCAACTCTCCCAGCGGATCTTGACCATCCAGAATCCCAAGAAGTCTTGGTTAGCAATGACGTCAGCTTGCAGTTTGGTATAGGATGCCTCTCTGGAGCCAGGATTGCCCCCTTCCTGCTCTGGCTGCCCTCGCCTGCCTGTCTCCGGTAGGGGATGGGCCTGTCCGCAGCCGGCTAGCTCTGCTCAGTCCTTTGTTCTGTGAGCAGGCCTGGTGGTGTCTTGAAAGTGTAAGTGAAAGTGAAGTTGCTCAGTTGTGTCCGACTCTTTGCGACCCCATGGACTGTAGCCTACCAGGCTCCTCGGTCCATGGGATTTTCCAGGCAATAGTCCTGGAGTGGATTGCCATTTCCTTCTCCAGGGGATTCCCAACTCAGGGATTGAACTCAGGTCTCTCATATTGTAGACAGACGCTTTACCGACTGAGCCCCTGTCTGGGTTGCTATCTCGAGCTAGTTCCCTCAGATTGCCCTCAGGGCATTCAGGCGAGGTCCTTACCCTAAGCAACGCAGCCCGCACCTCCCTGTCCAGCTCCTGCTTGCTAGTGGGCAGTGCGAGCCTCTGGGCTGCTTCTCCACTGGGAGTTGCTGTGAGGCACGTAATCTGTGGGTTTTAATTATTTGTTTATTTTTCCTCCTGGTTATTTTGCCCTCTGAGATTCCAAGGCTCACCATAGACCCACCAGAGAGAGTGTTTCCTGGTGTTCAGAAACCTCTCTTTTTTAAGACTCTCATCTCGGGAGGGATCTCCGTCCCTACCTCTTTTGTCTTTTTATCTTTTATATTTTGTCCTACCTCCTTTTGAAGACAATGGGCTGCCTTTCTGGGTGCCTGATGTCCTCTGCCAGCATTCAGAAGTTGTTTTGTGGAATTTGCTCGGCTTTCAAATGTTCTTTTGATGAATTTGTGGGCGAGAAAGTGGTCTCCCCATCCTATTCCTCCGCCATCTTAGGACCGCCCCTGAGAATTTTTTTTAAATCAATTTTTGAGCTAATGTGTTGAGTGAAAGGTTAAGATTTAAATCAAAAATGTTTTCTCTCAAACATAGACATTACCTTGGTCATGATAGCTATTCTTACAACCTGTAGCCGTCTCAGCTGGAAACATAGTCATTCTCCATTTTTTTCAAGTTTTCTTGTGTACATTTCCATTAGGTTTATAGTCCTTATGAAGGTATGTGTTTCATATTAGACTTGCTCCCAAAGTATATATTTTTAAAAAGCGTTTCTTTGACTTTTTTCAAGAAATACAGAGTATTGTGCTTTCCCGATAACCTCTCCTCTGTGCTTTGATGTAATTTATCCCGAGTGTCTAAAAGACCTTTCTCCTCTCCTCTCGGCACCCCACTCCAGTACTCTTGCTTGGAGAATCCCATGGATGGAGGAGCCTGGTGGGCTGCAGTTCATGGGGTCGCTAAGAGTCAGACGCGACTGAGTGACTTCACTTTCACGTTTCACTTTCATGCACTGGAGAAGGAAATGGCCCACTCCAGTGTTCTTGCCTGGAGAATCCCAGGGACGGAGGAGCCTGGTGGGCTGCCATCTGTGGGGTTACATGGAGTTGGACCCGACTGAAGCGACACAGCAGCAGCAGCAGCAGCCTCTCCTCTTTGATTTCCTCATTGAGGATTTTCCTCAGCATTTGTTGCCGTCTTTTATTCCAACAACTGTACAGCATTATCTGACAGCTCCGCTGTGCCTCAGTTTCCTGCTGGGGCCACTCCGTCTTTCTGACTTAGCCGCATTTTCCAGTTCTTGACTCACAGATGCTCTGAATGCTTTGTCCTGCCTCTCCTGTGGCAACAAGCTTCCAGTCATCTAGGGCTGGGCAGGATGGTGAATCGAGTCTTTAAGTACCAGCTTCTATGTTTTTACCTTTTTGGATCTACAAAAACTTTTTTTTTTATTGAGAAATTTGAGTAGAAAGTGTTTAATTTCTTATTTGTTGTACTTGCCTGAGGTCTTCTTTTTTTTTTAATTAACTTTTATTGGAGTGTACCTTATTTACAGTGTTGTTGCCTGACTTACTCTGATTCTTGAGTAGGATAGAGGAGAGGTTTGTCTGTGATAGACATTCCAAAACTATGACTCTCCACCCTCACCCAGACTCACTGTCCCTTCTTGGTTGCTCTGTTCTACCGCAGTAAATCTTGTGCAGACCAAGAAGAGATTTCACAACAGTTACTCCATGAAGAGCTGAGCAGTATTCATTCAGCTGAGTTTGAGTCTGTATCAGGTAACAGGCGCTTGGAGTCTGAGGGTTGAGTATACTTGCCTTCTAAACTGCGTTTTTGCTTTTTGACTCCCTCCAGTCCCCACTCCAGTACTCTCGCCTGGAAAATCCCATGGACAGAGGAGCCTGGTGGGCTACAGTCCACGGGGTCGAGAAGAGTCAGACACGACTGAGCGACTTCACTTTCACTTTTCACTTTCATGCATTGGAGAAGGAAATGGCAACCCACCCCAGTGTTCTTGCTTGGAGAATCCCAGGGACGGGGGAGCCTGGTGGGCTGGCGTCTATGGGGTCACACAGAGTCAGACACGACTGAAGCGACTTAGCAGCAGTAGCAGCAGCAGCAGCCCTTCCTCCAGAGTGCTGCCAGAAATGGTCCATAAAGCACCATCTGATGCTGTCAAGCCCACAGAGACAAGTTAGAGAGCCGCAGGGTCTACACAGCTTCTAAGAAGCGTGCTCTGTACCTTGTGTTCATGCCTCTCGGCCATGGCCTTCACTCTGTCTGGAATCCTGGACTCTTAATCTCTTGGTTCACTTTCCCTTTTTGAGAATCTGACTCAGATATCAACCCTTGGGGAAACATCCTGAATTGCCCCAGTTCAAGTTCATTTCTCCATCCTCTGTACTTTGCTGGAGACTTTATATACATGTGTTTCCCTTTGTTCAGCCAGCACACATCGTTGAGCGCTGTTGTGTGTCAGGCCCATTCACAGTGCTGGGACTCTGGCGGTGAGTGAGACAGACACGGTCACTGCCCATACACGTCATCCCGCAACGAGGAGGATGTTTCAGATAGTGATAATAAGTGCTCCGAGGAAAACAAGACAGCAACAGAGTAGGGGCTGGATGGGTTTGGAGTGACTGGGGAAGTCCTTTCCAAAGAGGTGACGTAGAAGCTGAGCTCTGAACAATGAGCAGGACCAGCGACGGAAGCATCTGGAAGAAGAGCTGTTAGTGCAGAGAAAAATGGCACTAGGAAATGCCCCGGAGCAGGGAGAGCACGGCACCCTGGAGCTGCAGAGAAGGGTCAGCCAGTGGGACTGGAGCAGCATGAAGGAGGCAGGAAGGCAGGAGATGGGTCAGAAGAGCAGACAGTCTGTTGGCATAGCAAGAAATGTGGATTGTAGGGACTTCCCTTGGTGGTCCAGTGGCTAAGACTTGGCGCCCCCCATGCAGGGGAGCTGGGTTCGATCCCTGGCCTGGGAACTAGATCCCCCATGCTGCAACTTAAGACCCAGCACAGTCAAATAAATTTTTTAAGAAGTTAAAAAAGAAATTTAGATTTTATTCCTGAATTCGCCAAGAAACTATCCAAGAGCTTTAGGCAGGGGAGTCAGTAGTATGCAATGATGTATGTTTACCCTGCACCGAGCACTGAGTGTTGTAAATGGCTCATCGCGTGTGTCTCTGGTAACCTGTGTGCTGTGAGGGCAGGCGTTCTCTGTGGATCCCCAGCACCCAGTCCAGGGTACGGTTGGTAGCCACTGGGGAATCTAATGAATGAATAATCTATGTATTCTCTTGATAAGTTCTGTTTAAGTGGTTGAGTTATTAACACCATGTAAATAACTTTTTCTGTTTGGTAAAAGCTGGTCGATCTGGTGCTAGGACACTCCCTATGAATAAGGAAATGTCACGGCCCTTTTCAAGACTCCAGGGTGTTATGATATTCTGGATGTTCTGTTCAGCCTTTGAGGCAGTACCCCAGGAATGTTAAGTAGAATCTTGATGGCCAGAGAAGAATGAAAAGCCACGACATTTTAAAAACTGAAAGCTGTCAGTAGTACAGTAAAATCTTACGATGAGGTGAACACAGATATAGCATCCCAGTGACGTTTGTTCTCAAGAGGAGGTAGTCGGGAGTGCTTATTGTCCAGCATGTGGGGAGGAGAGGAGCAGGGGGTTGGCAGTCATCTCCTGATAATTTGAGATTTTCTGAGTTCAATATAAGGGCCATTGAATACGATTTAAATTTTATTATCTTTCGTGCACTTTGAAAATGTAGACCACCTAAGACAGATCGTTTTTCATTAACCGTGTAGTATGTCTCCTGGAATTTTGTATGATGGTTTTTTGGATTTGACTTTCACTGTAATGGTTGGCTTTTACTATAGTCAGTATTTTTCTATTATAGTTTTTATCTCCAGTTTTCAGGTACTGTCTCTTAAAAACCTTGAGTTTCTTTCTTTTTTTTTTTTTTTCCCTGAATCAGTTGGAAACCCTAATTTAGATCTATCTGTGTCCCATTAAATAAAGCTTACTTGAAAATCTTTCATGGTGAAATCATAACCCAGCCCAGTGATCATGCTCTAATCATCATAGCACTTGCTCCCAAGAAGGATCTTTTCTCATTATTTCTTTCCCCACATTCACTTAAAAATTACCCTACAGGTAATAGAGAGTTTAGGACATGGTAAGCTAAGTACATTTTGGACTTCTGTTAAGTTGAAAATATTTTTCTCTGCAGAGATTTCAGCAACACAGAAACACTTTGTAGTGAACAGAAGTATTATTGTGAAACATGCTGCAGCAAACAGGAGGCCCAGAAAAGGTACGTAAGGGTTTAGCCAAGGGGGTGGCTTCCTATCCACAGAAGGGACCAGACCGTGGAGCCTGATAGATCTGATTTTTGAATCCCAGTTCCTAGGGCTCATAACCAAGTAGCTTTGGAGAAGTCAGTTACCTTCTTCACTGGTAGAATAGGATAAGAATGCCTACCTGGGGAAGTTGCCCATTCATCTGATCATGTGTTCATCTGTTTGTTTGTTCATTCATTTATTCAGTGTGCCAGATACTCATGCTGGGTAAACAAGCGGTGAGCAAGTGTGATCACTGTCCTCTTGGGATTAAAGGTGAATTATAAAAATGACTTAGCACAGTACATAACACGTAGTGGTCACCCGATAGTACTGTTAGTATTGCCTAATGTTGGAACTTCTTATTTAGAAGATAGAAGAGGCAAGTAATACTAATCATTTAATAAGGAAGCATGAGGAAATCAATAACATCAGTCTATGGATGGGTAATAAGAAAGTTATCATATTCAGAGTTGATACAAGACGCAAGGTTGCCCATCTTTTTACCAGCACTGGCCAGTTACAGGTCTTGAACAGTGTGAAATAATTGTCCTTCCAATGTTCTGTCCCCAGAAGCCAAGGAACTTGACATTTTTACTATCCTGTGAAGCTTTACCATGAGTTAAGTTTACCCTGCCCATGGTTTGTGTCATACTCAGGATAACTCACAGATGCCCTTTCTTACCATCTAAAACTGTGAGGGGTCTAGAGCTGAAGTTGAATGAGTTTCTCTGACCAGTCTCCCAGCCCTTCATCCCCAGACATGCACATCTTTCTTTGGTGCCTCAGTACTGGAGAAAGGTTAGTCATTGTGGTGGCAGATGGGAGTTAACATTCATCAGTGGCTGGGAAGCTTATCTCTGTCCCCATCCACATAATCTAAACTGAGTCTGCCTAAGGCCATCTTAGGTCTTCCAGTGGAGCATGAAAGCATATTCTATTCAACCCTGGAAGTTTTATACATTAAAAGGCTGTGTTCCTAAAAAATAACAGGAATCCCCATAAATCTTAAGTTTCTGCTGATGGTGTGGTTTTGCTTACTTTTATGCACAGGATTTTTTTTTCAATAGATTTCTAAATAATATTCTATTAAATTTGTCCTTTACAAACAATAATTCATGGAAAATATGCACAAGTCAAACACATTTACAATAATTCAGGACCTTCAAAGAGGGTGTCCTCGAAGATAACCAGAAAATCCTCTATTCTATCAGAGTTATCTCCATAAACTATTGTCTTTGCGACTTCTTACTGAAGAATCTTAATGGTCATCTAGTTGAAAAAAGAGCTTTTCATGTTTGTGTAAGTTGCGGAACTGCTGCATCAAACAAAAGAAAATCCTTTTCTGCAGGATTTCTCAAAGCCTTAGGTATGTGGATGTGCAAGGAGGAACTTAGGAACAGAAGGGAGAGCAGCATCCTGGCTTGACCTCAGAAACCCTGCATCCATTAACATCTCCTGTGCTCTCACGAGCCTATTTTGAGAAACGTAGCCCTAAGCCAATCAATCTCTGAATTTATAAGCGAGGAACCTGAGAGCCAGAAAAGGGAAATGACTTGCCCAGGATAAGGAGGGAAAATGGGCCCAGCATGCCTGGTTATCTGATGGTAACCAGTTGGCAGTGGGTATCTGAGGCATGCCTGTTTGTCGGTTCTCAGGACCTGTATGTACAGAATCCATCCTCTGCTTGTCAGCCTGCTTTACTCAAAAACTGTCCCCCTCCTCTCCGTTATCTCAGAGTTGAGGGATTATCCAAATATCATTCTTCCTGGGAGGCAGAGGGCAGTGACGTAGAGCAATTGTGCATCATATTTTTATTGGTACGTAAGTTCTGGGGTGTCTCCTTTGACCAAACAGATGATCCCACCCCCCACATCCTAGCCCCATTGCACTCGTCTCTGCTTACTAGGCTCCAGTTAGCCGAGTCTGTATAAGCGAGCATCCTTTTACTCTGGCACGTGCATTGGCTGTTTGCTGGTTTGAGGTTTGCTGGACCCCCTCCTGCTCTCCATTCGTGCAGGCCGTGGTATAATTGGTCCCTCTCACAGGGATTGGGTGCCACTGATTTTCTACTCCATGGTTTATTTTAGGATGAGAGTCAAAAAGCTGCCCATGATTTTGGCCCTGCACCTCAAGCGGTTCAAGTACATGGAGCAGCTCCATAGGTACACCAAGCTCTCTTACCGAGTGGTCTTCCCGCTGGAACTCCGGCTCTTCAACACCTCCAGTGATGCAGTAAACCTGGACCGCATGTACGACCTGGTCGCGGTGGTGGTGCACTGCGGCAGGTGAGGGTGGGCAAGGAGCGTGTTGAGGGAGGCGCTGTCCTTGGGCCACGTGGACTCTGCCACATCTTTCAGGGGCGGGGCTGGGGATCTGAGACTCAGTGGTGATGGTGCTTCGGGGAATTTCCTCTAAGCTCCAGTTTATCACCTCAAAATGAATTTCTAAACTTATGTATATATAGTAAAATAGTAAATTTAAAAATAAAGATAAAATTAATGCATAATAATAATTTAAATGTTCTCTCATAAGGGAAATAATAAATCTCCATTGGATACAAAGAATTTGAAATCATATGGAAAAGTAAATGTTTGTGCTGTGATTTTAATTTTTGAAAAACCAGGTTACTCATTTAGTATGATCACTAAAGTGTTTTAAGATACCTAAATAAAGACTGGAAGCAGTGGATGGAATTTAATACTTTTTTGGCATTTGAATAATTAAAAATGTATCCTTAAGTGTTCTTTAGGCAGTTTTAAGCCTTTCCCCTGTATTCTATAAGTACGTAATCAAAAAAAAAAAAAAAGAGTGGAGAGGAATCCCCTAGATATGGAGAAGCAAAGTGTTTTTGCTGGAAGTCTTTTGAGGAAATATTTTTTATTGTATAATTTGGTGTAAGTCTTGAAAACTCTGCTGAAAATTCACCTGTTGCTATTATTTGCTCAGCTGGGACGGATTTGTGTCCCCTCCCTGGGATCGACATTGTAGGTTTCAGATTGGAGCCTGTCCCAGAGCAGGTGTCTTTTCCTCTCCATCCACCTGGTTGGAGTGGTAGTAAACAGACCATTATCAAGAGGATGTGTGGTTCCACAGGGAGGGATGGAGTGATTTCCTTTCCTCGACTGGGTGGATGGTATCAGAAACTGTAACTTACCTGAAGCAACCCTTGTTTTGTCCCATGCAGAGCCATAGTCACAGACTATTGTCTTATGTTCTCAGAAAGTTGTATTTGTTGGTCAGTTACAAGCCACCTTTCTATTTCCCCCTGAAGAATACTTCTAACTGCTAATTATTTTAAAGAACCTAAGGGTTGGGAAGATCCCCTGGAGGAGGGCATGGCAACCCGCTCCAGTATTCTTGCCTGGAGAATTCCGTGGACAAAGGAGCCTGCCGGGCTACAGTCCATGGGGTCCCAAAGAGGTGAACACAACTGAGTGACTGAACATACATACACATACATCTATTTTCTATTTATTTATTCATAGGGGTTCTTTAACAGTTTTCTTTGATTTAACCATGCCCTCCTCCAGGGGATCTTCCCAACCCAGGGATCAAACCCAGGTCTCCCTCATTGCAGACAGATTCTTTACTGTCTGAGCCACCAGGGAAGCCCAACAATTCTGGAGTGGGTAGCCTATCCCTTCTCCAGGGTATCTTTCTGACCCAGGAATTGAACCAGGGTCTCTTGCATTGCAGGTGGATTCTTTACCAGCTGAGCTACCAGGGAAGCCCATATATTATGTATCTGCTATGTATATTCTATGTTCCTGGTGGTTTAGTCAATAAGTCATGTCCGACTCTATATATATACTAGGAAATGGCAACCCGCCACAGTATTCTCGCCTGGAGAATCCCCATGGACAGAGGAGCCTGGCGGGCTACAGTCCGTGGGGTCGCACACAGTCACGTGACTGAGCGACTCCGCACACACGAGTAAGGAACAGGGCGATGACGGAGAGCAGTGGGAGGTGCCCCTTCAGGGAAGGTGGTCAGCAAAGGTTTGTCTCCTGAGATGACATTTGAGCTGAAGCCCGCTCAAGGAATAAAAAGAGGCAAGAATGCAGACGTGAGTGAGGACCCTTTCAGGCAGAGCTGCAGCAGACACAGAGGCCCCAGCTGAGAACGCTGTGTGTGTCAAAGCAGAGGCGGCCCGTGGGCTGGAGCTCAGAGGGAGGGGAGAGAGTGGCTGGAGAAAGGTGAGAACAATCCTCTGGGGTATCTTTTATTTAAAGAAAGCAAACTAAAGGGACTTGCCTGGTGGTCCAGTGGTTAAGACCCTGCACTTTGAATGCACAGGATGGGGCTTTGATCCTTGACTGGGGAACTAACATCCCGCATGCTGTGCAGTGTAGCAAAGAAAAAGCAAACTAGGGCAGATTCGGCTTTCCAACTGTGATGATGCATTGAGAAAACAAAACTTCAGAGTTAGAGTTAAAAACTCTCTCAGTTGTGCAAATCTGACTTCATAGGAGAAGCTGTTTGGTTGTTCGGTCTACTTTTTTCTGTAGTGTGTAATAATGTACCTTTTTGTTTTCCTGCTTGTTATACATTTTGGTTTAATATCTTTCTAAAACTTGAATCAGATCACATCACTCCTCAAAGTTCCCGAGTGTCTTCCTGGCTCACTCACAGTGAAGTCCGTGATCTTAACCACAGTGATCCATTCCTAACCCTCGTCCAGCTGCAGCTCACTTGCCTCTGGCTTCCGTGCTGTTCCCTGATCACACTGTTCCCACCCCCACCCATCCCCTAGGCCTAAAACTTCCATCACATGGTCTCATGGCTTCTCTCTCTCTCTCTCTCTCTCTCTCTCACACACACACACACACACACACACACTCTCGCACTCACTCGCACTCACTCACTCACTCACTCACTCACTCCTTCCTTCCTTCCCTTCAGGGAAATTCCTTCTGCTCACATCTCATATCATCACCATAGCACCTTCCCTCTCTCTCTCACCAACCCGTTGCACTGGTATATTCTTCAGCATGTATCACCCCTTGAAATATATTTGTACTTTAGTTTATTACCACTCCAGCCCTCAACCTCAGGAAAGGCAAGACTTTGTTTCAGTCACTGGTTTTTTTTGTTTGTTTAAGTAGAAGAGAAGAGGCTTCTCTCCCAGTCTTAATATTTATTTATTGATTGATTTGGCTGCACCGCGTGGTCTTAGCTGCACCATGCTGGATGTCCTGCGAACTGTGTTCTGGCACATGGGATCTGGTTCCCTGACCAGGAATCAAACCCAGGCCCTCTGCACTGGGAGCACAGAGTCACTGGACCACCAGGGAAGCCCCCATTGACTGCTTTTTTTTTTTTTGCCTACCTGCCTGAATGGACCTAGATGGAGCATAGTGGGTGTACAATAATTATGTGTTAATATTTGTTGAATTTGAATGTCTGTTTTCCCCAGTGGATCATGAATCCTTTGAAGACAGAGGCTTTATTCATCTTCCCTTGTGCCCAGCACAATGTCAGCACCCAGGTGTCTCTCTGTGAGTTGTGGCTAAAGACATGTGGACGTGGACATGACTTATTCCAAGTTCTCTGTCCCAGTGATAGTTTTTTTCCGCAAAAAAGTCATTGCATATAAAGAGCTGCATAGAGTTTTATAAAGAAGTAAATGTTAACTTAGTAACATTCTTCTGTTTGTTCTTTTCCAGTGGTCCTAATCGTGGGCATTATATTACTATTGTGAAAAGTCATGGCTTCTGGCTCTTGTTTGACGATGACATTGTAGAGGTTGGTATGCAGATGGTTATATCCCAGGGAGCGGGGGCGGAGACAGTGTTTTGGGATGTGTGCGTATGGACATTTTCTAAAATAGACCTGTATTCCCGTCATCTGACTTGAAAACAGCTTACATTTCTCTCAGAACTACATTCCGCTGCTCCCCATCCTCTCTGGAAGGGGAGAAGGGGTGAGATCAGGGACTCATCAATACTGTGTTTTTGTTAACTGATCGGCCACAGACGTGGAACCTCCTTCCCATCCTAAAAGACATGGTCTATTTCAGCCCACTTAAGGTAGCACTAAAGGGGCTAAGCTTTGATGACCTGAATGAATTATGCTTATTCCCAAGAGCTCCCACAGTTTACCGTTTGAAAGACAGAAGTCCTGTCTTCTTCAAAGAGTGCACACCTGTGGTTGCTAATTGTGGAAAGGGTGGCATTCTCTCCCAGGGATTTGCAGTGCGAGTCGTCATGTTCTCTCGGTCAAGTCTGTGGAGTTACCCACTTGCTGTTGAAAGTTCCCACGTTTATGACTGTATATCTTACATTTTCTTGTGTGTCCCATTAGCCTTTCTTTCCTTCTCCCAGTAATCATGTTAAACCACTGTGTTGTTTCACTTCTCTTTTTGTTGCAGAAAATAGATGCCCAAGCTATTGAAGAATTCTATGGCCTGACATCAGATAGATCGAAAAATTCAGAATCTGGATATATTTTATTCTATCAGTCAAGAGAATAACTTAAAGGACTGTGGAACTAACTCGAGTGAGGGAAAATGCACTCGGACCTGGTCTCTCTGCAGACGTCCCTCCTCTCCAGTGGACCACCAGTGAACGGCATCACTCCAAGTCTCAGTGGTCTGGCTGCGTGACTCTCTTCCCCCTTCATTTTTTCTACAAGCAGCACTACTCGTGGTTTTATGTTAGTCTGAGGTAGAGTTAACTGCAATCAGATTGTAGTAAGGTTTAGATGAATAACATTTGCTAATTTTAGTTTCAGGTACATACTATGCCACTGTCTGGCTGAATTAGAATGCCATTTCTTACAAACATCAACAGTCTGTGGGGTCTTTGCTAATCTTCCTAAATGGCTTCCGGGGTCTCCTTTCAATGCATTCCTTTAACTTGTCCCTGGAAACATTGCTCCCCATTTTTAGCTTCTCTGCCTCTTTTCTGACAGAAGGACAGAAGAATGGGGTAGATGCTTACCTTTTAGAGCTGCAACTATAGCTTTAAGTTTGTTCAAGTGAAAATGTTTTAAAATTGAGTAACCTTGAAACTGAATTCATCTTCCGGGTGGAACAGGGTGAAGAGAAGCTGTTCGAGGATGCCCGGGGCTGTGCCCACCCAGCCGTCACAAGCCAGGGGCTGAGGAGGCGTGGAGCTCAGGGCAGGCGAAGCCGAGAGGAGGAAGCTTTTGTGCACAGTGGAAAGTTGCTTTTCTTCTCTTTCTACCAAAACCAAGTTTCAGGAAAATAGCTCTGTGCTCTTTGTTTTTAGTGATGCTCTTCTTCTGTCCTGTGAGTTGTATCTCTCCTTTATCCGGCGCTGCTAAGCTTTCCAGGGTATCTTTCCAACCCCGCTGGTGTTCCGTGGTCAGAGGTGGTAGGGCTGAGACGCCACGGGGACGGCCACCCGCCCAGCTCTGCTTAGCCAGGCAGCACCAACACCGTCCTTTCCCAGGAAGAACAAAGGCGCTGCACCTGTCCTCCCATCAGCCACGTTGTACAACAGTTCATATTTCAGCACTTCAGGTCCCGGCAAGCCCAGGGCTACCATGGAACCTTCTCCGGAGGCGATATTGGAGTTAGCTGGGGATGCAGGTGGGTCAGAGGAAATGTCAGTGGGCAGGTGGTGGGATGAACAAAGGGGCAGCATTTCTTTGGCTCAGGCTCCCAGGATGTTTGACAAGACGGAGTTTTTTGGAAGAACCTCATCTCACCATAGTTTTACTTTTTTTTTCACTTTTGTTGTATGTGTATTTATTAAATCATTTGAGTATCGATGCCTTTTATTAAAGGTTCAATATGCTGTTTTGCTGTTGAGCAGGTTTTTGGTTTCCTACAAATCTTAGGAGTTGCAGATCTCAGCTTCCTGTGGGAAGACCTCTGACTTCCATACACTATAATATACTGTGAACCTGTTGTTTTGTTACCTAATACATCAGCGAAGGAACACGCAAACTTTTGGCATAATGTGAACTAAAATTGAAATTGAAAATGTTACTGGCCATTTTGCAACAATTAAGAGCATAGCACTTTATCAGATGAAAACTGGATTTCTTTATCTTGGAAGTATCTTGAACTGTTTATTGCTCACAACTTCCATAAGCATGCCACCCTTCATCTGTTCATGCTTGAAGTGAAATGTTTTACGTTTCACTGGAGAAGACAAAAACAGGGTGATCTTCACATTATTGTTTTATACAAGTGATGAAAATATACCTTGCCTTGTTTAGAGGCGAATTCATATTTATAAATATTTTGTCTTTTTTCCCTCCACAAGACTTATGCAGTAATCACTTACCTGAAAGGTGAGTTTTCATCCTGTTTTTAAGAAGAGATGCTTTTCAATTGAAGGTGACTGATACAGGGAGCTGTTTATACTATACATAATCCATATATTTGCAGGTTGCAAAGTTTGAAAAAACGATGGCTGATCCCTAATATAGTTGGAAGTGATACATGAGAAACACTGTTAAAATGATCTTTGAAGTGACTCTTGAAGCTAATTTATTAGGAAAAAAGTTTCAGTTGGAAACCTATAGAACTAATTTGTTGTTTAGTCGCGAAGTCATGTCCGACTTTGTGACCCCATGGAGTGTAGCCTTCCAGGCTTCTCTGTCCACGGGACTTTTCCAGCAAGAATACTGAAGTGGGTTTCCTTCCCCAAGGGATCTTCCCAACCCAGTGATCGAACCCGAGTCTCCTGCATTGGCAGGCAGATTCTTTACTGCTGAGCCACCAGGGAAGCCCCTGATAGAAGTATTATCTGAGTGCTAAGTCATAAATTCAGTACTTTTGGGGTTTTTTGGATGAGCAAAAAGTTTTTCTCAGTGATTTAACTGAAATAATTCCTTTTAGTAGAAAAGGTCAGTTAAAATTCAGTATTCATGGATAAATGTTTGCCTAAATATTGAAGATAATACAAAGACATTAACATGGTCGTATGGTGCAGGAAAAAGAAAAAGAAAACTGAGATAAAAATACACATATCCACCAACACTCCCATCAGTTTTTTAAACTTTAGCACTATCTGGGATCATCGTCCCCCTTCTTCTTTAATAAATGAAAGAAACACTAGGCAGCTACATCCTCCCAAGTCATTTCCCTTTGTGTGAAGACCAGAGCACATACCACTTTTTTATTTTTCATCCCTCGTTCGTTGTGTGAAGCAGGGATGCTGTGGGATGTGTGAGGCCAGTCTGAGGTGAACGATAGCACAAAAGCTCACCAACAGTCCCTCAAATGGCCAGGGTTTGTGTGTGTCACTTTTCTGGCAGGAATGGGCAGGCTTGCTGTATTTCTTCTAATTGCTGGGTGTTTTAAAAATAAGTTACAGTGTTTGCCACTTTCAGAAGAGAAGGAATGTTTGCTTTATTGGTTACTTCCTAGTTTAACATCTAGATTATGATACGGTTTGCTAAAATGTCATTTGTTTGAAAGTAAATATTGGTAGAATGCTGACGCCCAGTCTTCTTGTTCTGATGCATTTTCCATTCCGAAGAAACACGAAGTGAGCTGGTTTGAAGAGAGCCAAGGAGCAAAACCACAAGAGAGTGGTGCTTTGTCTAGGAAGCCAGTCATATCGGTTTTATAGCTTGGTATATTTTGGATTTCAGATGAAACGGGGGGAAAAAAATGACAGAAATGGTCCCTATGCATTTATTTTCATGGATACCCTTAATTTTCATGGGCATGCCTAACGATGAACTATGTTATAACTGGAGCTTAGGGCTTATTTTAGATATTGGAGTGTAGCTTTATTACAAAGATGGATTTTATCTATAAACATTGCATTTTGATCAACTTTGTATGTTCATGTGTATTAAAATATTGTGCACTAAATGTTTTGCCCTCGTCTGCTATTATATGGTCAAGGCATTTATCAGCACTAGTGTGATTCACTCATGTAAGTGGCACGGGTCAGGGAAAATTATTTCCTACATTTCTGCCTAATTAAATTTGTTTTCCAGTATTATATTAATTTATTTCTGGCTTCCATTTCTGTGTAACCAAAATAGTTACTGCATTTGTGTGGCACATTTGACTTTGTTGCTAAAAAAATTTTTTTTAGTTTTTATTTAAAATAATCTGTACATTTTTT
The DNA here is from genome assembly GCA_006410935.1 of Redunca redunca. NCBI lineage: Eukaryota > Metazoa > Chordata > Mammalia > Artiodactyla > Bovidae > Redunca > Redunca redunca. The sequence continues at coordinate 567,990 of SJYQ01000331.1, read as the reverse complement.
TTTAATGTAACCAATTCAAGCACTTTGAGCAATAATGTCAATCTTGTGAAAAACTTCAATCAGTTTAATACCCTGCCTCTGAAGTTGTTGACAGAAAAATAAAGAGGAATTCTCTTCCTAGAGAATTATATCTGAGTAGTGTTAACACACATGGATTTAAAATCCTTTTTATAAAATGTGAGTCATTGGCAAGTCTCGTGTCCAGGTAATCAGTCCAAGCCTGATTTTGAGGCATTGTAGAGGATATTCTGGTTATCATAGTAAAGTTGCCACTGTTGTCGAAGTTCAGAAAGTTAGGGTTCTGGAGGTTACTCACCACTTTTTTGAGTGAGAAAAAGCAACACAATCCAGAAACCTGGGTCTGGGGAAGAGCAAATTGAGAGTATCAGTGAAAACAGAATTAGGGTAGGTATATTAGGCGTAATGAATTGCTTAGCTGAGATGTTTCATAGGAAATGCCCTTTATTGGTTATGAAATAAAAGATCCATTCTAAAAATAAGGCAGTGGCTTCCAGCTTATTGATCTCGTGGGCATCTGGTTTCTAGGAAAGAGTCGGTGTGGCTTTCCCCTGCCCGCAGTACTGGCAGCAGCCACAGGCTTCTGGGCAGGGTCTGAGCTGCATAGACCCCATCGGGGTGCACACCAGTCCCACCACTGGCCTACCTGGATGCCGGCAGTGTGGGCCCATTTCTTGGGGTCTCAGCATGTGGCTCCCCGGGGCTGATACTCAAGCTTGCTGTTAAAATGTCTAAGAATGTTTTCCCCCAGCAGTTACTTCAAGGGGTCCCTGTGTGGACAGGAGATTGTCATCTGAATACATTTTCCTGGGCCCAGGATGGGCCCAGTGATGGGAATAGAACCGCAGTGATGGGAATAGATGGGAATAGAACCACATAGACCAAGAGCAGACCACTGTGCCTTGAAGTCTCCCGGGTTCTGTCCATCCCAGAGCAGCTCAGGTGAAGCTGGCTGAGCCGCGACAGGCTCGGTAGGGAAGCGCCTCCCTCCTCCACAAAGGCCGTGCACATGGAAGACCTCAGGAAAAGCGTTTTTCTTTCTTCCTTTTGTCCATCTGCCGAAAAGGTTTATGGGATAAGCCTGTTGCCACCAGCACAGTACAGTTTCTGGGGCACGAGAATCGCCCGTTTCTCCAAATTTCCCTCCTCCTGTTCACTGAGACTTCAAACCCCTTGAACAGAGGACGAAGCTTTCCATTTCCATGTCTTGTATCCCCATGAAGATGAAAAGGCTTGCCAAATCATTTTTCCTCCTGAGGGAAGATTTTGATCTTGGAGACAGGACTCTTAGACTTGTCCTAGAGATCCCCCAGGCTTCCCAGGTGGCATTAGTGGTAAAGAACCCACCTACCCATGCAGGAGACTCAAGAGACGTGGGTTCAATCCCTGGCTCAGAAAGATCTCCTGGAGGAGGAAATGGCAGCCCACTCCAGCGTCCTTGCCTAGAGAATCCTATGAAGAGAGGAGCCTGGTGAGCTACAGTCCATGGGGTTGCACAGAGTCGGACGCAAGAGAGAGAGATTGGAGAGATTTTTAATGAAGACTTCACTTAGCACCTGTAAGTGCTAGCCACGGGGACAGGAGTTGGGAGGTAAAAAGGTGGAGCAGATAGGATCCCCTTTCTAGTGTCCTGCCTCGGAAAAAAGTCCTGCGGAAAAGAAATTTAAATTGTGGAAATAACATGAGCAGTGAATGCCATCACAACCTGGTGCATTTGGGTATTTGGCCTGGGTCTTCTGGTGCAAACGGGCACCGCTGCAGCCCGTGCTGTGGGTGAAGCAGCCAGCTCTTTTTTCCCCCTGGGTTGCCTTCCTGGAGTCCCCACTTTCCTGCTCGCCTGTGCTCAGTGTCGCCTTCACCTTCCTTTTAGCTCCTTGTAGTAGGGATGACCCCATTTTTAAAACAACGCATAAATCCATTGTGTTATGGACTCGGGCATTTTGCTTGTTAATGCTCATGTTAAAAGAGCCAGAATATTGAAAATCTTCACAGGATTTTATGAATAAATTATCTAAAAAATCTCCTTCTGTGACTACCAAATAATGGGAGCCTAACTTCACCAAAATCAAATGAGCATGAGTTTTCAAGACATTTTACTGACCTTTCAACCTATGCTCCCGTTTTGGATTCCATTATATTTTAATAGTGCTTTTGAACAAAGCACAGCTTACAAACAAATGTTAGATAGCTTCATTCTGGTTCTGAGACACCAAAGTCAGGAAAGACATTAGACTTTGTAAAAAGGGTCCCTAATTTTGTGCTTATTATTCATGTGATGATTCATAATAAAGTATTTATTAACAACCTTGAGGGTATCATATAAGTTACTTCAATGTGTCTTTCACTCCCCCCCCGCCCTCCCTCAAGTGAGCATATGGGCTGTATCAAGGAGGTGTGGAATTCCACAGAAACTGCACAGGAAGGTTAAGCATTTGTGTTGTGGGTGGAAATCTTTTCTTACCTCCTCCTAATAGGGAGCTTGGAGAAGAAAACTGAGATGTAGATTTGACTTGGCAGGAAGAATAGTTGAAACCACTATTTCTATATATTTAACCAAGCCCTCCTTCTATGATCCAACTCAACTGTATTTGTATTTCAGAGTGTCTCTTAGTTGACCTTGCCTGAGAGAACATTCTGTGCTGAGATAAATGAAAATAAACACTAGAAAACTTTGAGAGTGAGCTGTCATATCTTCCACAGAAAGCTAAGTCTCTTCACTGTAGAGCCCATCTTGAGAGTTGCCTGTTTCCCATGCTGAGGGCTACAAGAATATATTCTGATGGGTTATAAGACCTATGTAAAGGACTCCTCCTCACTCCCCACCAACACCATAGAACAATTTGAAAACTCTTTTTGAAAAGAAATTGTTTCTGCATGTTTTCCTACCTCTGTTACTCCAAAGCCCAGAAAACAAAAAATAAGTATAAATTAGCCTAAGTATGTTGCCAGTGCCAACTTGGACTTAGGAGGCTCCAGCAGAAGAAGGGGTGAAGATTGTAGAATGGAGAGAAACATTCCTCCTGGACATTCATTGACTGACCTGATCTTTGTGTCAGACTCGAGGAGTCTGGGAAGATTAAGAAGAAGAAGCTCATGGCAGAATCTGCCCTCAAATGGAATTGGTACAAAATGTAGAATAAGTTGGTGGGGGGTGAATTTCAGGGGGTAAGAGGAGGGGAAAATGTTGAGAACCTCCTAATGTTTATGTTTATATAGAGAGACTATTGAAACCTCATGAAACAGCAAACCCCCAAACTACAACTGATACACAAAAATGAAAAAGCAACCCAATAACACTACAGATGGTCATCAAACCACAAGAGAAGAGAACAAAAGAGGAAGGAAAGGATAGAGACCTACAGGGACTTCCAAGGGGTACAGATTCCATCCTTGGCCAGGGAGCTAAGACCCCACATGTCTTGAGGCCAGAAAAAAACAAAACATGGAACAGAAGCAATATTGTAACAAATTCAATAAAGGCTTTGAAAATGGTCTATGTCAAGAAAAAAAAAAATCTTAGAAAAGATCGCTAAAAATAAAACCCCAAACAAACAAACAAATAGGAACATACTGATGATTACCTCCTAACGTGACTACATAGCTTCTGACCTCAGGGGTCACCTCAATGTCTGTCCCAGTCTGTGCCTTTGCCCTGCAGGGTCAAGAGGGATCCCAGTGAGCCCCACAAGTGCCCCTAGCTGACAGACAACCTACGTACTTGATGCCCTTTCTGTCGTTCTGACTTTGATCTCTAATAGTAAAACTTCAGACTCGATTCAATAGCAGTGTGAGAAAGCCCAGGGGACTCACAAATCCAGGTTCTAGTGTGGGCTGTCATTCACTGGTGCCATCATTGTAGCGAAAGGCAGGGGGTCAGGAAGCAGGTCTGAGTTCAAGTCTTGACTGTGGCTTCCAGCTTGGATGATGTTAGGACTTTGTTACCTGTTGATGTTGACTCACCAACCTGAGTCAGATGTTGGTCATAATGTTGGGGTTGGGATGCTAATGAGTGGTGTTTGGCAGCAGGACCCTTCTCTGTAGGTCCTCAAGGGAGATAGAGATGCAATTGCCAAGACAATAGAAAGCACGTGAGAGCTAAGTTACTTAAATAGGAAGTTTGTGGGGTAGTGTGCTATACTATTTCATTCAATCTAATCCCCACAACATCTTCCAGGCATAAAAGACAAGACTAAAAAGAGCTGAGTGAAAAAAAAACAGCCCCAGTAGCCAGATAGCCAGTGACAATTACGCCTGGGATGTAGTCTGAAGATGGGCTGTGCTGTTTCCTAGACATAAACAATCTCACAGGACACCAGCCTCAGACAAGGTCATGGTGTGATCATGATGAAATGAAATAAGACCACTTTGTAAGTTTGCCCAAGTGTGGACAAAAACCAGATCACTGAAAACCACAAAATACCAAATGTCCCTCCCGGACCAGATCCCAGTCACTGCTGCTGCCGGACCAGTGATGGCGTCAGCACCACTCCCATCTGTCCTGGGTGAGATCTATTCAGATACACAAGCAAAGGACTAGCCCCGCTTCCTGACAGTACCCAGTCCAGAGCTAAACCCTGTTCCTTGAACCCTCCCCCAAATTGCCAAGCCAAAGCCTTGATCCTGTTTAAGTTCTAACAGCCTTTTACTGAAATCTGCCATGCTTCCCCCATGGTATGTGGTCTCTCTGAGCTTTAAACACACTTGTGAACCACAGCTGTAGTCCTGGAAGTCTGGCTGGAGAGCATGGAGTCAGGACTTTCCAGACTGAGAGGTCAGCTGCTTCCTGGGGTCAGCCTGTGGCTGCTGTCCTCATGGCTGCAAAGGAGAAAGCCAATTCAAGGTTGTCATGAGTGTCCTGAGACCTCGATCTGCAGTGACTCCCACCCTGAGGCAATGCTGGTGTAGGGCTGGTTGCCAAGGAGGCTTCTTACAAGTAGCTTTGGATGAATCTGGACCTCATTTTCCCCTAACCTGTGAAAGAAAGATAGAGATAACAGGGCCATGATGTATAGAAACTGCTAGAAAGCAGAAGAGGTATTTAATATGATTATGAGCAGGATATGGTAACACTGACAATTTTGTTTATTGCTTCTGGATTCCTGACACCCCCATACCTATGCTTAGAATCCCTCAGGCTCAGCTGTGTCTGTCTCTAGAGCCCTTGAGTTCACTGTCAGAACCCCTGTTTGGGGCAAGGTCTGAAACCAGTAAGATGGGGCCTGAGCTCCACCTGTAGGAAGAGTACAAAATCTACTTCAGGAATTCCAATTTTCTATAGCAGACAAGGTCTCAGTTCTTTCCAGATCTTTTGTATGTGCCAAAGAGCTCTGTATTTAGAAGCATACAGTTGGGTTGGGCTAATATTTTTTGGGCTCCAAAATCACTGCAGATGGTGACTGCAGCCATGAAATTAAAAGATGCTTACTCCTTGGAAGAAAAGTTATGACCAACCTAGATAGCATATTCAAAAGCAGAGACATTATTTTGCCGACTAAGGTCCGTCTAGTCAAGGCTATGGTTTTTCCTGTGGTCGTGTATGGATGTGAGAGTTGGACTGTGAAGAAGGCTGAGCACTGAAGAATTGATGCTTTTGAACTGTGGTGTAGGAGAAGACTCTTGAGAGTGCCTTGGACTGCAAGGAGATCCAACCAGTCCATTCCGAAGGAGATCAGCCTTGGGATTTCTTTGGAAGGACTGATGCTAAAGCTGAAACTCCAGTACTTTGGCCACCTCATGCGAAGAGTTGATTCATTGGAAAAGACTCTCATGCTGGGAGGGATTGGGGGCAGGAGGAGAAGGGGACGACAGAGGATGAGATGGCTGGATGGCATCACGGACTCGATGGACGTGAGTCTGAGTGAACTCCGGGAGTTGGTGATGGACAGGGAGGCCTGGCATGCTGCGATTCATGGGGTCGCGAAGAGTCAGGACACGACTGAGCAACTGAACTGAACTGACCTGAACTGAAGAGCAGAGGGGGATGAAGACAAGTAGCAGAAGAGGTGATTGAGGACTTGCTGGGTCTAGTGCCCTCTAGTGGTGATGGTCTAAAATAGCTCCTGATTTTTTTCTCAAAAAATTGCGGGACATGTCTTGCTTTTATTTTATATACATTATTTGTCTATGGGTTTTTAATAGAAACAAGCCAACCTAAAATCTGACAACAGTTACCTTGACTCGAAGCCAAGGCTTAAGTTAAACAGGCCATCACCTTTCAGCAAGATGGGGCAACACAGGATCCCAGGGTCAAAGGAGAGAGGAAAGAAACCTCCTTGAAGACGGAGACTGTCCTGTTCACCTCTGAAGTGTCATGGCTAGAGAAGGGTGAAAACAAGAGCCTGAAGTCAAGCAGGAGCTGCAGAGAAGAGGACTGTTGGCTCCTGGTCCGACTTAGATTGTTAATGTCACGAAGTAGAAAGGGAATAAAGAATATGGAAGGAAAGAAAAAGAAAGACATCTTTGAGAAAGTGATGTAAGTGTTTAAATCAAAGATCTAAGAGCTACTGTCTTATCTGGGGAAGTGACAGGAGATCTGCCGATAGAAAACCAGCTAAGGTGACAAGACATAATTTACTCCTTATAGTCCAACTAGAATGCAAACATGCTATTTTATTTTTGCTGTTGTTCAGTTGCTCAGTCTTGTCTGACTGCCACCCCGTGGACTGCAGCATGCCAGGCTTCCCTGTCCTTCACCATCTCCCAGAGTTTGCTCAACCTCATGTCTACTGAGTCGGTGATGCCATCCATCCATCTCATCCTCTGTCATCCCCTTCTCCTCCTGCCTTCAATCTTTCCCAGCATGAGGGTCTTTTCTAATGAGTCAGCTGTTTGCATCATGGGGCCAAAGTACTGGAGCTCCAGTTTCAGCATCAGTTCTTCTAATGAATATTCAGGATTGATTTCCTTTAGGATTGACTGGTTTGATCTCTTTGCAGTCCAAGGAGCTCTCAAGAGTCTTCTCCAAATTTTATTTTGCTATGCACATTTTGGCTAAAGTTCTTCACAAGCTATTGATTTTTGTGATAAAGCTTGTGAGGCCTCACAGGGAGCTGATGGTTTGAGATTTTCTGGGCAATTGTTTTGCAGTCTTACATTATTAAGTAATTAAATTACATTAATTTGGAGCAGTCTTACATTATTCTTGTAGAGACCTTTATTGTAATCCTATCTGCTGACCCCAAACTTTAGCATATGTAATAGAACTTTAATTACATCAGACTCAATATTTTTCTCTTCTCTGGATATATAGGAAGTGAAGTATTGGATGGAAAGTCTCTAGTGACAGCTAAGAAGAGGAGTGTGACTAGTGAATGTTAGAAGGGTGAGAACATTCAATAAAGAAAAATCGCAAAGCAGAGCGGAAGGGAACAGGGAGAAAGAACGTGTGTTAATCTTTGTAGGCGAGGCTGGTTAGCATGTGGCTTCTGTCCCAGGAAGAGTTAGATGAAGCTGGCTGAAAGCATCTATTTTAAAATAGGTTTCAAGGAAGGCAGATACATTTTAAAACTTTGTTATGGGAAATTTTAAACATGTACAAAAGTAGGGTACAGAATAGAATAGATTTCTGAACCTCCATGAACCTCGAGCTCAGCTTCACCAGTTAACTATGGCTATTCCTGTTTCACACAGAATTTTCAGATCATACTGGAAATTTACCAAACTAAAAAACTTTCAGAATCTCTAAACCAGTAGAGGATGACATACGCGGTGTAGTACAGCTCGGATTAACCACCGTCTCTAAGAGGTCGTCTGCCTAGCTGTTTGTTCCTCTGACTTGAAATAATGTGTCATTCCTCTGAGTTGAAATGTCCTCGCATAAATGCAGGTTTTTGTTAGTTTTTTGCTGATACAAAGGCATTATGGTTGAAATAAGCTTACTTTGTATAATGGCTAAATAATGTGAATTATAGTGGAACTGAAGCTGTAGTGTTTGAAGGTGACCACATTTATTTGGAAAATTATAACAAAAATAATGGCACTTTACTATAGAATATGCATGATCTCACATATATATATATATATATATATATATATGCAAAAGTGAAAAAGCCCATGGCTGTTTCACATGCTTTCTGTTACAGGTTTTCACTTTTCCATCTATCCCTTACTTCTGGAATTTCCCCAAAGAGATGGGGTTAGTCTCAACATTGTCTCTGGCTTTTCCTGTTGGTATTTTTCCTCATGACATGTCATTAGCTGGTTTCACTGACTAATAGATTAAATTGAAGAATGCAAGAGAGAGGAAGAAAGTTCCTGGATAAGAATGCAATCTTTCCATAGTCACGATAAGAACTGGAAGCCCTGAGACCTTAGCAAGACTTGCTTCATTGTTTTCCAAGTCAGAATTACCTAAAATAAGGAGGCGGGGCTGGTAGAAGTTGCCAGGTGTTGAAGCAGGGTCACATTTCTGTGCGGTGGACCCTCGCAGCAGAAAAGGACTACAGGTTCCATTTCATCTTCCTGAATCTCTGTCTCTACCTGATGCCTGCAGAGCTGCAGGGCATTGGGCAGGAAAGAGAAAAGAGTTGGTCTTGGCAGTCAAGGTGGAGCAGGATCCAGAGGGTTTTATACAAGGAACTCACCTTCCCTGTTCCATTGTTCAAATGATCAAAGGCTGAAATTCTCAAACTTGTCATTTAGTAATAGTACTTTTATCAATAACCTCAGATATGCAGATGACACCACCCTTATGGCAGAAAGTGAAGAGGAGCTAAAAAGCCTCTTGATGAAGGTGAAAGAGGAGAGCGAAAAAGTTGGCTTAAAGCTCAACATTCAGAAAACAAAGATCATGGCATCCGGTCTCATCACTTCATGGGAAATAGATGGGGAAATGGTAGAAACAGTGTCAGACTTTATTTTTTTGGGCTCCAAAATCACTGCAGATGGTGACTGCAGCCATGAAATTAAAAGACGCTTACTCCTTGGAAGAAAAGTTATGACCAACCTAGATAGTATATTCAAAAGCAGAGACGTTACCTTGCCAACTAAGGTCCGTCTAGTCAAGGCTATGGTTTTTCCTGTGGTCATGTATGGATGTGAGAGTTGGACTGTGAAAAGGCTGAGTGCCGAAGAATTGATGTGTTTGAACTATGGTGTTGGAGAAGACTCTTGAGAGTCCCTTGGACTGCAAGGAGATCCAACCAGTCCATTCTGAAGGAGATCAGCCCTGGGATTTCTTTGGAAGGAATGATGCTGAAGCTGAAACTCCAGTACTTTGGCCACCTCATGCGAAGAGTTGACTCATTGGAAAAGACTCTGATGCTGGGAGGGATTGGGGGCAGGAGGAGAAGGGGATGACCCAGGATGAGATGGCTGGATGGCATCACGGACACGATGGACGTGAGTCTGAGTGAACTCCGGGAGATGGTGATGGACAGGGAGGCCTGGCGTGCTGCGATTCATGGGGTCTCGAAGAGTCGGGACACGACTGAGCGACTGAACTGAACTGAACTGAATAGTACTTTTTTAAAATCTTTTTGAAAAATAAAATGTTATGTAAAACCTTACATTGTAAATACGTACATAGTATTTTATATGTTATTTTATTGGTACAGTTCTTTAGTAACTAAGTCATGTCCAACTCCTTTGTGATCCTATGAACTGTAGCCCACTAGGCTCCTCTGTCCATGGGATTTCCCAGGCAGGAATACTGAAGTGGGTGGCCATTCCCTTCTCCAGGGGACCTTCCCAACGCAGGGATTGAACCCATATCTCTTGCATTGGCAGGCAGATTCTTTATAGATGAGCCACCGGGGAAGTCCTAGTGTATGGCTCTTTTATAAGTAAATTTTGAAAGTTAATGAGAACAAATTGGCTACTTGAGAACATGAAATTTTGGAAGTGGCGATCTGCTATTGGTTTCAGCATTCAGTTTGTATCAGAATTTTGTTTTTGCTCACAGAGGATTAAGACAATCCGAGTTCACACAAATATATAATTGCAAATTCCTCCTTTGTTTCTGTTGTTTTGTAAACAACTGTCTTGTATTATCCAAGATTCTTTTCAATAAAGCAAGGTAGTAGGAGAACTTTTGAGATCTTCATAAAAATAAGCTAACCTCCCAATTTATATCAGTTGGGGTCTTCCAATGGGTTTAAATTGATTTAGAACACCTTTGAGTATATCTGTTGATTATTTAACCAAGTTATATTTTTAAAGTGAAATCTTAATGAAAACATTTGTGGAACCCCCAAAGCAAGGTTCCATGAAACACAGTTTGAAAATCAACAATCTGATGTTAAAAAGGTAAGGCTTCCTTTTATTTCCTTCCCCAAACATCTTTCAGCCTTTATAGGGCACCATTATGGCTTTTCCCCCTTTAAGAGAGAGCATTGAACTATTTTTTTTTTCACTTTATTGAGATATAATTAACAGATAACTTTGTGTATGTTTAAGACATACAATGTAACTATTGACATACGTATGTACTGCAAATAAATACCACAGTAAGGTTAGTTACATCCATCACCTCACATAGTTACAATGCTTTGTTTTGTGGTGAGAGCTGTCTTAACAACTTTCAAATAGTGCTGAACTCACTGTAACTCAATTTCAGTAAGATTGGTGGGAGTGTCCACTAAGACTGTCGGTGGGAGGATGGAGAGGAGGGTACAGCAGCCAGCTTGTTCTGCCTGGGTCCCTGCATTCCTATCTCCCTTCCCTCCCCTCTGCTCCCGCATTGGTACCAGGAGGGTATGTTCCAGTTCAAAAGAGAATCATCAAGAACATGGACTGAATTCTTGTGGCCTCTTTAGTCCTTCCATCAGGACTTCCGTGTTCAGGATCCCATGGCTCGAACCGTGCTTTCTACGAAGGTGTCTGTTTGCTGTACTGGTAAGCTAACCTAGCTGATATAATCACTGGCATGCTTTTGCAAGTATTAGTTGTTTTGACTACATATCTATTGAGCAATTGCTATGTGCCAGATATTAAGCTAAGCTCTTCTTATGAGTTTCCTCCTTGGGTTCTCACCACTCTATGAGACAGGGTCTAGTGTCACCATTCCCATTTAGAGATGAGAAAACTGAAGCTGCGACTTCCAGAGTACACTGAGAATCTTTCTGGGGCACTTTATTCTGGTACCACTCGAGCTATCTGGCTCGAATTCCAGGTATAAATAATGAGGTAGTATAGAACTTTCGTTTATCTGCAGACTAGAAAAGTGAAAGTGATTTTCCAGGCAAGAGTACTGGAGTGGATTGCCATTTCCTTCTCCAGAGGACCTTCCTGACCCAGGGATTGAACCTGGGTGTCCTGCATTGTAGGCAAACGCTAGACCTTTCCCTCTAATAACACAGCTGCAGGCTCTAAAATCAAATGAACACAAATCAGGATATGGGCTCTGCTGCTTACCAGCTCTGTATTCTTCTCAGTCTCCGTTTCCTCGTCTGTCAAACAGATAATGAAAATAACACTCACCTCTAATGTCATTGTGAGGATTACACGAGATGAAGTATGTCAGGCATGTAACACAATACCTACCCGTGTGTTCAGGGCATCCAATACATTCAATGTTGGAATGTGTTCGGGAAGTATTTGCTGTTATTTTGTCATTATTAATTCATTAACAGAACTGCCTGAACAAAATGGTACCCATCAAATCTTCCACTTAAGCACATATTTAAAATAAGAATAAATGATGTTGTCTGGATTAATTATATATGTGTGTATATGTGTATATATATAATTATATATGTGTGTGTGTGTGTGTGTGTGTGTATATATATATAGATATAGATATAGATATATATATAATTTTATTTATTTATGTTTGACCGTTCTGGGTCTTTGTTGCTGTGTGCAGGTTTCCTTTAGCTTTGGCAAGTGGGATCTGCTCTTTGTTTGTTGTGGCGCTTGGCTCTCTCATTGCAGAGTTTATTATTGTAGTGGCTTCTTTTATTTCAGGTCACGGGCTCTAGGGCTCCTGGGCTTCAGTAGTCGGGACCTGCAAGTTCGAGAGCTCAGGCTCAGTAGTTGTGCCCCATAGGCTCAGTTGCTCTGTGACATAGGGGATCTTCCCCAGACCACGGATTGAACTGGTGTCCCCTGCACTGCGAGGGGGCCTCCTAACCACAGGATCACCAGGGAAGCCCTGCCTGGATTAATCTAATGAAAGAAACGAGATGATGCTAAAACCATCTAGCTTAATTCTTTGATCCTTTCAAAGTATCAGTCTCCTCTGGAAAGACACCAGCTCATATTGGGCCTCTGCCATGGGCAGTTCTAAAGTTAATGTTTGATATGTTCTTTTCCCTTCGGGCAGGTGGGAGTCTCAGCATAGGTGGATGTTGTTTGAGGCAAGTCAACAAAAAAGAGAGCAGAGAGACCCAAGATCATCAAGCTGTCACCCTTGCATTTTGTGCAAACTTCTGTAAGTATCTCTGGGAGCAGTTTGGTCCCCGGGAGTGGGATGCTGATGCTGGTGTCTTATGAAGTCAGTGCTGTCCCCCACAGGGGCTGTTTCTGCCCCTGCAGAAGGACAGAGGGGATTGCCGGCCACAGGCTTTTGTGGCGCGCACACCGTGGGGCTCAGCGAGGGGCAGTCAGCTTGCTGTGTTCCAGACTCCCAGATACTGTTCACTCCTGGGCCCGAAGGGATAGTGAACGGGGGGCCTGGGGTGAGGGCTTCTTCATCCCTGTCCATCCGCTGAAGGTCGGCCCAGCAAACCAACTGCCATTTTTTTATTGTACATTTAAGTTGCATATAAATTATCAGAAAATTATAGAAGTGACATACAAATCATGATTATAGTTAAAAATTCAACAAGACCTGGCTAAATAGAGTAAAAATGAAAGTTTCTCCTTTCTCCCAACTCTATTTCCGTCTCCAGAGATAACTACTAATGAAAGTTTGTAGAAGACTCTTCTAGACCTTGTCTTGCATTAACACACATCTGTGTGCCAGAGATAATATTAACATGTACATGTGTATTTAGTTTTGATTTTTAAATGTAAATGTGGGACTTCCCTGGTGGTCCAGTGGTTAAGACTCCTTGTTTCCACTGTAGGGGGTGAGGGGGGTTTGATCCCTGGTCACCCACTCCAGTGTTCTTGCCTGGAGAATCCCAGGGATGGGGGAGTCTGGTGGGCTGCCGTCTATGGGGTCTCACAGAGTCGGACACGACTGAAGCGACTCAGCAGCAGCAGCAGCAGCAGGGAACTAAGAGCATTCATGCCAAAAGGTGAGTCCAAAAAAAGAAAAAGAAAAGAAATGTAAATGTTTTAAAATGTTATTCTGCAACTTGCCTCCCTCTCCCCCAACTTAATAGCCTTGAAGATCTTTATGTACCAGAGCTACTTCATTAAAAAAAAAAAAAGTACTGCATACAGCTTCATAACATGGACACGCCATAACTTATTTTAAAACATTTAGGTCCTTTTTTGCTGTGATAAGCAACCTTGCAATAAGTATCTTTGTACATATATCTTTATGCAAACAGCATTTTTCATTTAAACTTAAAACTTTCCCCCTTAGTGCAGGAAGGATTTATACCTGTAGGCTTGGAAGATTTAGCTGTCTACCTGCAAATGTTGCATTAGTCCAGGGAAGCACTTGGGGAAATTAGAGGGACTCTAAATCTTGGACAGGAATGAACACGGAACTTCAGAACTAGTCTGGCTTATTAATACTTAGAGATTTTTTTAGTTTCCTGTTGGTTTAATGTATGCAGACCCTAGAGCCATCATCTAAGGGGTCATCATTATAGTGTAATAGGCTTAATGTCTATCCTCATCTGGTGTCTGAAATTCTTTCAAGTGTCTGAGAGCCAAGAGAGAGGCTTGAAAATTGATCGTGTTGTTTCTTTTCCGCCAGCATATAGAATTTCCATCTGGTCCACTTGTGAAACTCGCCTTCTTGCTGAAATGTTTTTCCTTGATTTGGGGTTATTTTGTAACTGTTGCTAAAGTCACATGACTTAAATTGTCAGTGCCACAAAATATATTCTTATTCTACTATTCTTGAGGTCAAATTTATAAATTGAAAAGTTGAAGGGTAGGACTTGGAGAGAGAATTAAGAAGCTACGGTTGAGCTAAAGTCCTTAATGAGAATGAGAGTATCTCCTCCTGCTTTGAAGTCAGGGTCTCTTGAATCATCTTGTCTGTCTGTCAGATAATCCCTTCCACAGTGGTTAATAAATCCACTTAGCCTGAGGGTGGCTTCTTACCACTGAGAGGCAACAGGGTGAGAGGCTAAAATCCAAACCCAGACTAGAATGAGTTTGGGTTTCCGGAGCCATGGTTCCGCAGCCTGACTACATCAGAACCATCTAGAAGCTTTCAGTATAATTTCCTGGGTCTCACCCCACCCCTACTGGATCACAGACTGGCCTGTGGTGACAGTTCACCCATAAGCATTTGTTACCTAAGTAGAAACAAGTTATTCATATGTAGTTTGTAATAATTGCATTCATGATAGCACATATACATTTATGCATATGGTGATTTTAGTGATTATTATAACATGTTGAAAGGTAATATTTTGCTAATACAGCAGCTAGAAAGGAGCTGACATTTAGCTTGTCACAGTCACAAGTGTAAATAGCATTCCTTCACCTACAAGACATATGTCAATCACACAGGCATCTCTTCATGTCTGTTGCCAAAAGCCTAGTCCAGGCTACCTTTATGTCTTGTCTGGACCAACCTTCTTTACTGCTTCCTCCAATCCATTCATTCACTCATGGGCTTCCCAGGTGGCGCAGTGGTAAAGAATTTACCTGCCAGTGCAGGAGACACAAGAGATGAGGGTTCTATTCCTGGGTTGGGAAGATTCCCCTGAAGTAGGAAATGGCAAACCTCCAGTATTCTTGCCTGGAAAATTCCACAGAGAGAGAAGCCTGGCGGGCCACAGTCCATGGGGTTGCAGAGTCAGATATGACTGAGTACGAACACGCACAATCCATTCATGGTGCCTGCCTGCTAGGTTGCTTCAGTTGTGTCTAGCTCTTTGCGATGCTATGGACTGGAGTTTGCCAGGCTCCTCTGTTCATGGAATTCTCCAGGCAAGAATACTGGAGTGGGTAGCCATTCCTTTCTCCAGGGGATCTTCCCAACTGAGGGATAGAATGCATGTCACTTGCACCTCTCGCGTTGGCAGGATAGTTCTTTACCAGTAATGCCACCCAGAAAGCCCATTCATGGTACAGCAGCCTGAGGAATCACTTTTACCTTTTTATTTTGAAAAATTGCAAACCTACAGAAAAGTTGCTAGAATAGAGTAATAAGCATCCAAATTACCCCCTGGATTTACTGACTGCAATATCTTGCTGTATTTGCTTTCTCTCTTTAAATGTGTATGTCTTATTATTATTACTATTATTATTTGCATTATTGTTTTTGCAGATACAATTGAGAGTACACTGGAGACATCATGGCCCTTCACTTCTAAATATTTCAGCCTGTATCCTTCAAGAACAAGAGCAACCTAACAGAGTAACTACAGTACAATGATCCAGTTGGGAAATTTGACATTGATTCAATACTATTATTTAATTTACAGTCCATAGTCAAAATTCACAAGTTGTCCCCAAAATGTGCTTTATAGCATTTTTTTTCTTCTAGGATCTGGCCCCCAGCAGATATTTACATTGTCTTTTGTAACATTAGACTCTTTTGAAGGGCCCAGACCTGTCATTTACACAACACTCCTCCGTCTGGGTTCATCTGAGATTTTCTCATGAGTAAATAAATGTGGGTGATTCATTTTGGATAGGTTCTATCTCCGAGCATCGCATTAGGGGTTGGAGGGGCCGTGGTAAGTCATCAGCCCGTGGTTCTTCTGGGTTATCACCATCCAGAGGCATCTCATCGACCTAGCCTTTTCACATCATCTCTCCAGCCACAATGGGCTTGCTCTAGTTCCTTGAGCCCATTAAACCCTCACCGTGGAAAGCTCTTCCTCACCCTTCTCACAGTTGATCATTTCAAACATTCCAGAAGCTTGCCCAAGGAAAAGAGCGTGAGGAGTTGCCACTGCCTTGAAAAGGAGGTCCCTGTAAGGTGATTTGTGTTTGAAATAGTTTTCCCTCTTTAAGGCTACTTGTCTTTTGCTTTTTTTGCTTCATTCCTTTAATGCTGTATTACTCAAAAAGCAGGATGTTCCACAATGCCCTTGGAACACCCTGAAGTACACCCCCTCTCCCATGTGGTACATTACCTGCTACTTTTGCCATTTAGAATTTAATATTGTTTTTTTATTCAACTATTTCTGGAGGCAGAAAGGTTGTGTTCTGAAATGTTTTAATTGGACCATACTTCAATACCTCCCCCACACTAATTACAAAGGCCTTGGTATGATGTAGCATTTCGAGCTGACTCAGAGCTAGAACTAGCAAAGATTTACTAGGCATCTTCTATTGAAAAGATTCTGAATTACATAGACAGTCCTATATTCATGTATTTGTTTAATAAGTAGATATTTACTGAGTGCATACCATGTGCCAGATGATACATGTGCTGGGGATCCATGGATACATTTCTCCATCCCATGGTTTGGTGGGGGAGAAGGAATAGAATTCCCAGCACCTACTGAGTGCCTCCTGCGAGCTGGGTACTGGGCCCAGTGCTCTGTTCAGTTCAGTTTAGTCGCTCAGTCATGTCTGACTCTGCAACACCATGGACTGCAACACGCCAGGCTTCCCTGTCTATCACCAACTCCTGGAGCTTACTCAAACTCATGTCCATCAAGTCAGTGATGCTATCCAAACATCTCATCCTCTGTTGTCCCCTTCTCCTCTCACCTTCAATCTTTCCCAGCATCAGGGTCTTTTCCAATGAGTCAGTTCTTCACATCAGGTAGCCAAAGTATTGGAGTTTCAGCTTCAGCATCAGTCCTTCCAATGAATATTCAGGGTTGATCTCCTTTAGAATGGATTGGCTGGATCTCCTTGCAGTCCAAGGGACTCTCAATAGTCTTATCCAACACCACAGTTCAAAAGCATCAATTCTTTAGTGCTCAGCTTTCTTTATAGTCCAACTCTCACATCCATACATGGCTACTGGAAAAACCATAGCGTTGACTAGATGGACCTTTGTTGGCAAAGGAATGTCTCTGCTTTTTAATATGCTGTCTAAATTGGTCATAGCTTTTCTTCCAAGGAGCAAGCGTCTTTTAATTTCATGGCTGCAGTCACCATCTGCAGTGATTTTGGAGCCCCCCCCAAATAAAGTCTGTCACTGTTTCCATTGTTTCCTCATATTATTTTAAAACTTGATTTATTTTTATTTTTAAAAAATCTTTATTTCTTTAGGCATGTGGGATCTTTTAGTTATGGCACACGAAAACTAACTTTTTTAGTTGTGGCTTGTGGATCTACTTCCCTGACCAGGGATTGAACCCGGGCCC
The DNA here is from genome assembly GCA_006410935.1 of Redunca redunca. NCBI lineage: Eukaryota > Metazoa > Chordata > Mammalia > Artiodactyla > Bovidae > Redunca > Redunca redunca. The sequence goes on along the minus strand of SJYQ01000331.1, from coordinate 550,627 downwards.
CTGCATTGGGAGCTCAGAGTTCCACTGGACCACCAGGGAAGTCCCAAAATTGGTTTATTTTTTAATAAAAAGACTGAGCATCAAAAGGTTTACAACGAAATATAGATGTTCATCACCCCTAAGCCAGACAACCCCCAGAAGGAAGTAGTAGCCTCACTTGCTCTAGCCATCTCTCCTGGCCACCTCTATATTTGTAAATAACATGCTTAAATTAAAAAAAAAAATCTGTTTAAGGTAAAATAAAACATAGGGAACACCACATAAAGCCAATGAATGGTTTAGCGGGATATGGTGAGCATATTAAACTCTTTGTAACCACCACCCAGGGTGAGACAGAACTCGAGGAGTCACACAGAAGTCCCTCCATGTGCCTCATTCTTGTCACCACCACCCCTTCCCCAGAAGTAATAGTTCTGCTGACTTAACTGCTATCATATTCTTGTGTTTTTAAAAATAGCGTTATTATCTGGTGTGCATTCTCGGACATTATGTCTTGTTTAGATTAGACTAGTTGACAGGTTCCGTCTCATCTTTTTTTTTTTTAATAAAATCTACAATCTGCATTTTCTTATTTTTAATCTTGGAATGTGTCCTTTGTGTGACCTTGCCCAGTAGAGTCCTTTATATACTGGTTAGATAGGCAAATAGAGGCTGCTTGCCTTAAGAAACAATTTTACACTTAACATTCTCTGTAGAAAGACACTTGGTACAATCAAAGTATCATTTGGAAAGTAACAAGATGAAGGATAATTAGAAGTTCAGGAGTTTGGTAGAGCCTGGCAGGATGTGTTACCCAGCATTTTTGCCTTATGCAGAAAAATAAATATATATGTAATAGTGGTTATTATATAGCTTTGAAATAAAGAAGACTTTGAAAATTGTGTACTGATTTGAAGGTGCTTTGATGTCTGCCTGAGTTCAAATCCTGGTCTCTCTACTTCTTATTGGCTTTGTGACCTTGAACAAGTACTTAGCTTCTTATTGCCTCAATGTTCTCTTCTGCAAAATAAGGGCAGTAATTGTCCTGGCGTTGTTGTGAAGATCACATTAGATCATTTGTGTAGAGTGCTTTGAGCAGTAGTTGGCGAGCATAAAGTAAATGTTCAGTTGTAAGCTGTTATTATTATTATTCTGTGCAGTGGGGAATAGACTGGAAATGATCAGCTTAAGTCTGATGCACATGGCTCACATTTTCAATTTATTTGTTTGCTTTTCCTCATGGTACATTGCCAGCTCTCAGTCATGTGATTCGGGATACAATTAATTCATCCACAGCTGTTCTTTAATTTCTGGTTATTTTCTGACTCTTTGGCACATAAATTATCAACCTTTAAACTACACAATTAGTCTTAGCTTGAAAGAATTTGTATAAATCTCCAAGGCCATGCACAATGAAACAAATCCTTTGTTCTGTCTGTTTATATATAAACTGTGAGATGGAACTATGGAAGCCTCCTCTTTCCTCTAAAGGCATTTCAGAAACAAACAAACAAAAAAAGACTATGATAATTAATCTTTAGCAACATAGAGAAAGCTAGTGCATTTCTATGCACATCCTAGAAACTCAGAAATGTCTCTCTTCAAATCTGTTTCCTGCAGTCATATGTCCTAATATACGAGGTTATTTTCTTGTAATTGAAACAGGAGGGAAAGGGGCAGGGTAAAAACTTTAAAAGAACGACATAACCTGAGGACACCACATAAATTGATTAGAACCAAATTGGTCCAAGATGATGGACAAGTCAACTTCCACTTGAGACTTTGAGCCTCAGTATATGCTCATCTTAATATATCAGCAAGCTAAATGACAAACCTGAAGCTCCAATACTTTGGCCACCTGATGTAAAGAGCTGACTCATTGGAAAACATCCAAATACTGGGAAAGATTGAAAGCAGAAGGAGAAGGGGGCGACAGAGGATGAGATGGCTGGATGGCATCATCAACACAATGGACATGAGTTGAGCAAACTCTGGGAGATGGTGATGGACAGGGAAGCCTGGCATGCTGCAGTCCACAGGGTCACAAAGAATTGGACACGACTTAGCTACTGAACGACAACAACAACAAAGCTAAGTGACATGACTACCAGCGCCATGACAGTTCTGAGGTCAACCATCAAAGATCAAAGTCTCTGGGCAGTCCCAGAAGTCCTCACCTCTTCCCTGAAACAGCTCCCTCTCATTAGCCTATGAAATTACCCAGCCCACAAAAACTAACCATACAATATTTCAAGGCCACTCTCACCATCTTTGAAAGGCCCACATTTTGTCTGTGGTGTGTCTTTCTCTATAAATAAGTCCATTTCATACCAAGCACTTTTTCTCTCACTGAATCCTTTCTGTGATGAGACATTAAGAACCTGAGCTTCATTAAGTTCTGAAACCAGGTATGTGATCTCAGTTAAGAAAACTGGGTTTTGGCCAGATTCCTGTCCTGTCTGCATGAGTTCAAGTCCCACTCTGGGTTTAGGCTGGGTTCAAGTTCCAGCCACCTGGGTTTAAGTCCCAATTTGAGGTACATGGTTTCATAATGGCTTGAAGGGTATCTCCCCAAACTTGTGTTCAAGCCCTAACACTCTGAATGAAACTAATTTGGAAATAGCATCTTAACAGATATACTTAAGTTAGGGATCACGAGATGGGATCATCCTGGAAGTGGGATGGATTCTAAATCCAATGGCTGGTCCTTATTCAAGAAGAAAGAGAAAGTGTTAGTCACGTCTGACTCTTTGCGACCCCATGGATGAGGCTCCTCTGTCCATGGGATTCTCCAGGCAAAAACACTGGAGTGGGTTGCCATTCCCTTCTCCAGGGGATCTTCCCCACCCAGAGATTGAACCCAGATCTCCCACATTACGAGCAGATTCTTTACATCTGAGCCACCAAGGGATAAGACACCTTATAAAGGGGAAAGCCAGTGATGACCGAGCTTGAGGCTGAAGGGGTCTGTCTGCAAGTCAGGGAAGGTCAAGGATTGCCGCTAATGACTGGAAACTAAAAGGGGGCAGGTGGGGTGGATTCCCTCTCAGAGCCTCCAGAAAGGACCCGCCAACCCTGCTAATAGCGTACTTTCATACTTCTGGCTTCTGTAACTGTTAGCAAACATGTGTCTGTTGTTTTATGTCGCCATGTTTGCGGTCATTTGCTGTGGCCCCCCAGGAAGCTAATAATATCCTCATGATGATTAAGGACATTCTGAACAATTTTTTTTTTATCTCAGTAACTGACAAAATTAGAGGGTAGACCTAGACAATCTACTTCTGCCAGTAAAAATAACAGCCCCTCCTCACACACACCTTTTATTTATCCCAGATTAAACATAGTAAAGGGCAAGTTCTGGTTAACTACAGTGTCCCACAGCAGGGACCTTGGTTTTAGGAATCCAAATATTTACACTGCATTGCACACTAACTCTACATTCTTAGGTGATTCTGAAGGCACTGCTTATCTTCAGGGACCTGGAAGTTAGCTGTGATCACCTTCACCCTGACGTTGAATGAGTCACCAGGTGCTGTAACCATTTCCTTCTAAATGTCTCTGTAACGTATGCACTCCTTCTGGGTCCTCTGCCACTCTCCGGGCCCAGCCCCCATTGGTTCTCACCCTGCCCACCGAGCTGCCTCCTAAATGGCCTCTGCGCCCTTCAGCATGCTGCAAGTAGCCCAGTCTCTCAATGATACGAGTCTGATTGTGTTATCTCCTGCCTAAAATCCTTGCACAGGGCTTCCAGTGTTCTGGACAAAGATCAGACTCTTTGAGAGAAGAGACTCTGTTTTCTTCTCTATGTCAGTGCCTAAAACAGAGCATGGTACACAGTAGGTGCTCAGTAAATGTCCTCCTTCATGAAATGAATGACTTAAAGCTACAGTGTTCTGCATAAGACAGCTCAGGATACATCTGGTCCCCAAATGTCCTGGATGTTTGACCTTGGGACAAGTCATTGAAATTGTCAGGCTTCACTGGGGTCCTGTCCTCCCAGCTTCCTGTGCCTTAGTCACACAGGCCTCTCCGGTCTTTGCTGATGTTGAGTTTCTTCCTCACTCAGGGTTTTATAAGGCAGTCCCATCTCCTCCTTATACCTCTTGTCTTAGCATCTGCACACCAAATGCCACTTCTGCAGCAAACCTGCCCAGGTAGGGTGCCATCTCCCTCCTACAGGCTCTTGTGCATGTCCTTCACCTTGCATATGACTCTGTTGGGAATCTCTGCTGGCTCAGTGGTAAAGGATTCACCTGCAGTGCAAGAGAGGCAGTTTCTATCTCTGGGTTGGGTCGATCCCCTGGAGAAGGAAATGGCAACCCACTCCAGTATTCTTGTCTGGAGAATCCCATGGGCAGAGGAGACTGGTAGGCTACATACAGTCCATGGGGTTGCAAAATAATTGGACACAACTTGGCAACTAAACCACTACCACTGTGACTCTAAACTTTATTTAGTGATTCCTGTTTACTGCCTCCCACACTAGGCTTCAAGTTCCCTAAGAGGAGGGAGAGGCAAGCTCCACCTTATTCACCACTGTCTCCCCAGGGCTGGGCACGTGGCCTGCTACATGGCAGTTGTCAGTAAAGGTTTGTGGGAGGAGTGAAGCACCCTGGGTTGTCTCAGCATGGTCACTAGGACTGTCAGTGCCCAGCAGGTTTCTGGCTTTGGGGGATATAGGAGTGTTCATAGCAACACTCCCTGGGACCCAAGATGAGTAGGAGATTCTATATGATGGGAGATTTCCTATATGGGTACTGCTGGGGAACACTGGTGAGGTTCACTCAGGGGTCCACTACTGAGGTACATTGCTGGGGTCCTCTGCTAGGGTACATTCCTGGGTACACGCCTGTGGTACTCTGTTGGGGTTTACTGCAGGAATCCACTGCTGGGGTATGGTGGGAAGTGGTTAGGAGGGAGGTGGGTAGAGGTGTGCGTGGAGCAGAGGGTCCCAAGGCTCTACTGGAAGTTGGTGGTCCCACTAGACCGCTTGCCTTAGAGCCAGTTGAACTTTGCATAAGCAAGAAAGAAGATTGACGAATGTTAAATTAAGTTATTTATTGCAATAACAAATGAATTCTAATAGAGAAGATGAGAACCTCTGTCTAGTTTACTTCTGTTTTATTTTACTTTTGGGCTGGGACCAGATGGAAATCACACTCTGCAATTTAAGGGTATACCACCGGGTAGAGAATGCTTTGTTCAAGCTGACCAAAGATGGAATTCTTGCTCCATATTGTTTTAATTAACAGACAAGCCAATGAGTAATTTGCTGTCCCTTTAACTTCATCTTCTAACAAAATGAAAAACAGGGTTTGAAGAATAGTAATTCTTTGAAACTTTGGGGATACATACTCTGGTATTCATCCTAGTCCTAAATCTCATTATCCCATGGAGAATCCCTGACAGAATTTAGAGGAGCTTGAGCTCTACTTTAAAGACAAAAAGTGCAATCATCTTCTTAGAATGGAGAGTTCTCCTGGGGTGTTGTGATTTGTGGAATGTGGTTTAAGTTAAGCTTTCTCAGTAGGGGTCTTTCTTATGAACAAGGCTTATTCTTTTGGCTAAGCCCCTTTAGAAGGTCACCATGATCCGCAGCCAAGGGCAGCATATCCATTTTAGAAAACAGGCCCCAACTTGGAATGGAAAGAAAATGCAGAGGAAACCTGCCCACTTCATGATAATAGATGCATGGTGGTTTGAGGATACCAGATGGAAACTGAGAGTCAGCAATCTCAACTATCAAAATCGCCACAGCAACCTCTGAAAAGCCAGAAGGCATTTGTAATAGCATGACACTTAAATGGCGGCACCAGCCAGGAGTCCTCTGAATATCTGCAGCATCTCAGTGATGGTTATAGACTGAACATTTGTGCCCCTCCCCCATTAATATGTTGAAGCCCTAACCTCCAGTGTGATGGTGTTAGGAGGTGGAGCCTTTGGAAGGTAATGAGGTTTGAATGAGATCGTGAGGGTGCAGCCCTCATGATGGGATTAGTGCCCTTATAAGTAGAGAAAGAGAGACTGGAGCTTCCCCTCTCCCTGCCATGAGGGGATACAGAAAGTAGGCAGCTGTCTGCAAGTCAGGAAAAGGGTTCTCACCAGAATCTTGCCAGACTGGCACCCAGATCTCAGACTTCCCAGCCTCCAGAACTGTGAGAAATAAATGTTGTTTAAACCACCAGTCTATGTTGTTTTGTGATAGTACTCTGAGCTAAAACAGTGGTTGACTTTGTACTTCATATTAGAAAGAGCTTCTGGGGTTTAGAGTGTGGAAAACTGAGTTCTTTCCCTTGATCTGGGGATCTTTTTGATGAATGTGTTAAAACCCTATGAGAATCATTTCCTTTCTGGAATCTGAGAGACTTAGGAAATCTCCCTATGAAGCAGTTTGTTATTTCCTAATTGCAGTCTATCAAATCACATGTACTTCCAAATGTATAGCCATATAGGCTCAGTGTTACTTGACACAAACAATGTATCCTCTTTCCAAGATCTCAGCAATCCCAGGTTCTGAAGGAGAATCAGGAGGGTCTTCCATGAATACAGTCTCTCCCATTACATCTGCTACTCCTGGACCTGGTGTCCTTCAAGTCACATCAGTGTGGTTTCCTTTCCTCCTTGCTCTGTGCTGGTAGCTGCACCAGCCTATCAAGTAGGCTTTTTTCTCTGCACATGATTGTAAAGGTAATGCAAATTGGTTTAAGTAGAAATAGATGATTGCTTGACATAATTGAAAAACTTATGCATCTACCTCCAGCCTCCAGCACAGTTTGATCCAGGGCTCACAGAATGTCAACAGGATCCAATCTCTCTTCCTACTTTCATTTTATATTCTATTTTTAACTTAAAAAATCCTTCTTGTTATTTTATTTTTTGGCTGTGTTGCATGGAATGCAGGATCATAGTTCCCCATCCAGGGATTGAACTGACACCCCCTGCACTGGAATTGCAGAGTCTTAACCTCTGTACCACTAGGGAAGTTCCTCCTTTCATATCCTTTGTCTCTCCTATTTTATCTCACGCTTTTGGTTCTATTTACTCAATTTTAGCTTTATTCTCAGTGCCTTCCTCATTCAAGATGGTTGTGGCCCTCAATTTTCCAATATCAAGGTTCAAGTTTGTCAAGTAAGAGCACTGATTTCTGTTCTAGTAATTAATCGAAGGTCTCATTGCATTTCCCTGGCTCTGATTAGAACACATATGGGTACCCAAGACCAATCACTGCTGGAGAGAGTTTGCATGAATTGCATAGCTGAGCTCACATGTTTCATACCCTGTACTTTGGGGGCCATAGGGATGAGGGAAGGTGAAGGTTGGTGTACATCTGATCTACATGGTATAAGAATAAGGGAGCATGGGTTTCCCAAAGAAAATGAGAGCAGGGTCTATTGGTGGAAGTAGGGTGAACGCTTACTGGATGACCCCAAATCAATAAATGTCCATTACCAGACCTGCCTAAACCTCTTTTCTGCTTTAAAACAGCTAAAGAAGTCAACATCCTAAACAGGCAAAGTAGACCTCAGCTTTCCAAATGCTTTTGCTCTGGGTTAAATGAGAAATTTTATCTGGAGCATAAATCCAAGTGCTTAAGAGGAATAGTGTTTCAGATAAGCGAAGTGTGTCTGGGAACATATGGGTACAGAGTCATCCTCGAACAAGGGGTAGAAAGCAGAACAGTTCACTAAAGTGGCTGTAATATCAAAATTTATCCTTTGAGCCTTGTATTAAGCACTTTACCTGTGTTTCTATATCCAATAAAGTGCAGACATGAAAAATTAGAATGTTAGGTCCCCAGCTCAGCAATGGATGGAGAGGACATGCAGTCCAGACCACCCAGGGACTCAGGGAACATTGCTGACCCACTGCTGACCTGATAACCTGCCATTCTGCTCCCCTGGGCCCCCATCTTCACTCTCTGAGCTCATAAAGATCTTTCGTTTCCTAAGATATAGAAGCCTACACGCACCACTTATATTTATTTTTCTTACCAAATTAGAACGAGTGGGTAAGTTTTTTCTAAAATTGGTCTTAATCCCTTTAAATGTAAACTGTCTTTCATCCCCATGAGAATATAAACTCCACCAGGAAAGGGTTTTTTCTCTTTGGTATCCCCAGTATGTAGAACAGTGCCTAGTACAACATGGGCAGCCTCCCCATATTGCCCAAACTTCCCAATGTTTCCTGGGCTTGAGTTTGCTTGGGGACACTTGAGTTTGTTTGAGGCCATTAGGACTCTCTAGAGTTGACAATCACAGAAAAGGAGACCAGACACCCCTAGCAGGACCCTGGCCTGAAATCTAGTCTGGAGCATCCCTTTGGAGGAAGTGGACAAGGATGGTCCTGGTGTGTACCTGAACCTCTCTTAACAGTGGTTCCAAAGACTGTGGAGTCCCTAGTGATAGGGGGTGGCTTAGAACCTACATGGCAGATAGCATCTGGACCTTTTCTGGGACTCTCACTGTCGGACCTTTAAATCCCCTAGGAACAAACTAGGTTAATACGATCTGAGGAAAGGGAGACAACCTGAAGAATAGCAGCTCTGTTTCCAACAGAGAAAGTTCAACTGAATGTTCTCCAGGTCGTACGTGATACTAGATACAGGTCATACCTGATGTTCCTTCTCATGCAAACATAGGGGGCCCAACCGCACCATAACATCACTGGAAGGACCATCGCAATGAATCATAGTAGCCTGAAAACACATACTTACCTCAGTCTACAACTGTTCCCCCGTCACCAATATTTAGTAAGAAAGAAAGAAAGTGAAGTCGCTCAGTCGTGTCCGACTCTTTGCGACCCTGTGGACTGTAGCCCACCAGGCTCCTCCGTCCATGGGATTCTCCAGGCAAGAATACTGGAGAGGGTTGCCATTTCTTTCTCCAGGGTATCTTCCCGACCCAGGGGTTGAACCCAGGTCTCCCGCATTGTGGGCAGACATTTTAACCTCTGAGCCACCAGGGAAAGGGACAACCAAAGGGGAAATCACAAGAGAAGATCAGCTGAACAGTGACTACCCTCTTCCCTAGTCCTCCTTCACCACTGGGTTCTGAAAGCCCATGCAGACTAGAAAAGAGGCTTTATGTCCCTCTCTGTCCTAGGCAGGAAATCAGAGAATGCCTCTATGGTAAAACCAATCGGCCCAAGAAAAGAGAATTAGTGGTGTTTAACCTGAGCATGTAAAGAATTAGGCATCTATAGCCTGCTGTCCAACCAGAGAAGCCCCCCAGGTGACAAGCCCCATGCACAAAGTCTCTGCTATTTCTCACATTGTTCCCAAACTAATTTATGAGGACTGATACAAATAACATAGAGATATGAGATGGTTCAGCAAAGAGGCTGTGTACAAAATGTAAACTCACGCTTGCTAAGGGTGGGCCAGCTCACTCTTTCAAAGTCAGCTGCAAAAGGGAAATGGACAGTTACCTGCTTTGTAATAGTCATAAGATAAAAGCTCATCAGTTGCTCCCAACTCTTTTCTCTCTTTCTACATCACTATCTCCTAGCAATGGTTGCCATGGAATCTTTGTCTGGACTTCACTTTTGTAGATCTAGTGTCTGTCTTTGGGGGCATCTAAGTGAAATTCCAGAAACCTTTGGTTCTATTTGAACTGAAGACTGCCTGACCTGTCACCCATGCTACACACTCGTTTCCAACTTCGTAACTGCTATGAAAAGTTGTCATGGCTCTTGATTTCTAACCCATCAATTCATTAGGTCCTTAAAGAAGATTAAAATGATGATAGAAATTAATTTTTAAAAACAAAAGAAATTTCATTGTAACGGTTGACTCCTGGGGTGGGTTTTGGCTTGGATTGCTGGTTTCCTATGCAGGTTGCCTTAAAGGGACTAGGGCATCACCTGCAGTCTCCAGGCATAGTGTTTTAGAAAGTCAGAGTGCCCTCAATAAAGTGTCATGCCATTAAATTCAGGGTATAGTCTGTGCTCTGCAAATTTACTACATAGAAGTATAAAAAAAATACATATCTTTTCTTCTAAAAGCCTGTTAAGGACTCCATTCTGATAGTCTCCAAATATCTGAACAGTACAATATAGATACAGTCATCTTTTGTTGCCCCTAAATGGTCAGTAAAGCAGAACTTTATCTCTTTATTCAAAATGGATGAGACAAAGAATCCTGTGTACCAATAAAGTATTTTTAGCTTAGATACCCCATGGTATTTACTTGTAACATATTGAATATCTATGATGTGCCAGGCACTGTGCTAGGTGTTGTAATACAGCTACAAATAAGATCCTGCCCTCCTCAAGGGGCTGCTGGTCTAGTGGGGAAATAGACACGTACATGAAACTTCACTATGGCACACTGTGATCGGACTCTTACATATGTGTATACAAAGGGCTGTGGAAATACCTAAAAGATCAATGAATTCCTTCCCACAGGGCTGGGTGTGGGCATGAGGAGGGAGTAATACCAGAGAAGACTTTGGGGAGCGATGCTTCTCTTTTCACATTTATACAATAAAAGAAAAGGAATAGCCAGAGTAACTGAGTTTGAACGTTTATTGAGCCCTGGAAAGTGGACATAAAGAAAAGTAACATGAAATTCTTGGCTTTGAGAAATGTCTTACTTCTTTTTGGACCGAAGTTTGTTTTCTGTTTGGTTTCCTAAAACAGTATTCACTAAGAAAACACATATTTCACAGGCATTGATGAGTATCCAGATGCTTGATCTAAAGACTAATGAGGAGGTGATGTGCGAAGGTTAGGAAGGGAGGATGTGGCTCCCCAGGCTCAAGGACTGATGGAACAGGCACTGGGCTGCTTCTATGCAGCTTAGGAAGGGGGAACTGGGGTCAGTGGGTGGAAGCAATTACAGGAAGGCAGGCATGAGCCCATTTTGAAGAAGATTCATTTTTCTGAATCTAGAACTTTCTAAGTCGAGAACAAGCTGTCTTGTGGGGTGAAGAGTACCTTGTTCCCACCAAGTAAAGCAAACATGATAAAATGATATTTGGGCATTATAAAGGATTGGGCCAGAATAGTTAAATTCAACAATTGCCTATCATGCGCTCAGCATTCTGCCAAGATCTAGGCATTTAATGATGAGTAAATCATGTATATTGCCCTCAGGGAAACAGACAGGTATATAGGAAAGTATATAGAGTATGATGCATGTCAGTAAAATTAACGTCCTGGAGGGGATTGCTTCTAAATTAAAATCCAAAGGGCAAGAATATAGTCGGGCCAGGTGGTGGCAGAGAAAAGGGGGAGTGCTGGGAGAGTTCTTCTAACAGTCTGTGCAAATTTATCGACTCAGTTCAGTTGCTCAGTTGTGTCTGACTCTTTGCGACCCCTTGGACTGCAGCACTGCAGGCTTCCCTGTCCATCACCAACTCCTGAGCTTGCTCAAACTCATGTCCATTGAGTTGGTGATACCATCCAACCATCCTATCCTCTGTCATCCACTTCTCCTCCTGCCTTCAATCTTTCCCAGCATCAGGGTCTTTTCTAATGAAAATTTATTGACTAACATACTAAAAAAGTAAATGAAACTATGCTTCCCGTTTTACCTGGAATAAGAAATAAATAAGACCATATTTATTGGGTATCTTTAAAAAATTCTGAGTAGCCTTAATCATGTAGCTTTAGTAATTTTGCATGCTGAGTTGCTTTAGTCATGTCCAACTCTTTGTGACCCCAAGGACTGTAACCTGCTAGGCTCCTCTGTCCAGGCGATTCTTTAGGCAAGAACACTGGAGTGGGTTGCCAAGCACTCCTCCAGGGGATCTTCCTGACCCAGGGATTGAACCTGAGTCTCCTGTGGTTCCTGCGCTGCAGGTGGGTTCTTTACCGCTGAGCCACCAGGAAAACCCTTGCTGATTATAGAGCATATTAAAAAAGAAATTCACGGAGGGTTAGATGTGTCCTTTCACTCTTTCTGACACTCAGTTTTACCACTAACAGCCAGGACCACCTACTCCCACAAACTTTTGGATATCCCAAACTGTTTCAATTCATGCAATTTAAGAAATACTTCTTGAGGGACTTCCCTGGTGCTCCTGTGGTTAAGAATCCACCTTCCGGTGCAGGGGATGCAGGTTCAATCCCTCATCAGGAAACTAAGATCCCACATGCTTCAGGGCAACTAAGCCTTCACACAGCAACCAAGCCTTCACACAGCAACTACCGAGCCTGCATGCTGTGGAGCCCCTGCGCCACCACTAGAGTCTGTGCAATGCAAATAAAGGTCCTGACGCAACAAAGACCTGACACAGCCAAATAGATATTTTTTAAAATAAAGCCTTGTTTACTAAAAAAACAGCAACTACAAATATCCAGTATTTCAGTTTCTATGGGTCAGGAATTTGGGTGTCTCTCAGGATCTCTCATGAGGTTGCATTCAAGCCAGGGCTGCTGAAGGCTTGGTTGCAAAGATGGTCTGCTTCTAAGCTCACTCAGGTCACTGTTGACATGCTACAGAATACTCATTTCCAAGTGAAGTCCCACAGCTGTTTTCAAGTCTCAGAACTTCACTGGATCCTGGCTGGAGCACCTGAGCACACAGGCATCTATTCTTTGCTTCATGGGATTCTCCATAGGGTTGGTCACACAAGGCAGCTTGCTTCCCCAGTGTGACAGATGAGAGAGAGAAAAAGAGGAACTGCTGTAAGGAATTGGTTCACACAGTAGTGAAGGTTGGCAAAATCAGAATCTGTAAGGTGGGTTGGCAAATTGGAGACCCAGGAAAGAGTTGCAGCTTGAATCCACAGGTCTGCTGACAGAATTTCCTCTTCTTCAGGGGAGGTCAGTCTTTGTTTTATTAAGGTCTTTGACTGATTGGACAGGGCCCACTAACATTACAGAAGGCAATCTGTTTACTCGAACTCTACTGGTTTAAATGTTAATCTCATCTAAAACTACCTTCATAGAAACATCTGGAACAAAGTTTGACCAAATATCTGAGTAAGGTGGCTTAGCCAAGCTGACATATAATGAACCATCACCATGCCTATGTGTGAGAGAGGGTGGGAGGGTTAGATCATGGGAGGTGAGGGTGGCAAGAGGAGGTGCAGATTTCCGTCACTCCCCTCTCCCCCAATCAAACAGATCACTCTCTCACAGTACCACGACTCTGCCTGCACTGCATGGCTGTTTCTTTTAAGGGGCATGGCTTGAACACAGAGGTTGACCGAGGACCCACGGGAGGGGCAAAATGTGGTTCTCGTGGCTTCTGCAGGACACGAAGAACCTTGGACAGTGGGTCAGTGCTTACTAGTCTGTCTTAGCTGGGTCCCACGTCACCGTGCCGCAGGCCCCCAGAGCTACCGCTGGCAGGGGCCGCTCGGGGCCAAGGGCAGCTTGGAGAAATCTCCCTTGAAGGGAGATTTGACTTCTTACGTACAAACCTCCACTTCCTTCTCCACCCTCAGCAAAGAGTTGTGCCCATTCCCTTCCATCCACACACCAACATGTGTTTCACATGTGTTTCTTTTCCATCCCTGTAGGGTCTTCAAGTCTCCTGGTGAACACTGATTTGGGAGAAAAGCAAGACCTAGCAGTTAGATTCATTTTTCTGCAGAAAGGTAACTTTTCGTAGAAGAATGATCCGGTTTATTTTGTGTTTAGTCTAGCATTCCAGTGTAATTACACTCTCAATATGCCCTCTGAACACTAATATTCAGAAACCTTGGGGTAATCATGTCTATTTTTTATCCGCAGAAAAACGCTTAGAGACAGTTTAGGCTAGAGCAATTGTGTATGCAGCTTAATTATTGTTTCAGAATATCTCAGAGCCATTTCTTGTTTGAACACTATCTATCAAGCCCAGGACTGAGTTGGAAGAGAGAAAATACGGTTTGGCATTTCAGTGAAAAATGAGTTGCATTTTGCCTCCTGTGTTGGGGGAAGGTGAACTGTTGGTAGGGAAGGGGTGGGCATCTTCTCTGGCGCTGACACTCTTTGTTACAAAGTTCCTTTGTTCCTTTTTAATGCACTGGAAAGTTCTTTGAATCTAAAGAAATTTACTTCTGCTTCTTTCTATTTCTATTATTATAGAAAACATTTAAATTGAAAGGATCTCTGGAGACAGCAATTTTCATGCTTCTATAGATCATATAATAATGAAATAGGTTCTTCAAACTTGACTTCTAATTTGTTTTAAAACTAAGGTGAATTTTTTTTGTATGTGTGTTTTTTAAACTTTATTGAAATACAGTTGATTTAAAATGTCATGTCAGTTTCAGGTACATAGCAGAGTGATTCAGTTAAGCATCATAAATACATACACACACATATACATTCTTTTTCACATTCTTTTTCCTTAGAAGTTAATACAAGATATTGAGTATATTTCCCTCTGCCCTACAGTAGGTCCTTGTTGGTTATCTATTCTGTATATAGTAATGTGTATATTTTGATCCTAAACTCCTAATTTATCTCTCCCAACCTTCTCCCTTTGCTAATCTTAAATTTGTTTTCTATGTTTGTGAGTCTATTTCTGTTTTGTAAATAAGTTCATTTGTATCATGTTTTTTAATATTCCACATATAAGTGATATATGATATTTGTCTTTTTCTGTCTGACTTACTATGGTGTAATCTCTAGGTCCATCCCTGTTGTTCCAAACAGCATGATTTCATTCATTTTTATGGCTGAATAATATTCCATTGTGCATATGTGCCACAATTTTGTTATCTCGCCCATCTGTTGAAGTCTACTTAGGTGGCTTCCATCTCTTGGCTACTGTAAATAGTGCTGCTATGAATTTTGGGGGCATGTATTTTTTCAAACGATGTTTTCCCCCAAATATATACTCAGGGTTGGAACCACTGATCACATGGTAACTATTTTTAGTTTTTAAAGGAGCCTCCTTACTATTTTCCACAGTGGCTGTACCAATGTATATTCACACCAAAAGTGTAGGAGGATTCCCTTTTTTCCACACCCTCTCCAGCATTTTCTATCTGTAGACTTTTTAATGATGGCCATTCTGACCAATGTGAGGTGATACCTCATTTAGTTTTGATTTGCATTTCTCTAATAATTAGTGATGCTGAACGTTTCATGTGCCTCTTTGCCATCTGTATTTCTTCTTTGGAGAAAGGTCTATTTCAGGTGGGTTTTTTTTTTTTTTTGACAAGTCTATTCTTCCTGTTTCTGACCTAATCCAAGCCAATCCTTCTCCTATACTGCACCAGAGTTTTCTGGTATATCCTATTTTTCTTGTTGAATTAAATAATAATTATTCAATTGTGCATGTGGGTAAGGGTGACTGTTGTGAAGGTATGATGTGGAAATTACTATACTCTGCTTCCCTTTCTTTCCCTCTTGTTTGTTTCTCATTGTGTTTCTGAATAAATCAATGTGCTGTCTGAAACCATTGTTTGTCTTTCCATGCTCTGCCTCTTATTACCTGATGCTGCCTGCCTTGGGAACCTCCGATTTTCTCATTAAATAAATAACAGGTCCTTAGTGTTTAAGCCACTTTTTTGGAGTGGGGATTTGCAGTCAAAAGCAATCCTCACTGATACATGAGTTGGGTACCAGGCACCATGGGCTCCAAGTGTATTTATTGGATGAATTAATAAGACAATGAGTCAATGAAACTCCTACTTTGACCACACATTTCCACACTCCAGCTGTGTCTGACCGTTACTAGTCTGCAGCCTGGGCCTTGCTCTCTGGCTTCAGCATTTTGCATAATTTATTCTGTGTCTGGAAGAATATCCCTGTATTGTTCATCCAGAGAATTTCTTGTGCATTCCTCCTTCAGAACTGAGCTCAAATATCAGCTGCTCTGGACAGCCTCATTGACATCCCTAAATACAGTGAAGAATTTCATGCTCCCGAGTTTCACTTAGTATTTCTGGTATTTCAATCTACTCCAGAACTTAGTGGTGAAATTTACCGTTTATCATGTCCCTGGATTCCGTGGAATTTGTGCACGGCATGGCCGTGTCTTGTCCCTACCTCAGTTGGAAGTCTTGACAGCAGGACTGGGATCATCTGATGACTGGTTCAGTCACCTGGCTGGTGGTTGATGGGGGGGATCAATCATATGGAGGGTGGAATAGCGGGGGTTCCTTGGGCATCTCTTTCTATATCTCAGTTGTTTCCCCATATTGCAGCTTCAAGGTTACTGAAGTTTTTCCAGGGTGGTTCAGGGCTCAAAAGGTGTACATGGAGAGAGAGAGAAAGAGAGAGAAAGGGAGAACCAGGAGAGAGCTGTATTCTTTATATGACCTAGCCTTGGAAGTCACGTAGCATCACTTCTGCCATACTGTATCTGGCAGAGCAGTCATGAGCCCAACAAGGTTGGAGGGGATGATTCTGACTCTTGATGTGTGATGTGGCAGGGGGTTGGAAAGGCATGTGGAACTGAAAATACTGCCATGCCATATTTAGAAAGTCCTATCTGTTCCAATGCCTAATACATACCTCTACCATAGTATTTACCATCCTGACATAATTCATTTCTTTCATATCTATTCTCCTGACTTAAGTGTGAGCATCTGGAAGTTTCAGACTGTGTTTTATTCACTTTAGTGTCTCTGGAATCTTTATAAATATATGTTCAATAAAGGGTTCAAAGTAACCTGTCTGGGTCTCATTTGTTAGAGGAGAAAAAAAAGCATTAGGAGCAGTAAGAATTTTGCTCTAGGCTGCCAAGGTCCTTGCCAGCTACCATGTTATGAGTCTGGCTCTCTTTAGGGGGAATAAGAGAATAATGGTCAAGCGGACATAGATATTGCCTGTATTTGCTTTTCCACTGTCAACTTATAGCAGTGTTGTTCCATAGAACTTTCTGGAGTGCTGGAAAAGATTAATATCTGTGTTGTGTTATGTCAGTTTCCCTGGTGACACAGTGGTAAAGAATTTACCTGCCAATGTGGGAGATGCAGGTTCTATCCATGGGTTAGGAAGATCCCCTGGAGAAGGAAATGAGAACCCACTTCAGTATTCTTGCCTAGGAAATCCCATGGACAGAGGAGCCTGGCAGGCTTGCAAAAAAGTCAGACACAACTTAGTGACTAAACAACAACAACAATATGTCATGTCACATGTGGCCATTGAGCCCTTGAAATGTGATTAGAGTGACTGGGAAACTATGTTTTAAATTTATTTCATTATTAATTTTAGTTTAATTCTAAATAACACAGGTGACTGGTGGCAACCTTACTGAACTGAGCTCTAGAGGATCAGGTTTGGTGTAATTCTGTCCCAGGTTTGCAGAACTAGATACTACTGGCCTCTCTTTCTTCAGCAAAATAAACAAAACCCACAAAAGTTTCTTTATGTCCCTTTCTGCTCCCACCAAAATACTCCTTCAAATTCTTGAGATAGCCCTTCTTAGGTGCCTTCTATTCACATCTTCTCTTTTTTCCTCTGGTTTTCTGCCTAATTTGTTTCCATATATAATTTTTTTGTTCCCATTTTGCTTTCTACTTGGAAAAATACTTCCTCATGTCTAACTTGTATCACGTATACTAATGTGATTCTGTTGAAAGGTCATTGATGTTACTTAAGCCAGTTATCATTTTCATGCACTTTAATGAAAACCTGCCTTTAAACATTCCTGTTGTTGACAAGCTCACTCAGAATCTTTAATCTGGCCTTTCTGGCCCCCTTCTTTAATTCCAGCTGTCTTTCTATTGGCATGTCCTGTTTTTTATTAAACTATCACTGGAATGCTCTTGCCTTTAAAGTGGTTTTTGGGAGAGGAACAAGCATTGTCTTTTTCATAGTTTGGAGAGGAGCAAGTGGCAATCTTAACTTTATTGACCAAGACGTATAGCTTTGTAACCCTGGTTTCTTTTTTGACATGGACACGCTGCTGTATCTATTTGAGGCTGTGTTGGGTCTTTGCTGCCGCGTGTAGTCTTTCTCAGGTTGCGGGGGTGGGGCACTCTCTAGTCGTGGTGCACGGGCTTCTCATTGTGGTGGCTTCTCTAGTGGCAGAACACGGCCTCCTGGTACACAGCTTCAGTAGTTGCCACGCACAGGCTTAGTTGCTCCAAGGCATGTGGAATCTTCCTGGACCAGGGATTGAACTCATGTCTCCTGCATTGGCAGGCAGATTCCTATCCACTGTGCCACCAGGGAAGTCCCTTTGTAACTCTGTTTCAAATGATCAGAGTAAGAACAAGCAAATTTTCTTTGCTAAGCCCAGAAATACTGCCATGCGGAGAGTTCAGGAGGCAGGGCTGGGGCTCTGGAACATTTTACATTTAAAGGGCAAACTTTATTTTCATAAGAACAAGTGTGAAGTTAGACTCTGGAATGACCTGGAGATGTAGGTTTAGCTCTGGAGAGAAGCCACGGATGGCCTGGAGCACCTGCAGGAAACAATGGAAATGTCAGGACCAAGTGTTAAATCCATCATCTGAATCACAACTCTGTGACCAGATGGAGGGAGTGGAACAGGAGGGTAAATTTGCAGAAGGCAGAGAATTGCGTCTGATTTATTCACTGTTGTATCTTTGGGGGCCTTGTTCTGTTCACTCACCAACTATTCAGTACCTATTATGGGCCAGGACCCATATCAGTGAAAAAAACAGATTAAGATTCCTGCCTTCTGGAGTTGGAACGCTGAGAGTCAGGGTCAGGGAGAAAGGTACAAATAAAATGCAATAGATATGTAACTTATAAGGGGGAAAGGAGGAGAGGGAGGAATAGACTGGGGTTGACATGTACACCTGAAATAGATAGTAGGTAACCAACAAACACCTACTGTGTACCACAGGGAACTCTGCTCAATATTCTGTTATATCCTAAGTGGGAAAAGGACTTGAAAAAGAATACATACATGCATTTGTATAACTGAATCACTTTGCTGTACACCTGAAACACTGTTAATCAGCTATTGTTGTTGTTCAGTTGCTAAGTTGTGTCTGACTCTTTTGTGACCCCATGGACTAAGCTCGCCAGGCTCCCCTCTCCATGGGACTTCCCAGGCAATAATAGGAGTGGGCTGCCATTTCCTTCTCCAGGGGATCTTCCTGACCCGGGAATCAAACCCAAGTACTCTGCATTAGCAGGTGGATTCTTTACTGCTGAGCCATGAGGGAAGCCCATTAATCAGCTATACCTCAATATAATGGAGAAGGAAATGGCAACCCATTCTCGTATTCCGGCCTGGGAAATTCCATGGACAGAGGAGTCTGGTGGGTTACAGCCCATGGGATCACAAAGAGCTGCACATGACTGAGCAACTAACATGCACACATCCTTCAATAAAAAATTTAAAATTCTTCTTATGTTAAAGTATGGGTAAGCGCATGTTATAAAACCAGAAAGCCTAGAGCAGAGTAAGGGATACAAAAAACCTGAAATTCAAATTGCAACTTAAAGTATAACAGCCAGGCTAAACTTCATTGAAAGCATATTTGAGTAAAGACCGGAAGTGAGAGTAGCCTGGCACCTAGAGCAGCGCCTGGCTCAGAGAAGACTTGTCGAATGAACAGATGAGTAAACTCTGTCCATCTTTCCACTCACTGCATGTATTCTTCAGGTGAGCCTGAAATGGGGTGTGGGAATATGCTACCCTTTAGTGAGATCTAGGGGCTTCACTTTCATGCACTGGGGAAGGAAAAGGCAACCCACTCCAGTACTCTTGCCTAGAGAATCCCAGGGATGGGGAGCCTGGTGGGCTGCCGTCTATGGGGTTGCACAGGGTCGGACACGACTGAAGCGACTTAGCAGCAGCAGCAGGGGCTTCCCAGGTGGCACTAGTGGTAAGGAAATTGCCTAGCAATTCAGGAGATGTAAGGGATGCGGGTTCAATCCTTGGGGTCAGGAAGATCCCCTGGAGGAGGGCATGGCAATGCACTCCAGTATTCATGCCTGGAGAATCCCATGGACAGAGGAGCCTGGTAGATTACAGTCCACGGAGTTGCAAAAAGTCGGACACAGCTGAAGTGGTTTGGCACACATGCATGCAATGAGGTCTAGACATTGATTATCTCTCCACAGTGAACCTTGCTAGTGTTAAGGATTTCCACATACTTCAGCTCCTAGTTGTAAGCCAACAATTTCATCAGCTGTTCACAGAGATTTAGTGATGTGTTTCAAAGCCAGAAGAAAACTTTGCCTAACTAAATTTACTGAAATGTACACTTATATAGTATTATGATCTCTAACTGATATTTTCTCAAGGTATGTAGACGCAAACCCTGCAAAAAACATGCCTGTCTATGGAACTGAATGTTGCATATGTTAGGTGGTGGGGAGAGGATTGAGGAGATTTGCAGAATTGAGGTAGCAAAGCCAAGTTTCCTCTGCTTCACAATTTTGCCTGAGGCTAGCCCTGCAGGAGAATTTTAATAATGAACATCCTTCATGGCTCTACAATTATTTAATTTCATGGTGATTTTACAATTCCCATTTTAAGACTCGAGACACAATGAAACCAGATCATCCGTCTGGGCTCCTCCTCAGTGAAAACATGAAAGCCAATAAAGTGTTTCATGCTGCCAGAAGCCGGAGCTCTCATGCTGAACACTATATCCAAAGGGACTGAGTTTAGAGGACTTGGAGTTGATTAGATCATTTATTTGGAAAATCTGAGCCAGATGGGAGAGATATGCAGGGTAAGATTAGAAGAAGGGGCTGGGATTTCCATGCCCTCCCAGCACCTTGATGTATTCACCAACCCAGAAGCTTTCTGACCCTTGTTGTTTAGGGTTTTGAACTAAGGTAACGACAGAGGATGGGATGGTTGGATGGCATCCCTGACTCGATGGACCTGAGTCTGAGTGAACTCCGGGAGTTGGTGATGGACGGGGAGGCCTGGCGTGCTGCGATTCATGGGGTCGCAGAGAGTCGGACACGACTGAGCGACTGAACTGAACTGAACTGAACATTATATGGATCAAATCGTTGGCTATTGGTGATTATACTCAACCTCCAGCCCTTCTCCCCTCTCCCAAGGCCCGGGAAGGGACTAGGAAGTGATTGGGGGTGTGAGGACAAGGGACTCTGAAATTTCCAACCCTCTAGCCATCACTTTTTTGGCCATCAGCCCCCATCCTAAAGACATTTAGGCGTCTCCAGCCACCAGTCATCACAATGGCATTTAAAAGACACTCCTGGGGAATTCCCTCGTGGTCCAGACTTGATGCTTTCACTGCTGTTGTGCAGCCTGGGTTCAGTCCCTGGTCAGGGAACTAAGATCCTACAAGTGGCCAAAAAGCCAAACCAAAGCAAAAAAAAAAAAAATTCTTACTGTTTCAGAAATTACAAAGGTCTTAGAAGCTAAATGCCAGGAACTAGGGATAAAGACCAATATATATTTTCCATTAGACCACAATTATTTTAAGTCAAATTAAACTCTGAGGTACTATTTTACTCGGTAGTCGATAACTAATTCACATGTGGGGTGCTGCCATAATAAAAGCTTGAACTATGGGTTTGACTTTGAATTGGGATAGTGGATGGAAGGACCTCAAGAACAGTGAGAGTGAAGAGCCTAAATAATACAGAGACACCTGAAGTCAGGCTCCACTAATGTTGGGTTGTAACTTTACCTTTTAAGAGAAAGTTTTCCACTGAACCCCAGATGGCTGTTCCCTTCTCAGTGACCATCTGGTTAGTATGGTAAGAGCTCTCTTAAGTATTTCTAGAAGGATTTCTAAAATGAATGGCTCCTAAGCACCAGGAATGGTGTGAAGCTGAAAGTCACCTTCACTTTGCTTTGTTTATGCACGTATTCAACGAATAACCATTGAGCACCTACCATAGGCCAGAAGTGATTTTAGGTGCTGGAGGTACAGTTGTGAATGAGAAAGGTGAAAGCCCTGCTCTCGTGGAGCATACATTCATGGGGAAGAGATGAATAATAAATAAACTAACAGGCATTACCATTTCAGGGGGCTCTGAAAGTGCTCTGCAGAAAGTCTATGATACTTCTATAGAGCCTCTGTAGAAAGTCTATGATACTCAGCAGAAAATCTATGATAAGAGTAAATCCAATAAGGAAGTGGTCCCTAACATTTTGGCCCTAGACACCAGATTCATGGAAGACAATTTTTCCACAGACCGTGATAATTGAAGTGCATTATTAATACATTCATATATTGTGCAGTTTATTTCTATTATTATTACATCAGCTCCACCTCGATCACAAGGCATTAGATCCCAGAGGTTGGGGACCTCTGCTAAGGGGTCCCCTTTGATCACTGATGACCCATTCATCTCACACTATTACAACTTCTAGACTCCAAGACTTCTGACTATATCTCCCTTTCTTTCTAACAATGCCATAATTACCCAAACTATAATAGGAAGCAACCAAGATGTCCTTGGTCATAAGTGAAGACTTTGACACTGCCATCTGGGAGTGGGGCTTTTGCATTAGCTGATTCTTACAGAAGTGCTGCTGCTGCTGCTGCTAAGTCACTTCAGTCATGTCCGACTCTGTGCGACCCCATAGACAGAAGTGGGACACACTTAAATGCAGGGAGAAAAACTGGCCCTAGGTCATGAAGTTGATGGGTGGGTAGGCATTGGGCACAATTCACCTAAATGATTTCACAAGTAGCCTATTGTGTTAAACTCCATCATTATTCCAAAGGCTACCTAATTTCAAAATCTGTTTAATGTGTTGATTTTTTTTTAAGTTTTATTTTTTAACAACAACCTCAAGTTCATAGCAGAAGTAAGAGGATGGAACATAAATTCCCCACACATGCAGAGCCTCCCATCATCTATAGTCCCCACAGAGCAGCGTGTTCATTTTAACTGATAAACCTACAGACACATCATTATCACCCAAAGTCCATAGCTGTACATTCTGAGGGTTTTGACAAATATATAATTGCATATATACATCATTACCGTATCATATGGAATTATTTTATTACTGCTCTAAAATTCCTCTGTGCTCTGCTTATTCATCCCCCACTTACCCCTTGTGGGGACAACCCCGGGCAATCACTCTACTGTCTCCATAGTTTTGCCTTTTCCAGAATGTCATATAGATGGTATCATATGGTATGTAACCTTTTCAGAAAGTGGCTTCTTTCACTTAGAAACATGAATTTAAGTTTCCTCTATGCCTTTTCATGGGTTGACAGCTCATTTCTGTGGCTCAGGTGGTAAAGAGTCCGCCTGCAATGCAGGAGACCTGGGTTTGATCCCTGGGTTTGGGAGATCCCCTGGAGAAGGGAGTGGCTACCCACTCCAGTATTCTTGCCTGAAGAATTCCATGGACAGAGGGGCCTGGTGGGCTACATGGGGTTGCAAAGAATCAGACATGACTGAGCAACTAACACTTTTACTGTCAATATTCCATTATCTGGAGGTACCACAGTTTATTTATCCATTCACCTAATGAAGGACGTCTTGGTGGCTTTCAAGTTTTGGCAATCATGAATAAGCTGCTATAAACATCTGCGTGCAGGCTTTTGTATGGACGTAAGTTTTCAGCTCTTTTGAATAAATGCCAATAGCATGATTGCCTGATTGTCTGATAAGAATATGTCTAGTTTTGTAATGCCAGCTGTTTTCCAAAGTAGCTGTACCATTTTGCATTCCCACCAGCAATGCATGAGACTTTCTGTTGCTCCACATCCTGGGCAGCACTTGGTGTTGTCAGTGTTCTGGTGTTTGGCCATTCTAGTAAGTGCGTAATGGTATCTCACTGTTGTTTTAATCACCTTAACTTAAAAGATTAATATAAATTATTTTTTAGTTGCATTTAACATTTAATTCACCTCCTACATATTTGAGTGCCTATAATGTGTGAACCTTTCAGTGTGTAGAAGTGAAGTGAAGTCGCTCAGTCGTGTGCGACTCTTTGAGACCCCATGGACTGTAACCTACCAGGCTCCTCCATCCATGGGATTTTCCAGGCAAGAATATTGGGGTGGGTTGCCATTTCCTTCTCCAGGGGATCTTCCCAACCCAGGGATCGAACCTGGGTCTCCCACACTGCAGGTAGACTTTTTACCATCTGAGCCACCAGGGAAGCCTGTGTGGACCACAACAAACCGTGGAAAATTCTTTAAAGAGATTGGGAACACCAGACCATCTTACCTGTCTCCTGAGGAAACCATATGCAGGTCAGGAAGCAATAGTTAGAACCAGACGTGGAACAGATGGACTGGTTCCAAATTGGGAAAGGAGTACTTCAAGGCTGTATATTGTCACCCTGCTTATTTAACTTACATGCAGAGTTCATCATTCGAAATGGCAGGCTGAATGAAGCACAAACTGGAGTCAAGATTGCTGGGAGAAATATCAACAACCTCAGGTATGCAGATGATATCACTCTAATAGCAGAAAGCAAAGACCTAAAGTACCTCTTGATGAAGGTGAAAGAGGAGAGTGAAAAAGCTGGCTCAAAATTCAGCATTAAAAAAAGTATGATCATGGCATCTGGCCCCATCACTTCATGGCAAATACTGGGGGGAAAAGTGGAAATAGTGACAGATTTCCTCTTCTAAGGCTTCAAAATCACTGCAGATGGTGACTGCAGCCATGAAATTAGAAGATACTTGCTTCTTGGGAGGAAAGCTATGATAAAACTAGACAGTGTATTGAAAAGCATAGACATCACCTTGCCAACAAAGGTCCATATAGTCAAAGCTATGGTCTTTCCAGTAGTCATGTATGGATGTGAGAGTTGTAAGGATGGCTGAGTGCCAAAGAACTGATGCTTTCAAATTGTGGTGCTGGAGAAGACTCTTGAGAGTCTCTTGGACTGTAAGGAGATCAAACCAGTCAATCCTGAAGGAAATAAATACTGAATACTCACTGGAAGAACTAATACTGAAGCTAAAGCTCCACTACTTTGGCCACCTGATACAAAGAGCCGGCTCATTGGAAAAGACCCTGATGCTGGGAAAGATTGAAGGCAAAAGGAGAAGAGGGTAGCAGGGGATGAGATGGTTGGATAGCATCACTGGCTCACTGGACATGATCTTGGGCAAATTTGGGGAGACTGGGAGGGACAGGGAAGCCTGGCTGCAGTCCATGGGGTGGCAAAGAATCGGACACGGCTTTGTGACTTAACAACAGCAAATGTGTAAGTCACTCATGTTTAGCTTGGTAGGGAGATAAAAGGATTCCACAGGGCAAAACACACATTTAAAAATTTAACTGATTCTCCATGCTGAGCACTGAGACACAATGGCTATCATGTGGATCATCTTACTTAAAAACAGAACAAAGAGGGGCTCTGACACATACCAGGCATGCCCTGCCCAGCAGGTCTGATTCATGCTGGGTGATGGCTGCTTCCTGGGATTAGTACCCAAATGCATGGATGGAGAATTGCTTTTTTCTCCTTGGAATTCTTTTCAGTTCTGCCTCCTGCCTCTCTGTTGACAATCTGCAGTATATATAAATCAACTTAAGGGAAAAAAAAGCAACATGCGGAACAGTATATTTAGCAAGTTTCCAAATGTATAAAATGAAAGGAAATATTTGTTCATTATTATTATTATTGTCATCATTACTTATGCCACTCAGTAATAGGCATTTTTCTAGGTCTTCAGGATACAGAAGTAAATCAAACAGATGACATCAATGTCCTCATGGAGCTTTTACACTAAGAGTGTAAATATGATTGATTTATTTTAGACCCAGTTATTCGTAGTATGATGTCTAGTTCATAAGAGTCAGATAAAGGAAACTTCCTAATTAACCATACAGAATAAAAGAATAAATTAGATTAACTTTTGAACATAGTTTCATGGCTGGACATCCTCTGTGAGACATTCTTTAAGACAGCTGGCTTGAACTTCTCAAAAATGTCGCTTCTATTAAAGGGAGATTGATGGGGGAATGTCAGATCAAAGGAAATTAAGTGGGACCAAAATGAAGTAAGTGATCTTGATGGGCTTCCAAACTGAAAAAAAAAAATTGTTTTTTGGATATTTTTGGAGCCGTTTAGAGACTCTGAATATAGACTATATATTGGTTTATAACATTGTACCAACATGACTTTTCTTGGGTAGGATATTTGGTTTGTAGAATGTTCTTGTTCTCAAGAGATACATGCTGAAGTTTCTAGGAATAAAATGTCATGATTTACTTTTGAATAGTTTTGGAAAGAAGTATATGTGGTGGGGTGTGGGTGGGTGTATGTGTATAGGCAGGCAATAAAGATATAGAGAAGAGATCACACTTTAAAAAAATAAATAAAAGAAACTTCTTTAAACTGGGAGATGATCTGTTAGAATCATGCATATACCAGACTCATACCAAGTGTATTGAAAAAACAACTCAAATGCTATTCACCAACAATTACAATGAACAGCCAGGCTGGGAGAGAGGCATTCAGCAAATTACTCTCAAAATTCAAGCAGGGGTTGAACAGCAAGTCCTGAGGGCCACGTGGACCCCCACTGTGACTTTAATGAGACAACTCTCAAATCGTAGTTTCTGTGCCTCTTCATTTACACTGCACATGACTCAGTGTGAGACTATCTGTTTGCTCTGAAGCTGGACTCCCCGTTTCCTCATGAGTGAGTAAGGTGGGACTCTTTTTCCTCCAGTGATGAAGAAAGAATAAGGGGAAATCCATGGGATTTCTGCTCTTCTCAGCCCAAATCCTTTCGCTCCCTATCCCACTTTTATTTTAACCAAAGCAGCCCAGAATGACCTGGTTCGTCCTCTCCCCATTCTACGGCAGAGGCTGGGGTGGTTCAGGACAGTGCTGGGGTAGGGGATCAAGCGCTTGCAAACCTCCTAGGTCCCTTTATCCATTCCTAAATGCTCTCCTGGTTCCACTGATACAAAGTATCAGTACCATGCCTTTCCAAGCACTAATATGATACAACCACCCATGCCAAAACATTGGCTTTGAAAGTGTGAAATGGAAATAAACTGGCCTTTCTTAAATTCTGGGAAGACTTCTTTCATTTTAGAGAAGTTGGAGAGCTGAGTGGTCAACAGCTTGGACACTGGACCTAAGTAGCAATGGGTTCAATTTCAGCTTTACCAATGACTAGCTGTAACCCAGGGTGCGTTTTGTGACCCTTGCGTACTTTTGTTTCCTCAAATGTAAGTTCAAGATGGTAGTAACAGTTCTTATCTCAGGGTTGCTCAGCAGACTTGCACTCACCATGTGATCTCAGCAAGTCATTTCCACTCTCTGTGCCACTGTGCTCTCCTCTACAAACTGGGGAGAAACTATAAAAGAACATGTCTCAGAGGGCTCCTAAGAAGACTAAATGAGCTAATGTATGAGTTAGAGCTTGGATTGTGCCCCCAGTAATACATGTTGAAGTCCTAAGCCCTAGTACCTCAGAGAGTGATCTTTGCAAACAGGGTCATTACAGATGTAATTAGTCACGATGAGGTCCTTAGGGTGGGCCCTAATCTAGGATGACTGGTGTCCTTAGAAAACGGGGAAGTTAGACACAGATATACGCAGGGAGAATGGCATGTGACGATAAAGGCAGAAATCAGGACAATGCTTCTATTACAAGCTAAGGAGCACCAAAGATCTCCAACAAGCCTGCAGAAGCTTGCGGTAGGCATGGAACTGACTCTTTCTCAGAACTGCAAGGAGGCATCAGGCTTGCCAACACCTTGATCCTGGACTTCTAGTCACCAGAACTGTGAGAAAACAAATCCCTTTTGCTAAACCTGCCCAGTTGGTGGTACTTTGTTACAGCAGCCCTAGGAAGCTGATACAGAAGTAAAGCACAGAATGGAGTTGAAAGTAGTACTACTGGAAAGGGCATCACATGAGTTACTACAGTGAGCCAGTGCAGAATATAGTGGCCAGTGGCTGTCAATCATTATTTTTAGAGCAAAAGACTCAGAGGCTCTGAATGACAAAGATCCTTATCACAGGCTTCTAGGGATGGGTGGACTCCATAAATACAGGGAACACTCAGGCGCCTTTTAGAGCAGATGCTTCTTTTACTTCAGTGCAGTATGGGTGAAGCTGGGTCAGGGTCAGCGTGCACCTCTGCTCAGTGTTGAACGAGAAACCCTCAACTTCCAAGGTCACTGCAAGGGAGAGAAAAGCCGCAGCCCCCCAAGGTGAGAGATGGTGGTGTTTTGGGGTGTGCACAGACACTGGCCTCAGCTAACAATAACAGCAAACCTCAAAGGCTGCTGAGGAGAGCAGAGTACAAACCACCCACTGCCCCCAAAAGGCACGTGAGCACCCCAGTCCCTGCTGGGAAGGTGGGCCTCGGAGGTCCCTTAACCCACTCCTTGCTGGTGTCCAGGTTGGCCCTGAGTGTCCTCTATCTTGATGCTGAGACTGAAACAGCTATCCTTTGCTAAGTACATGAAAGTGTCTGGAGGTCCTGAAAGCTCTTTTGTTTATTTGGCTGCTGTTGTCTAGAAAGAGCAACGTGCCCGAGGTGTTCTGTTTGTCCTCGTAACATACTCTGATGACAGCTGCTTCTCCCCCTAGCCCCTACATAGAAAGGGAAGTTCTGTGAAAGTTGACCCTGGTGTTTTCAGCACATTTGTTCTCAGCGGGCTTGCTGATAGCGTATGAACCCCTCCTGGGTCATGAAGGGTGGGGTCCCTCTGGGAGAGAGCAGGACAGCCTCTTCTATCCAACCCTGTTGGCACTGATCTGACCATGTCCACCCTAGCTCACTGTTTAAGAATAGCAAGGAGGCGATGGATATGTGTCCTTCTGGACTTTAGCTGAGGAGGGGAGGTGGAGTCAAACGTAGGTTATTTTGTTACAGGAAGCTCCTTTTGATCAAAGGCGTTTAACCCATTATATTTGGGTAAAACTTTTCTTGGAAGGGCTCTGGGTGAGCACAGGTGTCTGTGTGATGAGTCCTTAGCTTTGCGAAATCCAGAATGAACCTGGTATTCAATTCTGCACAGTCCAGTACAGGAACCACCAGCACGTGGCCACTGAGCATTTGAAATGTCAGAACTGAGAGGTGCTCTGAGTGTAAAATACACACCAGCCTTTCAAAGACTTAGTACAGAAAAAGAATGCGACAGCTCCCGTTCACAATGCTTTCTTGATTACATGGTAAAATAATATATTGGATATGTGGATTAAATATTAAAGTATTATTAAAATTAATTTCACCCATTTCTTATCTTTCAAAAATATTCTGGCAGTCACCTTAAAATTATGTCTATGACTTAATCTTTGTGGCTCAAGTTATATTTCTAGCACAGAGTGCTTGTCCAAATCATTGTACAAGTGTTTCTTCTTCAAGGTTACTTGGGTGGGTTTTTTTTTGTGATTTGTCTTCCTCGTAAAAGTTTAGTCCTGTGTTTTAAAAACTGATAACGGACACCTCATTTAGATCATTTAATTTTTCTTTTATTGCTCTATGTTTGGTTCGGATAACTTGCAACTTGCTACCAAATACTAAAATACATATTTGAATCTCGCTTTGCCTCTTGTCACGTATTTTATTTCTAGGTCTTAAACTTTTCTATTTCTTCATCTTTAAACCAGAATGTTGGAAGTAATATGATCCCAAAGTCTCCTTCTGTTTTATGATTCTGCTTTGAAATTTGCGACTTAAAAGGAGGAAAATCTAGATTACTCTTGGAGAGTCTTGACATTTGAGGTGTGATGCAGTTTTCTGAAGATAAAATCACTTTTCCAATCCTGTTCCTGCTGAGACAGAAGCCCGGCATCACAGCCTGCAGATATGCCAAGGCTGAACAATGGGAGGGGCGATGCTGCCTCCTACTGGGCTAGACAGGAGCTGCAAGTCCACTGGGCTGTCCGGGCAGTGCTGGCTGCGTTGGTCACACCCAGAGCCAGACCAGCAGCTCAGAGACAGACCCAAAGACTCTCCTGTTGTGCTCGCTGAGTCTGCCCCATACCGTTTTCAAGGCTCTCACATTCGATGCAAACACAGCTGATGGCTCCCTCCTGGTTATAGCACTCACTCTAAGTGTCTCTGTGGTCTGGACTGGTGAAACCTGCAGAATACGGATGCAGGAGTCACCCCCTCATGGTCCCAGCCCTAAGCAGGCCAGTGGGAAGGTACCCGACAGCCCAGGAGAAGCCAGATGTTGGTCCAAACTGGGTTTCTACCCCTTTTGAGCAGGAGTCCTAACCCATAGGGTCTACAGACCAGCTCTTTAGAAGAAGATGAATTGACTTTTTGAGTAAATCCAATGATGGATCAGTAATCTAGATAGAAGGGCTACTGTACCCTCTTCTCTATGTGGTATGTTTAAGAGAAAGGGAATCCGAGGGGCACAGGAAGCCACATGTGCCAAACATATCAAGAAGCCTCGATGATGACCTTGTCCATTTCTGTTAGTCCCGTGGCCAGGCTCTCCCACCCCATTATCACCTTGTTCTCCCCAAATCATCACTGCTTTCTGCCCTCTGTGCCTTTTCACTTCTCTCCTCATCTTCCTGACACAAACACACGGTGTAAACACGTGCATACACACTCTGCAAGCACACACACTCTCTACTTCTTGGTAGCAAAGAACACAGAGGAATATACTTACCCACGTAACTTCAAGTAAGACAGGTTTAGCTGGTATATACATAGAATTGGACACGACTTATTGACTAAACCACCAGAAACATAGAATATACATACCATATATATAATATGTGGGCTTCCGTGATAACTCAGCTGGTAAAGAATCATCTGCAATGCAGGAGACCCTGGTTTGATTCCTGGGTCAGGAAGATTCCCTGGAGAAGGGATAGGCTACCCACTCCAGTATTCTTGGGCTTCCCTGGTGGCTCAGACAGTAAAGAATCTGCTTGCAATGCAGGAGACCTGGGTTTGATTTCTGGAGTGGGAAGATCCCCTGGAGGAGGGCATGGCAACCCACTTCAGTATTCTTGCCTGGAGAATCTCCCTGGACAGAGGAGCCCGGTAGGCTACAGTCCACGGGGTCGCAGAGTCAGACATGACTGAGCAACTGAGCACTTAGTTTAATCACACAGCACGATCCCTTTTACCATATTCACAGAGATTAGGATATGAATGTCTTTGAGGTGCCACTATTCTGCCCATGGTATGCACATCAAACTGCCCAGTTGCCCAGGCCTGCCAGATTATGGAGGGATGCCTGAGTGTGGCTGCCTTGTAGGAGCCTCACACCTGCTGCAGGAAGGAAGACTAGAGTATGAATCCAAACTCATCCAGAGGTCCTGCAAGGATTCCTCCCTCCATGTTCATGGAACTGCTCAGACTCACGTGAAAGTATGAAAACGACACCGTTAGCTGTGCATTAAATGCTTTTACTGAACAGGCGCTGCTTAAAAACAACAGCATATTTTTGAGGTGTGTTTGTTCATGACAAAAGCTTCTTCCATCCCAGGGTTTCCTTCTTCTTGTGTTCATTTGCTAGGGCTGCGACAACAAAATCCCACAGACTGGGCAGCTTAGACAGAACATTTTATTTTCTTGCAGTTCTGGAGTCTGGGAGTCCAAGATTAAGCTGTCAGTAGGATCGGTTACTTCTGAGGCCTCTTTCTGTGGCTTGTAGATAGCAGTCTTCTCTATATGCTTTCACATGGCCGTCCCTCTGTGTACACACCCCTGGACACCAATCATATAGGATTAGAGCCCCACCCATAAGGCCTTGCTTAAATTTAACACCCTCTCTGCCCAAATTCCCATCATCGATTTCTCTTAATGGCCTTTTTCAGGAGATTCATGTTTTATTTGAGTCGAGACATTAGGTAAACTCAGGGAAGGTTGTCACAATAAGAGCAAGGATTTGTTAATCTGATTAATGAATATAGTGCACATTTTCTTTTTTAAAAAATTAGGATGCTCTAAAATATTTGTGGTAATAAAATATAGAGCTTCCCTGGTAGCTCAGTGGTAAAGAATCTGCCTGCTAGTGCAGGAGACACAGGAGACATGGGTTTGATCCCTGGGTCAGGAAGATCCTCTGAAAGAGGAAATGGCAACCCACTCCAGCATTCTTGCCTGGGAAATCCCAGGGAGGAGACTGGTGGGCTACAATCCATGGGTCACAAAGAGTTGAACATGACTTAGCAGCTAAACAAATGAAATAAAAATATAACAATGATATTAATATGTAAATCATATTAAATATATCAATTATCTTAAGTGGCATCTAACAGATATATGCCTTACATTACACAGTATCTGATTTAATTCTCTTAACATCTTGAGACACGTTTATGGTACAGATGAAGAAGCTGAAGCCCTGAGAGATTATGGGACTCAATCAAAGTCACACAACTGGAACGCTGAACTTTGGAGACTGTGCTCTCGATGATCCATACTGATGCCGCACTTTATAGCTCAGACTGTTTTTACTTTTCATCTCGTCTGATTCTCCCAACAACTCAGACATTAGATATCAGGAGTATACCCCCTTTTCAGATGAAGAAACTGAGGCACAGGTTATGAAATTTTCTGCCCAAGGTCGTACACAAGAACTAGGTGGTGAAAGTGGGACATGAAGGCAAAACTGATTAACTCCCAAATCCGAATCACTATTTCTAGAGTACTGTCAGCACCCGGAAGGGCTGTTCCTCAGTTACCATAACATTCTAGATGCAGATGAGTTGACAAGAGGATGTATCGGGTTAACAGAATGCCAGAGACCAGATCCCTTAGCTATGAGACAGATGCAGAGCTCTAGAGCAGATCTCCAAATTCTATATCCCTCCTGCTCAAAATGGGGTCCAGAAATCAGCAGCAGCACCATCACCCGGGAACCTTGGGAACCGCAGATACCATGACCCACCTTAGAGGCACTGAATCAGAATCTGCCTTTTAACAAGATCCCCAGGTGAGCCTTGTGCACATAAAAAAGCACTTTAAAAGTGATACCCTATATTATGGGACCAAAGCTATGATGATTTAAACTTCTAACCCTCCATCCCTTATCCTTTTTTAGGTGTTGTTAAAATGTAACAGTGAAAACTAGTTTTGTTCAGGCTGTGAAGCTGTGTAAACAGTTCTTAAATTCATTGTGTTTTAGAATCACTAGGGATGTTTGTCAGAAACACACATTGCTGGCTTCCTATCCACAGATCCTGACTCAGAAGCTCTGGGCCCGGGCCCAGGAATCTGTGTGTTCGCAAGGACCACATCCCCCACTTCCCCACTCAGTGATGCTGGCTATCCATGGATCATGTTTAGGGGAATCATATTTTTTAAAGTGCTATTTTGTGACTGTGGTTGAGATTTTTAAATACAAATTCCAAAAGCAGGACAAGGTTAAAAGATAAGAGTGGAGTGTCAGATTATAGAAGTGTTAGAAGACAGTCGTTGTTCAATTGCTAAGTTGTGTCTGACTCTTTTGCAACTCCATGGATGATAGCCCACCAGGCTCCTCTGTCCATGAAATTTTGCAGGCAAGAATACTGGAAGTTGCTACTTCTTCCTCCAGGGGATCTTCCTGACCCAGGGCTTGAACCCAGGTCTCCTGCATTGGCAGGCAAATTCTTTACCACTGAACCACCAGGGAAGCCCATTAGAAGACAGAATGGGATCGAATCTGCCCTTCCCCTGCGTACTGATGGGCTTTGTTGAAGCTGGTGATCATTGGCCCTTGACACCAAGCACCACTTTCAGGGTCAAGTGCGGCCAAAGCACTTTACCTTATGCCTTCCTGGCAGTTCCTAGCTAAAACATGGAAAGTTTTATGATGAAAACAGCATTTTTAATTTGCTCAACCTAGCAGATCATGTCAATGTCTTCCTGGCCTACTTGAATCATGAAGTGCAGTTAGCGGTACTATATTCAGCTGAGCTATATAGGAGAAAAGTTCATTTTATTTGAAAGAAAGAAAAAAAAAAGGTACATCCTGAGTTAGAAACTTGGTGGGTTGATCCAAAGTCAAATGCCTTTTGTATTGAATTTACAAACTGTGAATTTTTTCTTTTTCAGAGACTGATCTAAATTTTAGGGCAGCAAATGCTCTTGAGGCTTAGAAAAGTTGGGGGACACAGACAAGGCCATGTAACCCATTCATCATAGAACCAGGCCTTCAAGAAATGTTTGGAAAGTTCTTTCTGTTTCATCCTGCCATGCAATTTCTTTTCCTCTTTAAAGTCTTATTATTTTCTTATTAGTATTTAAATAGTATTAAGAAATAAATTATGGCTAAGAACATTTACTCCCAGATGCAAATCTAATTTTCTGGGAGGTCAGCATGAGGGCATAATGACGAAGACAAGCTGTTCTTCAGACCTAGGAGTTTCCATCTGCTCAAGTTTATCTCTACTTTTCGGCATGTTGCTCTCAGATACCACCTCACACCTCCTGACTTTGTCCCAATGTATACAACACACTCTTCTCTCCTTCAGGCTTCGACTGCTGGCTGCTTCTATTTGCCCTTTTGTCTGGAGCAGCGTTCCATCCGTGATTTATCTTCTTGATGTCATCGTTATTTCCTATTTTCCTAACAAACAGGAGGCCAAGTGTGGGAAGTACTTGGATTATGGCTGTATTGCCCTCCAGAGGCACCATTGCACACAGGGTAACTATATAGCATTAATAGTTTCATTCTGTCTTTTGTTTCCCTGCTTCACTTTTCCTGAACTAACAGATTTCCAGAATGCTTTAAGGATAGAGAGTGTGCTATGTGTTCGTTAAAGCTCAACAGTAGATTTGGAAGAAAATTGGGACCCCAGAACACAGAAAATGGAACAGCATTTTCCATTTCCCTATAAGAGAATATATGTATTTCTTGTCATATGGATATCAATGCCATCATTATTTTTAAAGCTATTTACAATTTATTACAGTATAAGTGCTATTACTTTCTATTCCCTTATTTCATTATGGCTTCAAATATAGTCTAGAAAGGACAAAAAATGAGAAGCATCATTGCTTCCACCATTTGGTCTTTTACTTAGAACTGATGTTTTTTCTTTCCTATTGAGGTATATATATATATATTTTTTTTTTTTTTAATTTTTTTGGCTTTTCTGTACAGCATGTGGGCTCTTAGTTCCCTGGCCAAGGATAGAACTTGTGCCCCTGCAGCAGCAGTGCAGAATCTTAACCACTGGACCACTAGGGAAGCACCGAGGTACAAAATTTAAGTGAACATCAAAATGCGCAAAAAGTCCAACCCTAACTGTAGCGCTTAGTTCTTTCTATTATACATATATATACACACACATATATACACTCATGTAATTACGATTCAGATCTAGATGTAAAAATCTATAGCACTCCCGAAAGTTCCCTCATGCTCTTGCCTGTGCATACCTGGGCCTCTACTGGAGTTTACCACTAATATGATTTTTACCACAGTTCATAGCTTTGTCTCTTCATGGACCTCATATCAGTGGAATTGAACTCTATTTCTCTTTTGTGTCTGGTTTCTTCTATTCTGCAGGACTGTGAGACTCATTTACATTGTTGCTTGCATCAGTAGGTTTTTCTTTTTAAAACTGAGGATGGGGGAAGCTAAGAACTAAGGACTGTTGGGAATAGCATTTCACAGATTTATTATCCTCAACTATCTTCAGAATATCNTGGGAATAGCATTTCACAGATTTATTATCCTGAACTATCTTCAGAATATCAATTCTTGTTTGATAATTTTAGATATATTCATGTTTACTGACTTTGTTGAATTTTATTTTTTCACAATGGATGATTTAATAAATTTTGTTTTAGATACAATCCAAATAATAGGGTGCGAGTAGGGCCGGAGCTTTCCTGGTGGCTCAGTGGTGAAGAATCTATCTACCAAAGCAGGAGATGCAGGTTCGATCAGGAAGATCCCCTGGAGAAGGAAATGGTAGCCCACTCCAGTATTCTTGCCTGGAGAACCGCTATAGACAGAGGAGCCTGGCGGGCTACTGTCCTTGGTGTTGGGAAGAGTCAGACACGATTTAGTGACTAAACAACAATTGTGTTCTTTATGTGACTGTATCAGAATGGATCTATTCTCCAGTTGAATGGACATGTGGGTTGTCTTCAATATTGGGTCTGTATAAATAAAGCTGCTAAGAACATACTAGAGTCTTCCCTGGTGGCTCGGATGGTAAAGCGTCTGCCTGCAATGCAGGAGACCCGGGTTTGATCCCTGGGTTGGGAAGATCTCCTGGAGGAGGAAATGGCAACCCACTCCAGTACTCTTGCCTGGAGAATCCCACGGAAGGAGGAGCCAGGTAGGCCACAGCCCATGGGGTCACAAAGAGTTGGACACGACTGAGCGACTTCACTTTAAACTTAAGAACATACTGGCATTTATATTTTAGTTGGCACAAGTATTCTTTTCGTTGTATACCCAAGCAGAGAATTGTTGGCTTCTAGGACAGAGGGGGCGATGGTTAGATGGCATCACCAACTCAATGGGCATGAATTTAAACAAATCCCAGGAGATGGTGGAGGATAGAGGAGCCTGGTGTGCTCTGTCCATGAGATTGCAAAGAGTGGGACACAGCTTGGCAACTGAACAACAACAACAAACAAGGGCAGGTATGTGTTTAACGTCAGTACTTATTACCAGACAATCTTCTGATATTTAGAAAACAAATCTGTGGTTATCAAAGGGGAAGGCAGGGAGGATAAGTCAGGCTGAGATTTCATCACTAACATGTAAGATTTCCAATTGCTCATTAGCCTTACCAGTGTTGGTATCTCTCAGTCTTTAATTTTAGCCATTCCAAGGGTATGTAGTGGTAACTCATTGTGGTTTTTATTTTTTTCTTTTCCATTATAGTTTATTACAAGGTAATGAATATAGTTCCCTGTGCTATCTAGTAGGACCTTGTTGTTTATCTATTTTATGTGTAGGAATTTGTATCAGCTAATTCCAAATTCCTAATTTATCCTCCTTGCCTTCCCCTTTAATAATCAAAAATTTGGTTTCTAAATCCGTGAGTCTGTTTCTCCTTGGTAAGTAAATTCATTTGCATCATTTTTTTTTAGTTTCCACATACAAATGATACTTGTCTTTCTCTTTCTGATTGTGTGGTTTTAGTTTGCGTTTCCTTGGTGCGTAATAACATTGACCAACTTATTCATTATTTTATTGATTTACTTTTGGGTCGTCGTTGCTTTGGTGGGCTTTCTCTGTCTGCAGAGGGGGCTACTCTTTGTTGCGGTGCTCGGGCTTCTCATTGCATTGGCTTCTCTTGTTGCAGTGCATGAGCTCTAGAGCTTTCGGGCTCATGGTTGTGGCACAGGGGCTTGGTAACCCTGAAAGTGAAAGTGAAGGTTGCTCACTTTGTCTGACTCTCTGAGACCCCGTGGACTATACAGTCCGTGGAATTCTCCAAGCCAGAATACTGGCGTGAGTAGTCTTTCCCTTCTCCAGCGGATCTTCCCAACCCAGGGATCGAACCCAGGTCTCCCACATTGCAGGTGGACTCTTCACTAACTGAGCTATGAGGGAAGCCCTAGTGCCCTGAGGCATGTGGAATCTTCCCAGACCAGGCTCTGAACCTGTGTCTCCTGCATTGCCAGGCAAATTCTTACCCACTGCACCACCAGGGAACTTCTGATATTGACCAACTTTTCATAAGCTTATAGGCCAATTGGATACATTGTTTTGAGACATTTCTTTCTCTTGCCTATTTTTTATTTTGGATTGACTTTCTATTTCTTGCTGATTTGGAGGAGTTCTTTATATATTCTTGATATGGGTCCTTTGCTGTATTATGCATTACAAATATTTTCTCCCATTCTATGGCTTGTGTGTTTTCTATCTTGATAGTGAAAAACAGAAGTTCTTTATTTTATTGAGACTCAAATTCTCAAACAATTTTTAAAGACTTTTATGGTTGGTGCTCTTTTGTGTACCATTGAAGAAATCTTTGCCTAGCATTAAGTCTAGGAAATATTCTCCTATGTGTCTTCTAGAAGCTTTGTCATTATACCTTTCACATTATTATCTGTGATATGTTTCAAATTAGCTTTTAAGTATGACAAGGAAGTGGGGGCTCCCCTGGTGGTTTAGTGCTAAAGGATCCACATGTCAATCCCTACCAATGCAGGAGACACAGGTTAGATCCTTGAGTTGGAAAGAACCCCTGGAGAAGGAAATGGCACCCCACTCCAGTATTTTTGCCTGGGAAATCCCATAGACAGAGGAGCCTGGCTGGCCACAGTCCATGGGGTTGCAAAAAGCTGGACACGACTGAGCAACTAAACAGGTGATAAGGCGGGGGTAGTGGTAAAGAACCCACCTGCCAATGCAGGAGACACAAGAGGCGTGGATTGGATCCCTGGGTTGGGAAAATCCCTTGGAGGAGAACATGGCAACCCACTCCAGTATTCATGCCGGGGAAGTCCCACGAATAGAGGGGCCCAGCAGGCTACAGTCCATGAGGTTTCAAAGAGTTGGACATGACTGAGTACGCACTCACGAGCAACTAAACAACCTCAGCAGCAAATGAGGAATTGTGGGAGTTTATCCGCCTCCCTCCCCAATTGCTCCAGTACTATTTATTGGAAAGGTCAGCCTTTCTCACTGCAGTGTGATGGCACTTCTGCTGTAAATCAAGTGACAGCAATACGTAAGTCCATTTCTGGAGGAAGGAGTTCCATTTTTAGTATATTCACTGCAAATATTGTAGTGAATGTGCCATTGGATTATTAGAAACCCTTGCCTTCGGGGCTGGTTTTTTCAAGGGGTCTGGGAGACTTAGGAGCAGAGAACATTGGTCTGTTTGCTGCCACATCCTACCTCCCTCCTGCCTTTTTATGCCTCTTCCTACACAGCTAGCCAGTGATCACCTTCCTTCCTCAGTCACTGCCGATTATATCAGTGATTATACCCCTGCTGACCCAGTCCTACTTAGCTACTAGATGACCTTCGAACAAGCAGATTCTCCTTCTTAGGAGAATCTTTTTTTTTTTTTTTTTAATTTTTATTGGACTATAGTTGCTTTACAATGTTGTGTTAGTTTCTACTGTACAGCAAAGTGAATCAGCAATTGTTTACATATATCCCCTCTATTTTGGATTTCCTTCTCAGTTGGGTCACCACAGAGCACTGACTCTAGTTCCCTGTGATACACAGCAGGTTGTCATTGGTTATGTTTTACATATAATATCAGTAGTGTACATATGTCAATTCAGACTCCTAATTCATTCTCTCAGGAGAATCTTCACCTGAGAAGATTTACAGAGACTGCTAATTTGCATTGGAAGATCATAGGGAATGAGTGTTGCAGCTAAATAAAGGGATGCCGCAAACCAGTATTTTTGCCTGGAGGATCCTAGGGACGGGGGAGCCTGGTGGGCTGCTGTCTATGAGGTTGCACAGAGTCGGACACGACTGAAGTGACTTAGCAGCAG
Source organism: Redunca redunca (assembly GCA_006410935.1). Lineage (NCBI taxonomy): Eukaryota > Metazoa > Chordata > Mammalia > Artiodactyla > Bovidae > Redunca > Redunca redunca. The sequence continues at coordinate 511,505 of SJYQ01000331.1, read as the reverse complement.
CAGCAGCAAACTAGTTAAATATACCAAGTTAAACTTAAGAATTCCCTGGTGGCTCAGATGGTAAAGCGTCTGCCCACAATGCCGTATTCTTGCCTGGGAAATCCCATGGACACAGGAACCTGGTGGGTTACAGTCCATGGGGTCGCAAAGAGTCAGACATGACTGAGCGACTTCACTTTCACTTTCAAACTTAAGGAAGAAGGTATCATTGAGACTGCTAGCAGGGGGAGAGAGTGTGTGAAGGAAAAGAATGGCTAAGAAGCACAGAGGATGGAGATGAAAGACCAGAGGAGCCAGAGCGAGACTGCTTGAAAGAGCTCTTAGGAGACTCTTACGACTCCATCTGCCAACAGCTGTTTGAAAAAGAGCAGGAGAGATGAACAGCTGGGCGTCTGGGCAATCAAACGCACTCCTTCACCCAGAGGCAATGCAGAGTGCTCTTTATAATTTTTTTAAAAAAGTCACATAAAATATATTTTAACAATTTTATTTTCTCCTTAGGCTTCCAAGTAACTTTGAAGTTTGTTTTACACAAGCTCTCACAGAGGCTGCGGGTGATCAGCTGCAGTCCAGGGAGAGCCCCGCTCAACTTAACAAGCCCCCTCCAACCCAGGACACTGGAGCCAAACTGGAGCTGCTTTTCTGGGTGAACCTTGGGTCCAAACCTTCAACTTCCTGAAGGCTGTGTATCTTTGCAGGAAGTCCTACTTTTATTCAAGCTAGTTGGGGTATTTTTTTTTTATTTTTAAAGTTTTTATTTAAACTTTTTATTTTATGTTGGAGTATAGCTAATTGATGGGTTCCCCAGTAGCTCAGAGGAAAAGACTCTTCCTGTAATGTGGGAGACACAGGAGACGTGGGTTTGATCCACATTTTTCAAGGTGTGATCTGTGGAGACTCAAGGGGGTCCTAGAGACTTTTTTCCCACTCTGTTATTATTTGGACTGATAGTTCAAAACAATGCTGGGCAAAATTTCTGGCAATGTTGCAAAAAGTAATGCAGTAGATCCAAGCTGTACTCTTAGCTACACTTATTACCTAATTCACCATCATCAGTCAGTCAGTTCAGTTGCTCAGTCATGTCCAACTCTTTGCGACCCCATGAACCACAGCATGCCAGGCCTCCCTGGCCATCACCAACTCCCAGAGTTTACCCAAACTCATGTCCATTGAGTTGGTGATGCCATCCAACCATCTCATCCTCTGTCATCCCCTTCTCCTCCTGCCCTCAATCTTTCCCAGCATCAGGGTCTTTTCAAAAGAGTCAGCTCTCCACATCAGGTGGCCAAAGTATTGGAGTTTCAGCTTCAACATCAGTCCTTCCAATGAACACCCAGGGCCAATCTCCTTTAGGATGGACTGGTTGGATCTCTTTGCAGTTCAAGGGACTCTCAAAAGTCTTCTCCAACACCACAGTTCAAAAGCATCAATTCTTCGGCACGCAGCTTTCTTCATAGCCCAACTCTCACATCATACATACATACAATTTACCATCATACATCGTAGGAAAAAGAATTACCGGTTTCACTTAATAATGTCCTTGATGTAAAAACTATATTGTCTCAGCCCTTGAGTAAATAACTTTTTGACATTTGGCATTAGGAAATGAGAAGTAGGCATAAAAAGCACTTTTGCTGTATAAAGATAAGTAAGGACTTCCCTGGTAGCTCAGCTGGTAAAATATAATTGTCTTTAGGAGAAGCCTTGTGAGTTTGTTTGAGCTGCAAGTTGAAATAGCCACTTTCTTTTGGATAAATCTTCTTTTTGGATGAACTATTTTTTATAAGAATGATTGACATTGCGGTTATTTAGATTTGAATGTTCAGGAGACATTTTCTAGAAAATAAATGAAATGAGACAGTAATTTCAGCATCAACTAACAGCATCTGTTGCCATTTATAAAATTTGGGTTTTCAAGTGAAAATTAGAATTTGACAACTTTCCAATACTTGAAGACTTTGAGAAAAGATCACACACATACACATGCACAGAGATCTTTTGGATATTGACACATTTCATCTTACATATAATTTTGATATTCCATAAAAATGATGTTATATATAAGATGAAATGTGTCAACATCTGAAAGATCTACATAATCCAATGAACCAATATTTTTTAAGTGAATAATGTGTGCTGTTGTACAAACATGCATGGGAAAAGATCCATTCAAACTATAAAGTGGATCAAAGGATTTTAATATAACAGAATATGGAAAATTCAGTAATCTGATTTAATCCGTACTGAAGTTAACCTTTAAGAAACTGCCACTTGTCAAGTTCTGATGCAGTATCAAGGAAGAATATCCACAACTATCTCAAAAATATTTCCGTTTTCCAACCATACATTTGTATGAAGATGGGTTTTCTTTATATATGTAAACTAAAACAACATAATACAACATACTCAATAGCAAGCAGATACAAGAATCCAGCTGTCTTTTATTAAGTATGACATAAAACAGATGTGCAAAAATGTCAAGCAATAGTGCTTTTCTCACTAATTTGTTTTGGAAAATAAAGTTATTTCTTTAAACAGCTTTATTAAGGTATAACTGAAATATAATAAACTACCCATATTTTAAAGTGTGCAGTTTGATAAATTTTGAGGTATGAGCACATCTATTGACACCATCACCCTGATCAAGATAATGAATATATCCACCACTCTCAAAAATTTCCTTTTAAATTCCTACCTCCCTCCCTGACTTGCCTCCCACGTTTCCAGACAACCACTGATCTTCTTTCTGTCATTCTGCTTTAGTGTGCATTCTCTAGAATTTTATATAAATGGGTTCATAGAGTATGTACACTTTTTTGTCTGCCTTGATATTCACCTGTGTTTTTGCATGTTTCAAAAGCTCATTCATTTTCATTGTTGAGTATTCTTCCCTTGTATGGATATAACATAATTTGTTTTTTGATTCACCCATTGCTATGGTGTGAATGTGGGTGTCCCCCTGAAATTTATATGTTGAAAAGGTAAAGCCTAAGGTGATGGTATTAGGAGGTGGGGTCTTAGGGAAGTGATTAGGTCATGAGGACAGAGCCCTCAAGAATAGAATTGGTGTCCATAAAAGAGGCCCAGAGATGGGACTCCCCGGTGGCTAAGACTCCATACTCCCAATGCAGGGGGTCCGGGTTTGATCCCTGGTCAGGGAACTAGATCCCATATGGGCAACTAAAGGGAGTTGGTGATGGACAGGGAGGCCTGGCGTGCTGCGATTCATGGGGTCCCAAGGAGTCGGACATGACTGAGCGACTGAACTGAAAGATCCTAAGTGCAACTAAGACCCGATGTAACCAAATAAATAAATAAAAATATTAAAAGAGCTCAATTGGCTTCTCTGGCACTTGAGTGTACAACAGGAAGTCTGAAGCCCAGAAGAGAGCCCTTGCCTGACCTGGCTGGCACCCTGATTTGAGACTTGCAGCCTCCAGAACTGTGAGAAATAGATTTCTGTGGTTTATAAGCTACTCCGNCCTCCCAGCATCAGAGTCTTCCAATGAGTCAGCTCTCCGCCCTAGGTGGCCAAAGTACTGGAGCTTCAGCTTCAGCATCATTCCTTCCAAAGAACACCCAGGACTGATCTTTAGAATGGACTGGTTGGATCTCCTTGCAGTCCAAGGGACTCTCAAGAGTCTTCTCCAACACCACAGTTCAAAAGCATCATTCTTTGGCGCTCACCTTTCTTCACAGTCCAACTCTCACATCCATACATGACCACTGGAAAAACCATAGCCTTGACTAGACGGACCTTTGTTGGCAAAGTAATGTCTCTGCTTTTGAATATGCTATCTAGGTTGGTCATAACTTTTCTTCCAAGGAGTAAGTGTTAGTTAGTTGCTCAGTTGTGCCTGACTCTTTGCAACACCAAGGACTGCAGCCCACCAGGCTCCTCTGTCAATGAGATTTTCCAGGCAAGGATTCTGGAATGGGTTGCCATTTCCTTCTCCAAGGGATCTTCCCAACCCAGGGATCAAACCTGGGCCTCCCGCACTGCAGGCAGATTCTTTACTGACTGAGCTACAAGGGAAGCCCATATATATATATTTTTAACATTCTAAATACATAAGTTACACAAACATCCACTCACTTTATCCTATCATTTTTACCTATTTTCCCAAATAGCTTTCAGGATATTCCTGATGTCTTAAGATGAATTTTCTTAGAAAAATTTGGTTTCATGTAGAATTTATGCGAGATAGAATTCCATATCATTCAACAATGCATCTTGCAGAATTGGTACATGACATAGTACAATCTGAGTAAAGCTTTTGAGGTTTGTTTGGATTTGGTATGATATTTTTATAGAGACCATATTATATTAAAATGCATTTAATTTATTACTTAGCTCAAATCGAGCAGAGCAATACTACAGTAAATTTGGGCAATGTAGATCATCTACTAGTATTTCCAAAGCAAGTGAGATACTATTATAGTGAATGTTGTGACATGACATGATATTATACGACATTATAATATTCCTGAAGAAATACCCTCTACATGGGAAATTGAAGTTATAGGTATAACTATCTCAAAGAGTAAGAAATTACTTTTAAAAAGTTATGATTATTTCAGTGTGATTTTATCTGTTTCAGTTCAGTTCAGTCACTCAGTCGTGTCCGACTCTTTGGGACCCCATGAATCGCAGCATGCCAGGCCTCCCTGTCCATCACCAACTCCCAGAATAAGCGACTTTTAATTTCATGGCTGCAGTCACCATCTGCAGTGACTTTGGAGCCCCCAAAAATAAAGTCTGACACTGTTTCCACTGGTTCCCCTTCTATTTTCCATGAAGTGATGGGACTAGATGCCATGATCTTCATTTTCTGAATGTTGAGCTTTAAGCCAACTTTTTCACTCTCCTCTTTCACTTTCATCAAGAGGCTTTTTAGTTCCTCTCTTTCTGCCATAAGGGTGGTGTCATCTGCATATCTAGGGTTATTGATATTTTTCCCAGCAATCTTGATTCCAGCTTGTGCTTCTTCCAGCCCAGCACTGCTCATGATGTACTCTGCATATAAGTTAAATAAGCAGGGTGACAATATATAGCCTTGACGTACTCCTTTTCCTATTAGGAACCAGTCTGCTGTTCCATGTCCGGTTCTAACTGTTGCTTCCTGACCTACATATAGGTTTCTCAACAGGCAGGTCAGGTGGTCTGGTATTCCCATTTCTTTCAGAATTTTCCACAGTTTATTGTGATCCACACAGTCAAAGGATTTGGCATAGTTAATAAAGCAGAAATAGATGTTTTTCTGGAACTCTCTTGCCTTTTCCATGATCCAGCAGATGTTGGCAATTTGATCTCTGGTTCCTCTGCCTTTTCTAAAACCAGCTTGAACATCTGGAAGTTCATGGTTCACGTATTGCTGAAGCCTGGCTTGGAGAATTTTGAGCATTACTTTACTAGCGCGTGAGAGAAGTGCAATTGTGTGGTAGTTTGAGCATTCTTTGGCATTGCCTTTCTTTGGGATTGGAATGAAAACTGACCTTTTCCAGTCCTGTGGCCACTGCTGAGTTTTCCAAATATGCTGGCATATTGAGTGCAGCACTTTCACAGCATCATCTTTCAGGATTTGAAACAGTTCAACTGGAATTCCATCACCTCCACTAGCTTTGTTCGTAGAGATGCTTTCTAAGGCCCACTTGACTTCACATTCCAGGATGTCTAGCTCTAGGTGAGTGATCATACCATCATGATTATCTTGGTTATGAAGATCTTTTTTGTACAGTTCTTCTGTGTATTCTTTCCACCTCTTCTTAATATCTTCTGCTTCTGTTGTATGCAATCTAAAAAACGACAGAATGGTCTCTGTTCGTTTCCAAGGCAAACCATTCAGTATCACAGTAATCCAAGTCTATGCCCCAACCGGTAAAGCTGAAGAAGCTGAAGTTGAACGGTTCTATGAAGACCTACAAGACCTTTTAGAACCAACACCCCAAAAAGATGTCCTTTTCATTATAGGGGACTGGAATGCAAAGGTAGGAAGTCAAAAGAAAGTCAAGAAACACCTGGAGTAACAGGCAAATTGGGCCTTGGAATACGGAACAAAGCTGGGCAAAGGCTAATAGAATTTTGCCAAGAGAACTCACTGGTCATAGCAGACACCCTCTTCCAACAACACAAGAGAAGACTCTACACATGGACATCACCAGATGGTCAACACCTAAATCAGATTGATTATATTCTTTGCAGCCAAAGATGGAGAAGCTCTATACAGTCAGCAAAAGCATGACCAGGAGCTGACTGTGGCTCAGATCATGAACTCCTTATTGCCAAATTCAGACTTAAATTGAAGAAAGTAGGGAAAACCACTAGACCATTCAGGTATGACCTAAATCAAATCCCTTATGATTATACAGTGGAAGTGAGAAATAGATTTAAGGGCCTAGATCGGATAGACAAAGTGCCTGATGAACTGTGGATGAAGGTTTGTGAAAGTGTATAGGAGACAGGGATCAAGACCATCCCCATGGAAAAGAAATGCAAAAAAGCCAAATGGCTGTCTGGGGAGGCCTTACAAATAGCTGTGAAAAGAAGAGAAGCGAAAAGCAAAGGAGAAAAGGAAAGATATAAGCATCTGAATGCAGAGTTCCAAAGAATAGCAAGAACAGATAAAGCCTTCCTCAGTGATCAATGCAAAGAAATAGAGGAAAACAACAGAATGGGAGACTAGAGATCTCTTCAAGTAAATTGGAGATACCAAGGGAACATTTCATGCAAAGATGGGCTCCATAAAGGACAGAAATGGTAGGGAAGCCCTATTGACATCTTATTGTCATTTAACTGAATGATTAAGAATGTTGAGCATTATTTCGTGCATTTGAGCATATTTTCATGCATTTATTTGCCCTCTATAACTTCTTTGTTAAAATGTCTGTTTAAATATTTTGTCCATTTTGATTGGGATACTTTTCTCATTATTGAGCTTTGAGAGTTGTTTTAGAAATTCTTTTTCATATTCTTTTCTATTAGGTTTTATACAGGATTTTGAATATAGTTCCCTGTGCTATACAATAGAGCCTTGTTTACTCATTCTGTACACGTAGTTTGCATCTGCTAATCCCAAACTCTCAATCTAACCCTTGCCTGAGTGTTGAGCTTTAAAGCCTTAAAATTCACCGGTGAAGCTATCTGGTCTTAAATTTTTGTTGATGAAAGTTTTGTTGATTGATTCAATCTTCCTACTAGTTACAGTTTTGTTCAGATTTCCTGTTTATACTTTGAGTCAGTTTTGGTAGCTTCTGTGTTTGTAAGAACTTGTCCATCTCATCTAGCTCATCAAATGTGTTGGCATGCAGTTGTTTAGAGTATTTGCTTGCAATTGTTTTTATTTTTGTTACTTTAGGTTTATTTTGCCTTTTTTGCCTAATTCTTTCAGGTGGAAGGTTATGTTAGAAATTTCAGGGGGGGGGTTGTTTTTTTTAGGTATAAGTGTTTGCAGCTACAAATTTCCCTGTTTTTGCTGCATCCCATAAGTCTTGGTGTGTTGTGTTTTAGTTTTCATTCATCTCAGAGTGTTTTCTAATTTCCCCTGTGTTTTCTTCTTTGTTTAAGAGTCACAGTTATAGAGAATAGATTTGTGGTTGCCAAGACAGGGAGAGGGAAGGAAGGATTGGGAATCTGAGATTAGCAGAGGCAAACTTTTATATATAGAATGGATAAGCAGTAAGGTCCTATTGTATAGCATAGAGAACTATATTCAATACCCTGTGATGACCACAATGGAAAAGAATATGAAAAGAATACATATATATATATGTGTGTGTGTGTATGTATCTATATATATAGTTGAGTCACTTTGCTGTACAAATTACGTCCTAAAATGACTATTCTTCAATAAATTTAAAAAATTAAAATAAAATATTGGACAGAGGAAAAGTGTGTTTTTAAATTTATACCAATTAGTGAATAGTCCATATTCCCTTCTATTACTGATTTCTAATTTCATTCCATTGTGGTTGGAGAAGATACTTTTATATGACATGTCCTTTAAAATTTATTGAGACTTTTTTGTGGCCCAACATATGGTCTATCCTAGAGAACATGCAAGAGAGGTATGCAGTGTCAAGGGAACCTGTAATGGAAGTTTGACCTGGGCAGAGAAGTCAGGGAAAGTTTCCCTGTAATAGTGCAGTTACACCAAAAGCTGAGAGATGGCAAAGTGTTAACTAGGAGAAACAGGGAAGAAGCAGGAGTCAACAGCAGGCTAGCCTCACTTCTCCATAGGGCATATGAGAGGCTGATTTGCTTTTTTGTTCTCTTCCTCCTTCCCTGCTGTTTCTTCTCATTTTATTCCTTTTCCTATTTCTCCTCCTTCTCTCTTTTCCCTTCCCCCTCTTTTTGTCTTTATTTTTTTTGGGATAAATGTTCAAGTTTTTCTCAATGTTGTTTGAACAATCACTGGAAATTTTGTGTATAGGATGTTTGTAAGTAATTGTAAAATTCAAATGGAGAAGGTTTGTGCTAACTTTCTGTGAGTTGATCAATTGTAGGGAGAGGTCAGAGTTTCAGGGTTTGGGTGGTATTTGGTTTATTGTTGGGATGGAAGGCTGAAGGGATGGCAGCAGGATGCCAGTTGACTTTAGATATGTTTGGTTTAGATTTGTTAGACAGCAAAGTGAAGTAGTCAATGTGAGTTGGATATAAGTTGGATATGTAAGTCTGAAATGCAAGTTGGTACTTACAAGTTTGAGAGTCATTAGTATGTAAATGGGGGCTTCCCAGGTGATGCTAGTCGTAAAGAATCCGCCTGCCAAGGAGGAGATGCGGTTGCATTCCTGGGTCAGGAAGATCACCTAGAGAAGGAAATAGCAACCTATTCTGGTACTCTTGCCTGGATAATCCCATGGACAGAGGAACCTGGTGGGCTGCAGTCCATGGGGTTGCAAAAAGTCAGACACGACTGAGCGACTCACATGCATATGCACGCATACTAGAGAATGGTGATGCTAGAAGAGAATTTAGGAACTGTATCCTCCAGTGATTTTCAAGAAGCATTCTAACAAAACCTGTGGAGCTGCCCCCTCAAGATAGGATTGGATAGGCTCACATAGTTAATTTGGGTATGTTTTAGGACTTTAGTTCTTTTTCATATTGATATTTTTAAAACATTTGTTTAAATTTTTGTAGAGAAGAAACTGAGAAACTGAGCCATGTTCTCCGAGTGGGAGGATAGAAGACTGATGCTCATTATCAACCTTTTCTCTTTTCTACCAGGCATGCCAGCATTGACCCTGCCAGCATTGATTGCCTGACTCATAGGTATACAATATGTCCATTATCATGCTCTTTATTATGGACCTCACTTCTTTACTTCAAATATTCCTTCTAACATAACATATTGATCTTCTTTAGAAAAATTCTGATAGATACACATTTCTTGTTAGCACAAAAAATAGCAGCAGCATAAATGAAATAGTACTCTATTTCCCACACACAGAAAAATCCTGCTGGCATAGCAGCTTTGCTCTGCAAGATTCCTGGGAGCCCAGACTCCTTCTTGCTTGTTGACCCACCAACTGTGTGGTGTAGTTCTCATCTGCAAGTTTCAAGACAACTCACCCCATGTTTATTGTACTCCAGCTAGTGGGAATGAGGAAAGAAGAGGAAGTAAGTGTTTCCTTTCCCTTTAAGGGCAGAACTTAGTGTTACACATATCACTTTATTCTTACCCTTTGACCAGTACTTAGCCAGTCACAAGGGTGCCTAGGGCAGATAGCCTTTAGTCAGACTGGCCTTATACTTGGCTAAAAAAAATCACTGTAGGAGACAGGAAGATGCATACCTGCATAAAACTAGCAGTCTCTGTTTCAATTGTATTCTTATCCTATGATGTGTTATGCTTCTGGTTCTTCCTTAGAGGTTGGCACTTGGGCAAGTGGCTGGCCTGCATCTTATTCGGCATCCACCCATGGAATAGGCACAAAGATGAGGAGGAGGTATAGAGGGATGATCCTATAATAAATTGTCAACAAGTGCAGTAGGATCTCCTTCAATTGTTTCATATATTTGACTTCTGGATAAGATACTATTTGAATAAAGTGTTACCTAACTGTGTGGTTAATTTATCTGTCATCTCTTTTGAGCCATGGTGGGTATGCCATAGTTTGATCAAATATTATTCTGAGGATGTCTGTGAAAGTGTTTTGGGATGAGATTACCATTGGACTTGGTAGACTGAGTAAAGCAGATTGCACTCCCTGATATGGGTGGGCCTCATCCAACCAGTTGAAGGCCTGAATAGAACAAGAAGGTTGACCTTCCATGAATAAGGCAGAACTTTCCCTGCTTGACGGCCTTGAACAGGGACATAGTCTTTTCGTACTTTCTAACTTGAACTGAAGCATTGTCTCTTCCTGGGGTATGAGCCTGCTGACTTTCAGACGAACTTACGCCACCAGAATCTCCAGATCTCCAGCTTGATGACTGAAGATCTTGGGACTTCTCAGCCTCCACAACTGCGTGAATCAGTTCCTTACAATAAACCTCTCTATCTCTCTCTATATATATCTTTACTTTTATCTTTTCCTCTATCTCTGTCTCCTATCAGTTCTGTTTGTCTGGAGAATCCTAATACGCAACTTTTAAAAGGCTTAGAAGACACTGATATAGTCCTTATATGTAACAGATGGAGAAATTGAAGCCCAGAACCATTAAGTGGCTCCCATAAATTCAGTTCAGTTCAGTCGCTCAGTCGTGTCCAACTCTTTGTGACCCCATGAATCACAGTATGCCAGGCCTCCCTGTCCATCACCAACTCCCAGAGTTCAACCAAACTCATGTGCATTGAGTCAGTGATGCCATCCGGCCATCTCATCCTCTGTCATCCCCTTCTTCTCCTTCCCCCAATCCCTCCCAGTATCAGGGTCTTTTCCAACAAGTCAACTCTTCACATGAGTTGGCCAAAGTATTGGAGTTTCAGCCTCAGCATCAGTCCTTCCAATGAACACCCAGGACTGATCTCCTTTAGGATGGACTGGTTGGATCTCCTTGCAGTCCAAGGGACTTGCAAGAGTCTTCTTCAGCACCACAGTTCAAAAGCTTCAATTCTTCGGTGCTCAACTTTCTTCACAGTCCAACTCTCACATCCATACATGACCACAGGAAAAACCATAGCCTTGACTAGACGGACCTTTGTTGGCAAAGTAGTATCTCTGCTTTTTTAAACGCTATCTAGGTTGGTCATAGTTTTCCTTCTAAGGAGTAAGTGTCTTTTAATTTCATGGCTGCAGTCACCATCTGCAGTGACTTTGGAGCCCCCAAAAATAAAGTCTGACACTGTTTCCACTGGTTCCCCTTCTATTTCCCATGAAGTGATGGGACCAGATGCCATGATCTTAGTTTTCTGAATGTTGAGCTTTAAGCCAACTTCTTCACTCTTCTCTTTCACTTTCATCAAAAGGCTTTTTAGTTCCTCTTCACTTTGCCATAAGGGTGGTGTCATCTGCATATCTGAGGTGATTGATATTTCTCCCGGCAATCTTGATTCCAGCTTGTGCTTCTTCCAGTCCAGCGTTTCTCATGATGTACTCTGCATAGAAGTTAAATAAGCAGGGTGACAATATACAGCCTTGACGTACTCCTTTTCCTATTTGGAACCAGTCTGTTGTTGAATGTCCAGTTCTAACTGTTGCTTCTTGACCTGCATATAGCTTTCTCAAGAGGCATGTCAGGTGGTCTGGTATTCCCATCTCTTTCAGAATTCTCCACAGTTTATTGTGATCCACACAGTCAAAGGCTTTGGCATAGTCAATAAAGCAGAAATAGATGTTTTTCTGGAACTCTCTTGCCTTTTCCATGATCCAGCAGATGTTGGCAATTTGATCTTTGGTTCCTCTGCCTTTTCTAAAACCAGCTTGAACATCTGGAAGTTCATGGTTCACGTATTGCTGAAGCCTGGCTTGGAGAATTTTGAGCATTACTTTACTAGCGCGTGAGAGGAGTGCAATTGTGCGGTAGTTTGAGCATTCTTTGGCATTGCCTTTCTTTGGGATTGGAATGAAAACTGACCTTTTCCAGTCCTGTGGCCACTGCTGAGTTTTCCAAATATGCTGGCATATTGAGTGCAGCACTTTCACAGCATCATCTTTCAGGATTTGAAATAGCTCAACTGGAATTCCATCACCTCCACTAGCTTTGTTCATAGTGATGCTTTCTAAGGCCCACTTGACTTCACATTCCAGGATGTCTGGCTCTAGGTGAGTGATCACACCATCATGATTATCTTGGTCGTGAAGATCTTTTTTGTACAGTTCTTCTGTGTATTCTTGCTACTGCTTCTTAAGATCTTCTGCTTCTGTTAGTCCATACAATTTCTGTCCTTTATTGAGCCCATCTTTGCATGAAATATTCCCTTCGTATCTCTAATTTTCTTGAAGTAACCTCTAGTCTTTCCCATTCTGTTGTTTTCCTCTATTTCTTTGCATTGATTGCTAAGGAAGGCTTTCTTATCTCTCCTTGCTATTTTTTGGAACTCTGCATTCAAATAGGAATATCTTTCCTTTTCTCCTTGCTTTTCACTTCTCTTCTTTTCACAGCTACTTGTAAGGCCTCCTCAGACAGTCATTTTGGTTTTTTGCATTTCTTTTCCATGGGGATGGTCTCGATCCCTGTCTCCTATACAATGTCATGAACCTCATTCCATAGTTCATCAGGCACTCTGTCTATCAGATCTAGGCCCTTAAATCTATTTCTCACTTCCACTGTATAATCATAAGGGATTTGATTTAGGTCATACCTGAATGATCTAGTGGTTTTCCCTACTTTCTTCAATTTAAGTCTGAATTTGGCAATAAGGAGTTCATGATCTGAGTCACAGTCAGCTCCTGGTCTTGCTTTTGCTGACTGTATAGAGCTTCTCCATCTTTGGCTGCAAAGAATATAATCAGTCTGATTTCAGTGTTGACCATCTGGTGATGTCCATGTGTAGAGTCTTCTCTTGTGTTGTTGGAAGAGAGTGTTTGCTATGACCAGTGTGTTCTCTTGGCAAAACTCTATTAGCCCTTGCCCAGCTTTGTTCCATATTCCAAGGCCCAATTTGCCTGTTACTCCAGGTGTTTTTTTGACTTCCTACTTTTGCATTCCAGTCCCCTAGAATGAAAAGGACATCTTTTTTGGATATTAGTTCTAAAAGGTCTTGTAGGTCTTCATAGAACTGTTCAACTTCAGCTTCTTCAGTATTACTGGTTGGGGCATAGGCTTGGATCACCATGATATTGAATGGTTTGACTTGGAAACGAACAGAGATCATTCTGTCATTTTTGAGATTGCGTTCAAGTACAGCATTTCAGACTCTTTTGTTGATCATGATGACTACTCCATTTATTCTAGGAGATTCCTGTCCACAGTAGTAGATATAATGGTCATCTGAGTTAAATTTCCCCATTCCAGTCCATTTTAGTTTGCTGATTCCTAGAATGTCAGCATTCACTCTTGCCATCTCCTGTTTGACCACTTCCAATTTACCCTGATTCATGGACCTGACATTCCAGGTTCCTATGCAATATTGCTCTTTACAGCATCGGACCTTGCTTCTATCATCAGTCACATCCACAATTGGATATTGTTCTTGCTTTGGCTCCATCCCTTCATTCTTTCTGGAGTTATTTCTCCACTGATCTCCAGTAGCATATTGGGCACCTACCAACCTGGGGTGTTCCTCTTTCAGTATCCTATCATTTTGCCTTTTCATACTGTTCATGGGTTTCTCAAGGCAAGAATACTGAAATGGTTTGCCATTCCTTTCTCCAGTGGACCACATTCTGTCAGACCTCTCCACCATGACCTGTCTGTCTTGGGTGGCCCCACATGGCATGGCTTAGTTTCATTGAGTTAGACAAGGCTGTGGTCCATGTGATCAGATTGGCTAGTTTTCTGCAATTATGTGTGTCTGCCCTCTGATGCCCTCTCGCAACATCTATCATCTTACTCAGGTTTCTCTTACTTGGATGTGAAGTGCTCCAGCAAAGCGCAGCCACTGCTCCTTACCATGGACAAGGTTGCCCCTCCTGACCTTGAACGTGGAGTAGCTCCTCTTGGCCCTCCTGCCCCACGCAGCTGCAGCTTCTTGGACTTGGGTTTGCTCCTCTCCGCTGCCACCCCTGACCTTGGACGTGGGGTAGCTCCTCTTAGCCACCGCCCCTGATCTTGGGTGTGGGTAGCTCCTCTCACTGTTACCCCATAAATTAGACAGCCACAAGACAAGATTAGATATAATCTTATACAAATCAGTCTAATTTTCTCTTTATAGAGTGTTTTCTTGTCTTTCAGGTCATATTATTGTTGAAAACAGACTATATTGTACTAAAAGGCATATTCATGTACTGCTTCTCAAGCACAGTTGACCTTAGGTTTCCTATTATTTGAATAATCTTCATAGAAACTATAAAATAAAAATTCACTTTTCATATGAAGGTTTTTCCTAGGCTAAAATGATGGGAAGATGTGGAAAACAAGCATATTTTGCAATTTTAATGGTCTGCCTTGGAACAGAACGTCCTCTATAATCTGTCTGGTAGCTGAATTGGTGATTGAATTCCGCAAACAAATGCCAATATCACCAAAGTAAAAACACAAATGTTAGAGCAGAGAAACACTGTAAGCACTCAGCGTTTAGCAGACTAGAATCCAATTTTACTTTCAAAGCTCAAAAATAAACTAACTCTCTATGGCAATGTTTATATAAGTAGCCCTGTGTCTCATTCTCCCTTGTGTGTGGGTGGAAATAAAAAATAGTCTCTCTGGAACAGACACCAGGAAGAATCATAATTTCTGTGCATACTATGACAATATTTTCTGTACCAAACTTAGGTCATGTCAGCAATGACTTTTCAGAAAGAGTTAATAGGAACTATCCACTGGATTGTAGAGAAAGCAAGGGAGTTCCACAAAAAATCTACATCTGCTTCATTGACTTCACTAAAGCCTTTGACTGTGTGGATCACAACAAGAGGAGGAAAATTCTTAAAGTGATGGAAGTACCAGACCACCTTACCTGCCTCCTGAGAAACCTATATGCAGGTCAAGAAGCAACAGTTAGAACTGGACATGGAAGAACTGACTGGTGAAAGGAGTACATCATGGCTGTATATTGTCATCGTGCTTATTTAACTTATATGCACAGTACATCACATAAAATGACAGGCTGGATGATTCCCAAGCTGAAATCAAGATTGCTGGGGGAAATATCAGTAACCTCAGATATGCAGATGATACCACTCTAATGGCAGAAAGTGAAGAGGAACTAAAGAGCCTATTGATAAGGATGAAAGAGGAGAGTGAAAAAGCTGGTTTAAAACTTAACATTCAAAAAACTAAGATCATGGCATCTGGTCTCATTACTTCATGGCAAATAGATGGGGGAAAAATGGAAAGAGTGACAGATTTTATTTTCTTGGGCTACAAAATCACTGCAGATGGTGACTGCAGCCATGAAATTAAAAGATGCTTGCTCACTGGAAGGAAAGTTATGACAAACCTGTGTATTAGACAGTGTATTAAAAACCAAAGACATAACTTGGCCAATGAAGATCTGTATAGTCAAAGCTATGGTTTTTCCAATAGTCATGTACAGATGTGAGAGTTGGACCATAATGGCTGAGTGAAAAAGAACTGATGCTTTTGAATTGTGGTGTTGGAGAAGACTCTTGAGAGTCCCTTGGACAGCAAGGAGATTAAACCAGTCAGTCCTAAAAGAAATCAACCCTGAATATTTATCGGAAGGACTGATGCTGAAGCTCAATCTCCAATACTTTGGCCACCTGATGTGAAGAGCCAACCTTTTGGAAAAGACCCTGATTCTGGGAAAGACTGAAGGCAGGAGGAAAAGGGGCCGATGGAGGATGAGATGGCTGTATGGCTTGACACAATGAATAAGAGTTTGAGCAAACTCCAGGAGATAGTGAAGGACAGGGTAGCTTGGCAGTCTGCAGTCCATGAGGTCACAAAGAGTCAGACACAACTGAGCAACTGAACAACAACAACAGTAACAATAGGAACTAGAGACAATGATCGAGGTGTTCTGAAGATTTGTGCCAATATTATGTTTCTACATAGGAAAAAACCAGATATGATTCATGTAAGGTAAAGTTCATTTTAAGTGTACAATTCAGTGGTTTTTAGTAATTCACAATGCTGTGTAGCCATCACCACTATCTGATTCCAGAACATCTTCATCACCCTGCAAAGAAGCCCCTTACTTATCAGCAGTGACTCTCTATTTTTCATTCTCTCCAGTTTCTAGCAACCACTCATCTGTTTATACAGATTTGCCTATTCTGGGCATTTTGCAGAAATCGAATCTTGTAATATACTGCCTTCTGAGTCTGGCTTATTTCCCTTAGCATAGTATTTTCAAGGTTTGTTCAAATTGTAGCATCTATCAGAATTACTTTCCATTTTATGACCAAGTAATACTTCATTATATGGATATGCCACATTTTATTTATCATGTCCTAGCATTTCTGTATAATTTTTAAAGTCAACTTACTACAAAAATTCTGCTAGGATTCTGACTGTCATTGCAATCAATCTATAGGTCAATTTGGGGAGAAATGAGATCTTAATAAAATTAACTCTTCCAATTTATGAATAGAGGATTGTTGTTTAGTTGCTCAATCGTGTCCGACTTTTTTGCAACCGCACGGACTGTAGCTCATCATGCTCCACTGTCCCTGGGATTTCCCAGGCAAGAATGCTGGAGTGGATTGCCATCTTCTTCTCCAAGGGATCTTCCCAACCGAGGGATCAGACCTAAGTCTTTTGCATTGCAGGTGGATTCTTTACTGCTGAGCCACCAGGGAAGCTTGAACATAGGATTACTCTCCAATTGGCAGTCTCTAATGTCTCAGCTCTCAACATAGAGATAGTATGTGTTATTTATTACATTTATCCTTAGGTAGTTTAATATTGTTTGTTATTGTACATAGTATCGTTTTAAAATGTATTTTCTAGGTTCTTGTTGCTGGTGTAAATAAATACATTTGATTTTGGTGTATTGACATTGTACCCTACAACATTACTAAATTCACTGAGTTGTTTTAACGTTTTCTGTATATTTATAAGAATTTTGTACATACTCAGTCCTGTTGTCTGTGAATAAAAACAGTTAACACCTCTTTCTTTCCAGACTTTTTGCCTTGTATTTTGTTCTGTTGCCTTATTGAGCTGGCTAGAATTTCCAGTATAGTGTGAGCAGAGGAATAGGATTAGGTGTCCTTGCTTCATTCCTGATCTTAGGAGGAGAGATTTAATTCTTTCACCATTAAATACCATGTTACATGTAGATTTTTCATACATGTTCTTTATCAAAATGAGACATTCGTTTCTATTTCATTTTGTTGAGAGTTTTAAATCATGAAGTCACACTGAAATTTGTTAAAAGCTTTTTCTGCATCTATTGAAATGGTATGTGATTTAGCTTTTCTTTAATGTAGTCCATTAAATTTGATTTTTATATTATATGCATGCTTATGAGAGATACTGATCTTTGGTTTTCCTATAATGCTTTTGTCAGATCTTGGTATCAGGTTCTACAGATCATAGATCAGCAGTGTTTTCATCTCCTCTATTTCCCATGTGTGTATAAGATTGTTATTATTTCCTCCTTAAATGTTAGAAGTCATCAGTAAGGCAGTTTGGAATCTCTGTAACAAAGGCGAGCTGGAGTTTGAGTGTGAAAGATATTTGCTGGTGCTTAACACCTCTTTTGGGAGAGTGAGGAGTATGGGGTGAAGCTAGAAGTTAAACTTCAATAAATACTCTGCTAACTTCAACTGGCAGGCAGGGGTCTTTGGAGGCAGTGCTGCTTGTTAGGGTGTTAGGCCAAGTATTTTTACCTTTCTTTGAAGGTTGATCCGAGAAGGTCATGACAATTGATGGGGAGTGCTTTGCAGCCAGGTGGCCCATCAGTGCCAACCCAGCCAGTATCTGCACGGTGTCCTCAGCTCTCTGAGAGAACCAGTGTCCATGAGCCTTCTGCCTCTTGCCCCCCAGTCCAGGAAGTGCTGGGCTGGTGGTGGGGCTCATGTCCTTTGCTTCCCTTTACTCTGGGATCATAATCCTGCATTCTTATAGTCAAAGAAACTCAGTGGCTTGTATTCCTTTATCAGTTTTATTGTTGTTTTCAATAGGAGAGTTGGTTTAAGGCCAATCCTCCAACAGGTTAGGAAGAAAAAAGATCTCAGTTTAGCTTTTGATAACCAGTTTCAAAGACATTTATTTTCATTATCTTTATTAGAAATTTATTTTTAACACTATTTTATCATTTTAAGATATATTTTTCCTTAGTTGACTACAAAAGCTTAACAAACTGGGAAATAGCTATAAACCTAGATCACAGTACAGAGTGTTTGGCTAATGTAGGTCTCTTTCCAGATGTGCACTCCTCCCCCTCCCATCCCTATTATATCCTTTTTCAAAAAATTGAACTAATCACATACACCAGTTTCATGCCAGCTTTCCTGACAGATCAGCCAGAACAGAAGAGCTTCACGATATCTTCCTGCACAAACCAGTTCTGCTCACAAGCCTCAGTGGTGTTTGCATATTTGCATAGTGGGGCTCTGGTAGTTCACACTGGGAACTCAGGATTCTTTATACCTACATATTCTGGGGTGTGGGGGGCTAGAAAGTCAAGTTTGGGAAAGCTTCTAAGGCACTGTTTTTCAAGAAAGCAAATTTGGGATAAAAATTGGTTTTCTCAAATGAAAGGAAGCAAGAACTGTGTAGAGATGGGAGGAGGTCTTGATGTATTTCATTTTCATGAAATTTTTGTACACTTTGTACAGTGTACAGGGTACATTTTTGTACACTGCTAGGTATGCAGAGAGTTTCCCTGATGGTTCAGATAGTAAAGAATCTGCCTGCAGTGCAGGAGACCGGGGTTCCATCCCTGGGTTGGGAAGATCCCTTGGAGAAAGGAATGGCTACCCACTTCGTATTCTTGACTGGGAAATCCCACGGACAGAGAACCCTGTCAGGCTACAGTCCATAGGGTTGCAAAGAGTTGGACACAACTGAGTGATGAACACTTTCACTTCACTTTTAACATTCAGCTTAACTGGTACTTTTCCTTTATTAACTGTCATCTCATTTTCAGCCCTACATTTCCCTGTGGAAGGAATCATTGCTTTATTTTGGCACTTTTGAAATAATAGCAGACATTTTGAATGCAGGAGCAATAGCAATGGAATAAAAAAGAATTATCAGCAAGTGAGATTTCTAGTGTGGGTGTTGAAAACTAATGAAATGCTGTATTATTCTGTGTTCTGCTTAAGAGAATTTGTAATATTCTTCTTTAGTTAAATTTGACTCTATTACTTATTATCATTGCAGAAATGTGAAGAATAAAAAGTTCAGAAGCCATTTGTGTTCAAATAGAGTGCAATTAAAAAGTTCCAGGCAAGTATTATAAGCTCATAAACAAGAGAGCTAGCAAGACGAAGAAATTCAAGAAGCCAGTGCTGTTATCACCTGCCAGATATGAGAAAGGCAACAGAAAATCAAAAAGAGAAGAAAAGAAAAAGAACAGTGTGACCATTATTAGCAAATGGAAAAAGATAATTAGAGGCCCCACAGAAGCTGAATTATGGAAAATGCTTCTTCAGTTTTAACAAAGAAATTCCAGGCAG
This sequence comes from Redunca redunca, assembly GCA_006410935.1. Classification (NCBI taxonomy): domain Eukaryota; kingdom Metazoa; phylum Chordata; class Mammalia; order Artiodactyla; family Bovidae; genus Redunca; species Redunca redunca. The sequence goes on along the minus strand of SJYQ01000331.1, from coordinate 491,867 downwards.
TGACAAGCTTTTAAACTTACAACGAGGATTGATGAATAGAAAAGAACTGGTATTGGAATATTTCAGGGAACAAAGAGAAACGAGTCCAAGCTACAGGATGAAAACAGGCTACTGGGCTGAGCAATTTCTGCTAAGAGTACAAGATGTCACTGTACTCTCTCTGCCCTCCTTTGTGCTTAAACAACTATTTTGATTCTTCCATTTAGGGTGGTCAAACCTTTGGTAAATGTTTTTCTGGGAGAGAAAAAGGTTGTTTTTTTGCTGGTTGTTGGGTCACTGCCATCTGCCATAACCACATCCTCAAAAGATACACGAGCAAACAGATTCTTTATGAGTCTTCATTTTTAAGATGCTTCATTTTTAAGATTTTGCAATGATCTCAATTGAGGTCTGATGATTACTGTTACTACGAGCTCTGAAAAAAGACCACAAAGAAAAGGAGAATGTCTTGGCCAGAACTGATTAAAGAAACATGGACAAAGCAAACTGTTCCTGACAATAAAAATAGCTACTATTTCTTGCGTGCCTAGCACAGGCAAGCCCCTACACATGTAACGTCTGATTTAATCATCATAACAATCTTACCATGTTTTATAATGATCCTTATTTAGTGGATGAGGAAACTGCAGTTCAGAGAGACTGAATAGCTTGCTCAAGACCTCCTAACTGATAAGTGGCAGAACTGGACTTGGCCCAGCTTCTACTGACACCAAACCCCACACTCTTATGGGACACAATGTTCCTACTATTTGTGAGCCCCTTTACAACTTTCAGTGCTTTCTCATAAGAAATGACAGCTAGAGAAATCTGATGACACATTGAAAAATTTGCTATGATAAGAGAGAAAACAAAAGAATGGGAGTGAATCTTAAATCAGAGGTTAGATTACAAAGTCCATGAGAAAAACAAAAATAACTTATAGACAAAATTAACTTTGAGTGACTGTGATGGATTAAGCATGTTTTACAGTATCTCCCTGATTGCAACTTTAGACAGAATGTATAAAGCTATCTGAGGATGCTGAAGAGAAAATCACAGCATGCATATGGGGAGAAAAATTAAATCTTGAAGAATGACTGATACAGGGGTAGATTTTATTTTTCACTTTCTAGTCGGTCCAGTAAGACAAGAAAAAGACATAAAGGCATACAGACTGAAAGGAAAGAAATAAAACTGGCTTCATTCACAGATGACAAGACAATCCACATAGAAAACTCCGAAGATTCTACAAAAGGCTCCTAGGGCTAATAAGTCAGTTTAGAATGGTTGCAAGATACATGATCAGTGTCCAAAATCAATTGTATCTCTCTCTACATAGCTTGAACAACTGGAAAGAGACATTTTTGTTTTTTAGACTCCACATATAAATGATATCACATGATGTTGACCCAGCAGGTCAACACTGGAACCCAGCTTATGCAGAAGAAAAGGCTCCAATCAGTTTAGAATTCAGAAGGCAGATTTTTTTTTTCCATTAAAGAGGAAAAATTTTTTTACAGTTGATATTCACAGCTGTTCTCTTTCATAAATTTTTAATCTGTTACTTAGTAATCTTTCAATATAGTTGGCTTGAGGTGCAAATGCCATTTTTTGCAAAGGACACGTGTCCCTGATCCTGTGCTAAAATGGATCATTTTTGGCCACTTACTTGGGGAAATAAAAGGTCATGAGATAGATGGGTTATCAAGAAAATGACTAACAGAGAGAACCTTTCAGACTATGCGTCATTGCTACAATCTGAAACCATCTTTACTCTGATTAAGGCCTCAGAAGAAGGAACGTGGGGTTCCTTCTAGGCTGATCGATGAGTTAGTGGAGATGTCATCAAGTGTTCAGTCGTCTACCATATATGTAGGTCTGGGTAGTTGCTGGCCACCATGACAACTGGCTTCCACTATCAGATGAAGATACACAGAGTAAGACGACGTGAGAACGTGGTCAACTCTGAAAAGCTCTTTTCTTGCAAAGGGATATGTTTTGTGACAGTGGATAGCACAGCTCTGAAAGAGGAAGGTTGCACTAATTGTTCTGCTACAGCAGCTTAAAATTTCTCACAAATGAAATCAGTCACCAGCAGAAGCATCCTTTCGGCCAGTGTAGAGAGACAATTTCTCAACGTCGCTCAGCCTTTCTGCAGTATGATCCACTTTCTTGGAAAAGTGATACTAAAGGTTTTGAGAAGATTCTACTCATTTAAGGACAAATGTGATGTGCTATCTTGAAGCTTCATAGAAGTCACTGGGATGGTTTTAGTCTCTCCTTATCCCAAGTGGTCTTGTGCTCAGTGCTTAAACCCACAAGGTCCACAGTTCTTGGTCTTTTACTTGGAAAAACAGAAACCAGCTGTATCTCATCTTGGGCAGTATAACTGACTGAAAGGAAAATTCCAAAGATTCTACAAAAAGGCACCTAGACTAATAAGTCAGTTTAGAATGGTTGCAAGATACATAATCAATGTCCAAAGTCAATTGTATCTCTTTCTACATAGCTTGAACAACTGGAAAGAGACATTTTCACAGATTCTTCTCTCTCCTAGTGTTCCTTCCATTTGAAGACATGGTTCTAATCATCTACATAAGAGCAGACGTGTTTCTGGTGGTCCCCATGTTCGTTCACCTTGTGCTTTTAATTTCACTGGTTCTTTTCCGGGAAAATCTCCTTGGAAGTAATAAAGTAATGTAAAAAAGCAACAGATCTACATTGAAGAGTGAATGTTAAATACAAAGAAACTGAACTTCATGCAGAGTATGTGTTAGAGCCAAGTGAATGATGACTGTAAATGAGGGCATTTTCATGGCTCTCATATAAATTCTAAATCATTGATAAGAATTATTACAAAAGAAACAGTTGATTGACCTACTTTTATGCTATAAAAATGGAATGAGTATATATAGCAAATTTTTTCTTTGCTATATCATTTTAATTAATTTTTAATGTAATCAGTGGTTATACCTGCACCATGAAGTGAAGTGAAGTTGTTCAGTCTTGTCCGACTCTTTGTGACCCCATGGGCTGTAGCCTACCAGGCTCCTCTGTCCATGGGATTTTCCAGGCAATAGTCCTGGAGTGGATTGCCATTTCCTTCTCCAGGGGATCTTCCCAACCCAGGGATCGAACCTGGGTCTCACGCATTGTAGACAGACGCTTTACCATCTGAGCCACCAGGGAAATCCTTATCTGCACCATATGTAAATGTTATTAGTGTCATAAATTGCATGCACCATACACCTCCTTTTCCAGGGTGTATGAGGCAGCCGTGGAACACACATGTGATCATGTATGTACATATGTGTCAGATTTGCTTCTATCCTCATGTGCAGCCATTCTCAAACTCCTCAATATTATGAAGCTACTCCCTTAATGAAAGATACAGCTGCTGTGAACAGAATAGTATTATTGTAGTTGACTGGTGCTTCTTGGCTAAATTAATTGAATTAGATGTTTAAGTAGGTGTAATTTTCTCTCTTCTAGACTAAATTGTCAAATCTGAATCTAACATCTTTCCATAAGTAAAACTTTTAAAAAATGAAGGAGGAAATGGCCTTTGCTATTTTAGAAATATAGCAATTGTATTTTGATAATCTTGAGCCAAAGAAAATGTATTCTTTTATATGTTCTAAGAGTCTGTTTTTTTCTTTAATTTTTAAATAGGCAGCTCNTTAGTGTAAGACCATCTTGATGGGGAAAATTAACAAGTAATTGTACATTTAACAAAATAGAAATTCACTTTGGGGAGTATGATAATTTTAGTTTTTCTGTGACTATGTATTTTTGGAAAGCAAGTAGAAAATTGAGAATAATTTCCTTTTACATGTCTCAATTGAACTGAGGTTTTTATGAACAGTTAAGGTTGAGAGAGGTAATAAAATATTCTAATGAGATTAAAAAATACATCATGGTTAGATTGCCTATAAAATTTTTATCTTTCATTTTGTGGACATGTAATGTTCAAATTTGAATAAAGGAAATTATAAAAGATTAAAAATCTTAATTGATACGTAAGCTTTAACAGATCAAAAGATTAAAAGCAGTCTAGTTATTAGAAGAGGAAATTAAGGAAGTAATACAGGTTTTCATTTCTCTGGATTTGTATTATTGAAATGATCATCTTGGAAATTTATTTAGGTTATCTAATACAAGGCAACTGTGTATAGAATATGACACCTAGCTGCCACAGTAAATCTTGTTTTCAAGGTATTATATGATACTAGAAGTTTAAGGACATCAAGTGAAGAAGAACTAAAGAGCCTTGTGATGAGAGTGAAAGAGGAGAGTGAAAAAGTTGGCTTAAAGCTCAACATTCAGAAAACTAAGACCATGGCATCCGGTCCCATCACTTCATGGCAAATAGATGGGGAAACAGTGGGAACAATGTCAGACTTTATTTTGGGGGGCTCCAAAATCACTGAAGGTGGTGACTGCAGCCATGAAATTAAAAGACGCTTCCTCCTCGGAAAGAAAGTTATGGCCAACCTAGACAGCATATGAAAAAGCAGAGACACTACTTTGCCAACAAAGGTCTGTCTAGTCAAGGCTATGGTTTTCCCAGTAGTCATGCATGGATGTGAGAGTTGGACTATAAAGAAAGCTGAGCACCAAAGAATTGATGCTTTTGAACTGTGGTGTTGGAGAAGACTCTTGAGAGTCCCTTGGACTGCAAGGAGATCCAACCAGTCCATTCTAAAGGAGACCAGTCCTGAGTGTTCATTGGAAGGACTGATGTTGAAGCTGAAACTCCAATAATTTGGCCACCTGATGCAAACAACTGACTCATTTGAAAAGACCCTGTTGCTGGAAAAGATTGAAGGCTGGAGTAGAAGGGGACAACAGGGGATGAGATGGTTGGATGGCATCACTGACTCGATGGACATGAGTTTGGGTAAACTCGGGGAGTTGGTGATGGACAGGGAAGCCTGGAGTGCTGCAGTCTATGGGGTCACAAAGAGTCAGACACAACTAAGCAACTGAACTGAAGGACATCAACTGAGCATATGCCATCACCATTCACTCTCACTTTATAAAAAGTGTTCTAAATTCTCTTTATTTTAAAAAGCTAATCAAAATGTTACTTTTTTATTCTCTTAAACTGGACACAAATGTGCACTTTTTTTTTCCTTGTTATTTGCAAATGGAGCCTGAAGTTGATAACAGTTCAGATGCTTTGACTGAGGGAGTGTTTTAACTACTCATAATCAGGGAGTTTGTGAAAGTCATTTTTATATTACTTAACATTTTGTTATGAAAGTTTAAAAATATATAGAAAACATGAAAGAATTTTACAGCAATCCCCCAAATATTCACCACTTAGATTCTACAATTAACATTTTACTATACCAGATTTGGTTCACAGGTGGTTCAGTGGTAAATAATCTGCCTGTCAAGCAGGAGACATGGGTTCCATCGCTGGGTCAGGAAGGTCCCCTGGAGAAGGAAATGGCAACCCACTCCTGTATTCTTGTTTTGGAAATCTCATGGACAGAGAAGCCTGAGGTCACAAAGAATCGGATACAACTTACTGACTAAACAGCAACAGCATACTGGATTTATTCCATCCATCTAGCCAATGCCCTATCCATCCATCAATCCTTTTATTTTTTGCTGCGTTTCAAAGAGTTGCAGACATCAACATATTTCCCCTCAAGCACTTCAGAAAACTGGAGCTGTGAAAATCTTTTAACAGCAAAAGAATTAAAAATCATTTGTCTGGAGAGGAACATAAAGTCCTTGAATCCTTGGGGGAAAAAAGATAAATTACAATTTGGACACTTGGATGAATTTCAGTGTTTAATAGTTAAGGCCTAGAAAAATAAAGACAAATTGATGAGACAACTTATGATAATGGTAAAAAAACAAACCTCTAAACCCTTAAAACTTTCACCAGCAGGAAGAAACCTTCAAAAGTCATTCATTTCCCAAGAGAGGTATTTAGTGCCAAGCCCAGCTCTGATAGGCTTGTAGAGGTTCCCCCTCCTACTCCACCCCCTACATGTGGACACATCTTGACAAAGGCAGAGAAATAGAAGAGAGCTTTCTACCTGCAAAAACAGAAGGTTGCTAGCTGACCTGGCTGTTGTTTCAGCATTAAGGATAATGTACTAACTAGCCAATTAACTCCTGAGTGGCAAGCTGCTACAGGCTAGTTCTAGTAACTTCTGGAAATGAAGCACTGAAGAATGTAGAGTTCTTAGCTCCTGCATTTCCAAAATGCAAAGCAGAAGTGACCACATGACACAGAATTAGTTGATCTGGGCTCTCTGCATTCTAAACACATCATGACCAGTCTGAGTTTAGGAGAAAATATTTTGTAAGCTTTGAGAATGCTAAGAGGCAAGTCATCCTGGGTATCAGTGTTGCTAATCCAGTGTCTGGCTAATTGCATGCACAGAATTTTCTCAGTGGATTTAACATTCAGTGAATTTCACAGAAATTCCATTTTGCAGTGTGGCATGACCGACTCATTTTAGTATTGAAGATGGTCTCACAGAATTTTCCCTCTCTGATTGGTGCTTGATTTATAAAGTCTTGCCTTTTTTGGCCATGTCCAGGCAAGTCAAGAGGGTTCTCTTAAGCCCTATCCTCCACGTGGAGCTCTTTTGGAAGCTGAGGGTGCAGAGCAGTGGTTCCTGCCTCCAACTGTTCCCCAAAGTACTCCCCCTGCCTCCTCCCACCTTTCCGTCTTATTGCCCTAGCACCATGATGAGGATTTTAGCTCCTGATGACCTAGTTCAGGAAGCACAGGGTGGCCACGGCAGCTGGCTCTAACGGATTAGAGAAAGGGGCCTCTTTAACTCCAAGGTAACTGTCACTAAAGTGAGCTCTTGGAGCCATGGTGGACCAACATCTCAGGAGGCATGGGGCCTAGGGAGGAACATTTGAATCAACAGTGGAGAGAGAGGAAGGGCCCCCGGGAAGTTTCCATCCTCTGCTGTGCAGCCCTGCCCCCAGTATTTGCAAGGCCCACAGCCAGATACAAATGGAGGTTTGTATACCTTCTGTCTAAACATCTAGAAGGTATTTTAAACAAAATGTTAACTCCTCTGACTTTGACAAATATGCCATTAGAAAGACCTGAAAGGCCTGGTTTGAATTCAGAATTCCTGGACTCCTCTGAGATCTGAGCTTGAACACGGCCGCCCAGGAAGATAGACCCCTGGCCACACCCTGCAGGCTTCTCCTCTCTCCCTCCTCCCACTCCCATCCTGTCCCACATGCCCTGGCCTCACTGTCCCAGCTCTACCCACGTGCCTACAAACAGTGGCCCCATGGTCACACGTTAGGTCCAGGGAGTACACATACTGGGTGTGGTCCATTTTCTGGAACTTCGACTCCAAGGGCACATCTGCTTAGTCCACTGATTCCTCACCTAGTGGGCGAGGATGCTGCCCAGTGTTGGCCAGAGCAGGACACTTTAAAGCATGGGGCCCTCTTGCCTTGTCCAAGGCAGTTTATAGGAGCTCTCATGTATTGTCAGATGAAGCTTAGGGAATGGGAGGTGGGAGGACCAGGCAGTACTTGGAGCTCATTAGTTCAGCGAACTGATATTTCTATGAGTGTGTTCTATATGCTTGTGATACAACTGCAAACAGGACAGGTGGAGTCATTCCCCTTGAACGGCTTTCAGTCTGAAGGTAGAGACATTACACAGTTAATCATGTCAGTACTTTGATCACAAATGTATTGAGGGCTGTGGAGGAGAAACATGAGGAATCAAGAGAGTTTTCAACAGGAGGATTGACTTGGTCTAGGAGGCAATCAGAGGAGGTTTTCTTAGGGAAGTGATGCTGAAAAGACACAGAGGATGAGTAAGTTATTCAAGAGGAGACCCGGGAGTGGGTGGGGGAAGGAGCTCGTAGGCAGGCAGCACTGAAGCAGGCATCTTCAAGCTGTGCTGTAAATCAGGGGGAAGAGGTGGGGTGAACCTCAAGAGAAGGAAATGCCTGATGGGCAACTCATCAGCAAACAGGAACGTGGAGGGAACTAAAGTGAGCTGTTTCTACCTGGACCAGACTCTGCTTTGTGATCAATACACATCATCTCCATTATTACTGAACATGACTGTTGCTCAGAGGGTCAGGCACTGCTGTCCTGCATTCACAGGGGAAAGATGATGTCCAGAGGCTAAGTAGTTTTCCCAAAGATGCACTTGTATTCAGGAACGGGACTGTATGCTCTGCAAGTCCTTAAAAAAAAACAACAAGTAACTCAGTGAATTGGCTTTTGGTGAATTCTTCCTTCTTTCTTTAACAAAGGTAGAGATTGAGACTCTGTTGAAAATAAATATCAGGGCAGTATGACAGTATGTTACAGGATATATGTTTATTGGGTTTTCTTTTTGCCAAATGAGACTCCTTTTAACACATCATAACCAAATTATTTGTAACCTGGAAATAAGGTATCAGTGTCTTGGGTGGTCTAGGAGCTATTTCCACAAGTTTTTGGGTGATGTTTAAAAAGAAAGAAGAGCTATTCTCAGAAAGTGTGTTTTTTGAGTTAGGTATTTAAAGAGAATGAAAGAGTAAGTCAGGAGAGATGCAGGAAAGAGGGAAGAAAGAGAAAAGAAAAGTATCCCATTGACTTTTGTGTTTGCACATACACCCACATCCACACATGCACTCATAAAAATTTACATGTTCTTCAGATTAGACCTTGAAATTATGATCCGTTTCTAGAACTTAGTGGGGCAGGGGGCTAGCAGTAGCCCAGTTTTCAGTACACTAGTCAAGGCTATGGTTTTTCCTGTGGTCATGTATGGATGTGAGAGTTGGACTGTGAAGAAGGCCGAGCGCCGAAGAATTGATGCGTTTGAACTGTGGTGTTGGAGACGACTCTTGAGAGTCCCTTGGACTGCAAGGAGATCCAACCAGTCCATTCTGAAGGAGATCAATCCTGGGATTTCTTTGGAAGGAATGATGCTGAAGCTGAAACTCCAGTACTTTGGACACCTGATGCGAAGAGTTGACTCGTTGGAAAAGACTCTGATGCTGAGAGAGATTGGGGGCAGGAGGAGAAGGGGACGACAGAGGATGAGATGGCTGGATGGCATCACGGACACGATGGACGTGAGTCTGAGTGAACTCCGGGAGTTGGTGATGGACAGGGAGGCCTGGAGTGCTGCGATTCATGAGGTTGCAAAGAGTCGGACACGACTGAGTGACTGAGCTGAACTGAACTGAACTGAATGTGGGTGTGAGTGTGAGGCAATCAGAACAGTGTAGAATATCTCTGACGGAACATGGGGTCTTCAGTCAGACCACCTATTTGAAACCTCGCCCTACCACTTGCCCGTTGAATGACTGTGGGCAAGGCATTTAACTTTGCCTAAATTCCTTGTCTGTAAAATGAAGTTAATATATTTCCTGCACAGGACTGTAGTAAAGTTTAAATGAAAGGAAATCATCCACATACAGTAGATTCCCTTGGATGCCTATTCAATAGTTTATTTCTTCCTTGCTGACAGATCACAGTTTTGTTTGGGGATTTGCAGAAGCTCAGGCTCAAGAAAACTGAACCCCATCTCTGGGGCCCAGGGAGGCCAATTAAAATGATTTTTCTCCACTTGTTAGAGATATCTAGGAACTGATTCCTTCTGCTGTTTCTTCTATGCCATGATGTTGGGAACTGTGGCAGCCATTCTGAAAGCATGAAGAGAATTAGCTAAGGACAAGCCAACCCATGGAGAATGGCAGACTAGAAAGGAGAGAAGAACCTGGGTGGTCAATGATATTGTTTAGCCCCTGAAAACATTTGATTTCTGGTCTTTTTGTACATAATACATGTCTGATTGAGATAATAAATGTCTCTGTTGTTTAGGCCAGTTTAAACTGGATTATGTATAAATGTTGCCCAAAGCACCCCAAGGGAACACCCCTGCATAGATCTGTAATGCATAATGAAGATGCAGTTGTGAAGCACAACCAATGAAAAGTGCATCAGACTTAGAGACAGGAGACTTAGTTCTAGCTGTTTCTCATGACTGTTACTAATATTAGTTCTCTCAATCCTCTGAACCCTTGAATCTTACTTGCCTAGGCCCATGATACTGACCAGATTCTTCCCATCTGAGCTGATTTTACTCAAAGCATCTTCTCTGCCCAGATACTTTCCTGCAGTATTACCAGTTGAATCTCTTCCCCAGACATCTGCCCCCACCCACTCTGCCCTAGCCTTTCATCCCCTACCCGTGATCCCCACAGTTCCTTCTAGATCAGTCCTGCCCTCCTCCCACATCTATACCCTTTGCACCAGCTTTGCCTATTTTGTTGATGTCTGACTAAACAAAAAGGCAGGATTGCATTTTTTTAACTACACAAAACTAACATGAACGTGGGGAGCTAAGAAGTCACTCCCAATATTTGCTGTCTCTAGAGTAAGATTCTCAAGCTGGGGAGAGAAGGGCTATTTTGTCAATGAAAGGACACTGTAGTGTCTGGAGGCACTTTGGTTGTTATAACTGGAGCATGCTCCTGGCATGTACCGGGTAGAGGCCAGGGAGCTATTTTCAACATCCTACAGTGCAGAGGACCGCCTCCCACGACAAAGAATTATCTGGTCCAAAATATCAACAGTGCTGAGGCTGAGGATCCTTGCTCTAAAAAAATGAAAATTGAACAACAACATTACATTGCAAGGCTTTCACGGCTTTGAGCATTCCCCACCCTCCTTCCTCCAATAGCAGAGGCCCTGAGCCCTCATCTCTTGTATTCTGTGTTATTCAGAAACTAGAGGAGGCCTCCCAGACTTGAATATTACTTATCCAACTGGGCTTCCTCTGCATCCTTCTGGCTTTGAAAAAAGAACTGTATGAGTAATGAACGCTTACTTTGGGGACAAGAGCCTTTGATCTTCCAGGCCTTTTCCTGTTTCCCGAAGGATTTTACTCTCTCCTTCCTCCTCTTCAGCATAATTCTAAAATCATTTAACTTTGTCCTTAATCAAACTCTGTTTGTAATGTTAGTAGACTCTAGCCTTAGGAAACTAGACCATATCTTAGATTGATGCTGCCTCTGTTAAGGTTCAAACTTACAGTCTGCTTTGCTGTTGTGGAAATCTAACATCTTAACAGTGAGGGTGGCCTTCATCCATCATTTCCGTGAAACTTTATTTTTACAGAGTTTCCTTTGAAGATGGTAGATTGCTATACATTCTAGAGCAGAAGGTGAGAGAGCAAAGTCCATCACTGATGGAGAAAGGAAATGGCAGGCCTGATCTCTATGGGAGTGGTATAAGAGGTCAGATCAGGTCACTGAATTTTTTTTTTGAGTTGGATTAACTCAGAATTATTTATTAAATGACCTCCAAGTCTTGAAACTTCCCAGCTCTGAAAGACGCTCCAAAACAGAAAGAAACACCAATTTGTGCCATGAAGGACTATGGAACTGTGGGGCCAGAGAATCAAAATTTGGAGCTTCATTTCTACGTTTGGTAAAACGGGAAGCTGCATTTGTTTGCTTAGTTGCTCAGTCGTGTCCAACACTTCGTGATGCTTTGGACTGTAGCCCGCCAGGCTCCTCTGTCTATGGGACTTTTTCAGGCAAGAATACTGGAGTGGGTTGCCATTTCCTTCTCTGGGATGTCTTCCCAACCCAGGGATTGAACCTGCATCTCCTGTGTCTCCTGCATTGCAGACAGATTCTTTACCTGGTAACTATGACCTTAGATCTTACAGTGACTTTGAATTTCCCAGAGATTTCACCCTCATCATGATTTCCTTTGCTCCCTCGTCAGGGTTTCCCTGTTAGCTCAGTTGGTAAAGAACCCACCTGCAATGCAGGAGACCCCAGTTCCATTCCTGGGTTGGGAAGATCAACTGGAGAAGGGATAGGCTACCCACTCCAGTATTCTTGGGCTTCCCTGGTGGTTCAGCTGGTGAAGAATCCACCTGCAATGTGAGAGACCTGGATTCAATCCCTGAGTTGGGGAGATCGCCTGGAGAAGAGAACGGCTACCCACTTCAGAATTCCGGCCTGTAGAATTTTATGGACTACAGTTCACTGGGTCGCAGAGAGTCGGACATGACTGAGCAACTTTCACTTTTCACTTGTCAAAGTGATCCCATGTGGCAGGCAGTTCAAGAGTTATTACTCTCACTGGACCAAGAGGAACGAGGTTAAATGACTTACTTAAGATCAACACAATGTAAAGCTGTGTTCGCTCACTGAGAGATAATGCATTGCTTCTAAATATAACCAGATGTTTCAGATCTTCCCTAGGACAGATAAGATTAAAAACAATCTGCTCTTTATTCTGGGCTTCCCAGATGGCGGGAGTGGTAAAGAACTTGAATACTGCAGGAGATGTTAAGACAGGCAGGTTAGATCCCCAGGCTGAGAAGATTCCCTGGAGTGAAAGTGAAAGTCGCTCAGTCGTATTGGATGGTTTGTGACCCCATGGCCTATACACTGCATGGAATTCTCCAGGCCAGAATACTGGAGTGGATAGCCATATCCCGCATGGCAACCCATTCCAGTATTCTTGCCTGGAGAATCCCAAGGATGGAGGAGTCTAGTGGGCTACAGTCCATGTGATCAAAAAGACTTGGACACGACTGAAACGACTTACGATGCATGCACGTTTTTTATCCTGATACATTCCTTTCTCAGATAACAAGTCATAACTTTTTTATTCAGGGTATACAGTCACTGGCACACTGAGCTGGGATGGTCAAAAAGGAATCCCTTCTATTCAGGTAGCTTCCCTTGATGATTGTGCATGTGTTATGTGCAAAGTTTTGTATTAGGAACTGGAAGAAGGAGAAGGGAGATGATGACAAACATGCTATAAAATGTGATTTTTGCCCTCAGGTCGCTCAAAGTCTTCTAGAGGATGCTAACATGTAGAACACCAGTAGACACAAAGGCAGAAGAAGGTTTGGGGCAGAAGCCACAGTTTTAGAACTAGAGTGAAGAAGCATTCATTCTGCCTGTGAGAGTAGGGAAGCTTTGGGGGAAAGAGTCAGCATATAAGCTGGGCCTCAAAAGGGCAGGATTCTGAAAATCTGAGAAGATAAGCATATCACAGAGTAGCAAGCAATATTTGCTCCTGACATTCCTGGAGAAGGTTTACCCAAAGTTTTACATGTAACATCAACTTGCTGCTACAGTCGTGTCTGACTCTTTGTGACACAATGGACTGTAGTCCACCAGTCTCCTCTGTCCATGGGATTCTCCAGGCAAGAATACTGGAGTGGATTGCCATGCCCTCCTCCAGGGGATCTTGCTGACCCAGGGATCGAACCCGAGTCTCCCACATTGCAGGCAGAGTCCTTACCACTAGAGCTACCTGGGAAGCCCATAACATCAGCTTGCTGCTGCTAAGTCACTTCAGTTGTGTCCGACTCTGTGCAACCCCATAGACGGCAGCCCACCAGGCTCCCCCGTCCCTGGGATTCTCCAGGCAAGAACACTGGAGTGGGGTGCCATTTCCTTCTCCAATGCATGAAAGTGAAAACTGAAAGTGAAGTCGCTCAGTCGTGTCTGACTCTTCGTGACCCCATGGACTGCAGCCTACCAGGCTCTTCCGTGGGATTTTCCAGGCAAGAGTACTGGAGTGGGTTGCCATCGCCTTCTCCAACATCAACTTAGTTGCTTTCAATTCATTATTTGGCAGTGTCCTAGACTATAAATCTTCTGTCTTATTCTTATGAAGAAAGTATCCTTTATTTTTTCCTTCTCAGAAATGAGTGGCCTCTAGTTAAGGGCACAGACTAAATGGAATTTTCAAAAGGGAAAGTCATCTCATCTCTCATTCCAGTTTTCAAGGTCAGTGCCACCTTGATCATTTGCCTTTTCTGTATCTCTTCCCTGCATAACCTGGGAAAATATATGTACATGCATATAGATATACATGTAGGTAGAGATAGGTATGTATGGATACACACACAATTTTTTTTCTATGTATAAGGCACTGTGAACATATAATTTACTCAGTCCTCACAGGTCTGTGAGTTAGGTGGGGTTATTATTCCCATTTTGTAGTTGAGGAAATGGAGGTTCATTGAAGTAGAATAATATGTTCACAAACACACAGACGTCAAGTGAGAGACACAGGATTGTGAGGTGTCTGTTTCACTCCAAAGCCTTGCTCTTTGCCTCTAATTCTATAAAAGAGAATCCACACTGTGTCAGAGACTGATCATTGTTCCCCAGGATCCATTCTCCTCTTTCTTTTCTTCTAAGGATAGAATTGAATTGACTCCCACCCACCGCCAGTCCCATCAGAGCCTGAGGCTTCCCAGCTGTGGCTCACATAGCCAGTTGTGACCTTGGGGTTTACTTCTCCCCAGAAGAAGCCAGTGAGTGGGGTAACTGTGTGCTACCTGGACAGCACACCCTTAAAGGGAGACCACCTGCAGTCTACTTCCTTTCTTTTTCCCTCCTGTAGCCTGGAATATGGGAGCAGCCCTGGGGATCCTCCCTAATGCGGAATACCAACTAGTTTTGAAACAAGAGTCCCTGGACAACTTGAGCTTGGACCAACCACCTACCTCTCTGGGCAATAAGTCAGAGAGATTTCTATTTTACTTGAATTGCTGTAGTTTTTGTAGCCTAAATTGCTCCCTAGCTAATATAATTTTTATGATGCAAGAGCACTAGTCACAGTTTCCTAAGATATCAGAGCTGGCCCACTCCAGATACATAAAAATTGCAAGTTGTGATGGGTTGCTGATTTAAATGCCCTGTTACTTTAAAAGTTTGCTGCAGCCTTCTGATGGCAAACCACATCCTGCACACACCTAACATTGTTACCAAAAGTGGGATTGATTACAAGTGATTTATCCTAAGAAATAGTGTTACTTAGATTGCTACATACACACTGCTATATATAAAATAAGTAACTAATAAAGAGATACTCTATAGCACAGGGAACTCTGCTCAGTACTCTGTAATGGCCTAGATGGGAAAAGAGTCTAAAAAAGAGTAGATATATGTATATTTGTAAAAAAATTTAAGAAAATGGTGTTGCTTTGTGGGTCTGCTCTCTAAGACCTAGCTTATGAGTTCTAACACTTCATGGCCTTCTGCTTTATCCCTCGTCCTGACTGGTTGGCTACTCCAGTAAGAAACTGCCCCTCCTTCACCTCTAGGGTCCAGAACACCATGAATGGATCACAGAATGTCTGTCGTCTCTGTGTGTGTGCTCAGTCTTGTTTGATTGACTCTTTGAGATCCCATGAACTGTAGTCCACCAGTTTCTCAGTCCATGGAATTTTCCAGGCAAGGATACTGGAGTGTGTTGCCATTTCCTACTCCATTATTTTCTCTAGATAATGAGAAACCATGAATGGAAAGATTTATGATCACTGGGAGCTAACCTCTTTGATTAGCTGATGAAATCTGCAGAAAGAAATGCATGCTTGTACCTAATTTTGCACATTTCAAGACTGTCCATAGAACTTCATGAAGCCCATCCATGAATACCTAGGTTTATAACACTTGTATCCGTGCCTGGTTGCTATTAGTGCATTTGCATAAAAACATGTCATGATATTCAATACTGTCATGTATTAAGTTTGGAATTCCTTAAGGACAAGAGTTGTAATATGTTGGTCTGGCACAGTCCTATGTAGGTGTTTAATGAGATGTATAAAGGACCAAGCATCAGAAATTGATTTTTCCATTTGGTCTAAAGATTTACAGTCAAAATGCTCTATTTTTAGAACTACTCAGAAAATGAGGTGAGAGAGAAAGAGTGAGGAAAATGGTAGGGACTCAATGTCCAGGAACTCTCAGTCCCATCCATGTGTAAATCATTTAATAGCTTATGAATGATTTAGCAGCTGGTCACTGGTCAGAGAATAAATCTTTTAATAGGCAAGATGCCTGCCTCATTGTCATTGTTAGAAGATCCAGCCTAAAACTGATGTAATACTTTGAGCTAATTTTGCTTAATGATATAAAAATTTATAACTTGATCTCAATGAAAAAATCCTCCACTATTTTCTTGCTCTCTGCAGCAGAGACTGTTAGTTTTCCCCCAATATTTATTTCCTCCTTCCCCGGTAGAGAACCCTGGGATGCTGGAGGGACATGTGACTGCCCAGAATAAAGAGGACATTTCCCAGCCAGCCCTGCAGCTGGAGGTAGCTCTCTGACTAAATTCTGGCTTATGGGATGTAATTGATTTATATAAGTGTAACAAAATGTAATTAAATAATGGTGAGGAGGGTTGTTCTTCTCATTCCTTTCCTCTTTCCTATTGGTTGGAATGTAGACATAAGGAAGGGCACACCCACAGAGACCAGCTGTGCGTTGAAGACAGCAAACCACAGGTGGCCGGGGCCCAGGTCCCTAGCACTGGGGGTTGCCCCAGCAGTCCAGAGTGGTTTTGGCTCCCCAACACCACCCCAACTCTTGGAAAGTTCTTAGAAGGACTCATAGGACTCAGCATATGAATATGCTCATGGCTAAGATTTATCACAACCACAGCAAAAGGACACAACGCCCAATCATAAGAGAAAAGCGGAAGTGAAGTCTGGAAGAATCCATGTGCTGGCTTCTCTGTGCATTCTGCCTCCCGTGAGGAGACACACAGAACTTGTCTTCCCTTGGCAGTGAAAATGCTGCACCATGCATGTGATGTCTGTGCACCGGAAAGCCCAGCTGAGACTCAGCGCCCAGTTGGGAGCTAGTTCTGTCAGGCACCATCTGCCTGGCATGCACCAAAATTCCAAACTCTCGTGGGGAAGTGGACAGAAAATTGAGGCACAGGCTTAGTGGAATGAGGTTCCTTTAAAAATTGCATTTGTCTTTTGGCTGTGCTGGTCTTCGTTGCTGCAGGGGCTTTTCTCTGGCTGCAGAGAGCAGGCACTACTCCACAGTTGTGGTGTGCAGACTTCTCACTGGTGGCTTCTCTTGTTGCAGAGCATGGGTTCTAGGGCACGCAGGTTTCAGCAGTTATGGCATGGGGAGGGCTCAGTAGTTATGGCTCCTGGTTGTACAGCACAGGCTCAATAGTTGTGGTGCATGGGCATAGTTGTTGTGAGGCACATGGAATCTTCCCAGATCAGAGATCAAACCCATATCTTCCGTACTGGCAGATGGATTCTTTACCACTGAGCCACCAGGAAAGCCCAGTGGGATAGGATCCTTGATCTCAATTTCCTGTGTTCCCAAGGTTCATTCGTAAACTGCACAAATCAGCTCGGGAAAGACAGCCATGGCGAGTCTGTGGTGGGGCTGGAGGGATCAGGTTCCTATGAGGAAACTGCAAGTTGCTTCTTCCTATTTCCTGGAGCCCTACAGTGGTGCAGACAATGACCATGTGCTGTGAATGCCTGGAGAATGACCTTCCTCTGGCTTCTGATAGATCTGATAAACCATAAAGCATCTTTAACATTTCAGCTTGCCATGGTAGTTCCTACTAAGAAACACTGCAGTTTATAGAGTTTCTACATCAACATTCAAGCTCCAGAGATTTTTTTTTTAATTCATTTCTTCATTTTACAAAGGTGAAATGTAACCCATCTCACAAGATCCAGCACATTAGTCAAAAGTGGAAATAGAAACCTGTGTCCTGACCCCCATCCACATACCCCTCCTGAATAATAATCATCTGGATCCCCTGTGAAAACAGATCTGGACAGTGGACAGCCCCTAATCACTGACTCGCTGACTTTCTGTATTGCCACTGACTCCCCTTCAAATTGTGTGGAGCTTCCGGAGGCAGGAAGAAAAGTCTCCTAGTAGAGGCAGTGGGTAGACAGAAGGCACTTCACTCCATGACACCGAGTCACTCTGTGACAGGGAGTCAGTGGTTAGGAGCTGTCCACTGTCCAGATCTGTTTTCACAGGGGATCCAGATGATTATTATTCAGGAGGGGTATGTGGATGGGCATCAGGACACAGGCTTCTGTTTCCACTTTTGACTAATGTGCTGGATCTTGTGAGATGGGTTATAAACGGTGCCTGTGGGAGAGCAAAAAGTATCCTAGAATACAGGAAGTAATCAGTGCCTCCATGCTGATTATAATCACAGGACTTCCCTTTGGTTGGCTTCAGACACTTATTTGACAACTTCTTTTGAGGTGCTCCTGAGACACATGTTATTAACAAGGAAGGCACTAATTAATTTGCATGCACACCAAACAATACTGCAGTTTTCACATGCCTGTGTGGGCCCTTGATAAATGTTATTCGAGGATACTAATATCTATTCATCAAACCAAAAGACATTTCCCAGCTCCTGAATAACAACTTTTAAAGAAAAGTATGTATTGAATGTGAAAACCCTGGTCTTAAGAATAGAATGACTCAATGGATTTTCTGTGTATTATTTGGAGCCAGTATTGGGCATTCTCTTTCTGCCCACTTATTTGAGATATCTGTTTGCTGACCAGAGTCTAAGGCAGCTTAATAAGTGGGTGAAGAATAACCAACAAATTGCTGAGGGCTGCTCTTTGTTACATAATGGCTATGCTGAGTGAAAAATAGAAGTCCCCCAAGTACTCTCTGCTATATTTAAAATGGATAACCAACAAGGACCTACTGTAGAGTACATAGAATTCTGTTCGATGTCACGTGGCAGCCTGGGTGGGAAGAGAGTTGAGGGGAAAACGGATACGTGCGCATGTATGGCTGAGTCCTTTCTCTGTTCATGAAACTATCACAACATTGTTAATCAGCTATGTGCTCCAATACAAAATAAAAAGTTTAGAATAAAAAAATCATAAAAAAGAAGTCCTTATGCTCACAAAGCAGAAAACACACACAACCCCCGGATATGACTCACTTTACCTGGAAGCAGTGGGAATGGTGGCAAAGGTATGGCCTTGGGGTGAATCTGAGATTCGCCTCCATGAGGCTCAGATCTGTGTAAGAGTGTGGCAACCATATCTAGCTGTTAGGACTGCTGGGAAGATACAAATGAGAATATTTATGTAAATATCTGTGGAGTGCTGGGGAAGACACAAAGAGGCTGATCTCATCCCTTCCATCTACCCAGAAAAACAAAAACATTTTTTCTTGCTATTGAAGACATGATTAGACTCTTAAAAGTGTGAGACATCAGCTATGCAAATTGGAAGGCATATGTCAAGGTTCTGTTTTTTTTTTTCCAGATAGGAAAGAAATACACACTTTTACTTTTCCTCAGATGCAAGCGCTCTGCCATCACTTCCCAGATGGCGTTCCATGTGCCTGACTGTGACAATTTGTTTATTTACATGGGCATTTTACAAAGCTTGTGGTATCAGAGTTCTTTTCTCTTTCCGTTTCTCTGACCTCTTCACCATGAAGTACTTAAATAATCATTGATGGTTTCTTTCTTGCAAATGGTACTTTTTAAAAAAGTAGAAACAAAGGTATTTTTACCAAACACCTGTCCCCACCTCTGAGTGGCCTTGCCATGTGATCAGACCCTGCCCAGTTATTGCTCACCTTCCCTCTTGCCTCTCTTCTCTCAACACTGCCTCTTCCCTTGAATTTCCATCATTCCTAAGATATAGGAGTCCACAGTATTCCAGGTGTGCAGAAACAATCTTTCCCGGGAACATCGTCCCCAAACTGTGGGGTATGATTTAGGTGATTGCAGGTGACACATTGATGTTCCGTAACGTGACATTTTATCACAGACTGAGAACACCATTCCCTTTCAATTCTCTTTCATGCTTTTCATCTCACAAAGGGAAGGGTCTATGCTTTGGCACTATTATGCATTTAACACATCTCTAATGCTTTCATTCTTCATTTTTAACAAAGAAAGAGAAGCTTGCAGGTTCAGAGTCTTGGGCACATTAAAATTTAACTATAAAGTCTTATATTATTTACTACCATTTCCAGTTAATTTAAAAAATAGACCATTTTTCATTCAGAGTAATAAATTAACTTTTTTAAGAACAAATTTCCCATGAAAAATAATAAAATTGCTTTTAAACAACAATCCTTGAATTTTAAAAAATAAATGATTTAAAGAAGCAAACATGAATATAACTCATGAATATGTCAATACTCCCCACTTAGACTCATATGGCTTAAGTTTGCCCATTTGTCCAGGATCTTTGAGAGAAGTTAAATGTGCCTGGAGGGTGGAGTTGGTGCTACTCAACATATTGTTTCTCTCTAAAGAAACACAGAGGCCATTGCTTTCTCTTCTCCCATTGATACCCACCAGCCCCATCACTATCACCATCACTACCAAGATTGTCAACATTCCCTCCATCATCATTTGAGCCATTACCTCATCACCATTATTAATCCATGTCAATATCTCACCACCTTCATCACCATCACCTCCACCCCCACTTATAACCCAGGTCCTTACCACCTTGGGCCTCTATTACTGCAACATTCTCCTACCTGGGGTCCGTGATTCCAGTCTGTCTTAATACCAGTTAATCCCTCACATACACAGAAAACCCACTTTTATTCTACCAGTTTCTTACGGTGAAACTGACAGTGCTTCTGACTTAACTACCTTGGTAAGTCTGAATTCTTCTGTTTTTCACCACTCACTCCCTCATCTCTCTTCCATCTTTCTTCTTCTCCATTTCTTTTTTTCTAGAGAATGGTAAACTGAATAAAGGGAAAAAGAAAATATTTCAATTGGGATATGTATACATTTCAATATAAAAAATAGAATATAGAATATTCCCCATTTACCATGATTGACTCCAAAACTACCAAGTACCTCATCTACAGAGAGAAAATATTCTGAATTTTAAAATGTTATCATCTCAGAGAAGAGTTAATTGAAGGATGTCAATTTTTTTAAACTCACTAATTATTATATTAATTGTGCATTGCAACACCAATGCTCAGTAACTCACAATCACACAAATCTCAATGGCATTCGACAGTACATGTTTACTATTCATATGTCTGGGGTGGTCAACCAGGGGCTCGGCTGATCCTGGCTGGCCTGGTATCGTTGTTGTTTACCTGCTCACTGATCAAGTCTGGCCTCAGCTGGCACAGCCTCTGCTTTGCTGCTGGGTCCCTTATTTCCTAGCCAGTAGCCTGGGTATGGACGGAGGAGCCTGGTGGGCTGCAGTCCATGGGGTCGCGAAGAGTCAAACACAACTGAGTGACTACACTTTCATGCATTGGAGAAGGAAATGGCAACCCACTCCAGTGTTCTTGCCTGGAGAATCCCAGGGACAGGGGAGCCTGGTGGGCTGCCATCTATGGGGTCACATAGGGTCGGACATGACTGAAGTGACTTAGCAGCAGCAGCAGCAGCAGCCTGGGTATGTTCCCATGGCATTGGCTGTTCAAGATTCTGCTTGCATCACATTTGTTATCATCCCAATGGTCTTAGGAAGTCTTATGGCTGGGCCTAGAGTTAAAATGGGAAGGGATAGAAAATTACCTGCAAAGAATGTGGATTCCGTGAGAGACAGTGAACTGGGGCTATTTTGCAATGGACTGAAACCTTAAGATACATTTTTGAAAAATATTTCAGATTGATTTTTTTGAAAATTTAAAGTCACATTGGAATAAATACATTCTTTAAAAAGATCAGTGACATGATATTTTATGTACAAAGAGACAGAGTAAGGTATGTTAACATGTACCAGAGCATAGGTAGGTGCCAAAATAGTCACTGTTTGTGGTATTTTTAAATGATCACATAATCAGTATAGATAAGTTTCTTATGTTGCTTTAATATATAAAAATAGATATTATTTGTAGTTTAAAAACTATTTTAAAAATTTTGAAGATAAGTTTTAG